>ML777022.1:63472-90593 GCA_009831015.1 Picea engelmannii | reverse complement strand
TCGAAAGGTCCCATGAACCTAGGAGAGAGTTTATCTCCCTTTCCAAACTTGATCGAACTCTTATGCGGTTTAACCCGCAAGAAGACTCGATCACCGACCTCCTAACTACGGTCAACTCGGTGCGCATCGGCATAACTCTTATGTCGATCCTGCGCTTCTTTAATCCTTTGTCTTATGGTTTGCATCTGCTCTTCCATTTCTTGGATCGCTTCTGGTCCCACCAAGACCCTATCTTCAAGCCGATCCCAACTCAAGGGCGTCTGACATGGTCGCCCATAAAGAAACTCAAAAGGTGCCATCTTTATGGTGCTTTGATAACTGTTGTTGTAAGCGAACTCTACTAGAGGCAAGAATTCCTCTCAACGCTTTTGTTGGTCCATCACGTACATGCGCAACATGTCTTCCAAGGTTTGGTTCGTTCGTTCGGTCTTCCCGTCAATCTCTGGGTGATACGCAGTACTAAAATTAAGTTGGGTTCCCAATGCCTCTTGGAAACTCGTCCAAAATCGTCCAGTAAACACCGATCCTCGATCGGATATAATATTTTTAGGCATGCCATGCAGCCTCACAATCTCACTGATGAAAACTCTCTCTATGTCAGGTGCCTGATACGTCGTATGCACAGGAATAAAGTGAGCACTCTTCGTCAGGGTGTCTACTACTACAAAAATCGAGTCGTGTCTCCTTGCCATCAGTGGTAATCCAACAATAAAATCCATCGAAATAACTTCCCATTTCGATTCCGGAATGGCATGTGGTTGAAGTAATCCTGCCGGGTGTCTATGTTCAGCCTTTACCTGCTGACACTCTAGACATCTAGCCACAAAGTTGACTATGTCAGCCTTCATTCCCTTCTAAAAGAATAAGGGTTTAAGGTCTGCCCTCATCTTCGTGACTCCCGGGTGAGCCATGTAAACTGCTCTATGAGCCTCGCTCAGGATCAACATCCTCAACTCATCATTTGGCAGTACGTAAATCCGACCTCTAAACCTCAGTAAACCATCGCTATCAAATGAATATCCCTCATATCATGGTACCATCATTGTGTTTTGTCTGTTAAAATCCTCGACTTCCTTGTACCAGTCATCATGATGCTGTAAAGTGAGAATCTTCTCACGTAGATTTGTCTGAAGAGGTAACACTGAAAAGATGCATGGACTCTGACTCAAGGCATCCGCCACTCGGTTCACTATTCCCTTTATGTAACTAATCTCTAAGTCGTACTCGCTAAGCAATTCCGACCAACGTCGTTGTCGCGCGCTCAGGTCGCTTTGCGTAAAAATGTGTTGTAGTCCACAATGATCAGTCTTTAATTCAAATTTTCGTCCAACAAGGTAGTGTCTCCAAACCTTCAATGCATATACGATGGCTAATAAATCCAAATAGTGTGTCGCGTAGTTCTCCTCATGCCTTCTCAGCTTCCTCGAAATGTAAGCAATCACTCGTACGTCCTGCATCAAGACTCCGCCTAAACATTCCTTGGATGCATCAGTGCATACCAAGAAGTCTGCGTCCATGTCAGGGACCTTTAGTATCGGCGCGGTTGTCAACAACTCTTTAAGCCTCTGAAATTCTTCTGCGCATTTCTCAGTCCAAACAAACTTCTTGTTTTTCTTCTGCAATTCCGTGATCGTATTTGCTATCTTCGAAAAACTCTCGACAAACCATTGATAGTATCCTGCTAATCCCATAAAACTATGCACTTCTGTGACATTCGTCGACGCAGGCCATTCCATAATAGCCTCAACCTTGGTTGGATCCATGGCGATACCTTCGTTGGAGATGATATGCCCTAAGTAGTGAATTCTCGATTGGTAAAAAGATCATTTGGACAACTTTCCATACAATTTGTGTTCTCATAAACATTGTAGTACCAAGCAAAAGTGCTCATCATGCTCCTCCATCGTCTGAGAGTAGATCAAGATATCGTCAATGAATACTTGGATGAACTTGTCCAAGTACTCGCGGAACACCCCGTTCATCAAACTCATGAATACCCCTGGGGCGTTTGTTAGTCCAAATGGCAAAACAGTAAACTCGTAATGTCCAAATATCGTCTTAAAGGCAGTCTTAGGGATGTCATCCTCCTTGATCTGTAACTGGTGATACCTGGATCACAAATCGATCTTGGAGAACATCGTCGCACCCTTCATTTGATCGAACAGATCATCAATTCTAGGTAAGGGATATTGATTCTTGATTATCGCCTTGTTCAGTTGACGGTAGTCAATGCAAAGCCTGCATGATCCGTCCTTCTTCCATATGAAAATAATTGGTGCACCCCACGGTGACACACTAGGACGTATCAGTCCCAGGTCCAACAACTCCTTCAGTTGCATTTTCAACTCTTGCAACTCCGGGGTCGACATCCGATAAGGCGTTCTTGCTATCGGTTCGGTTCCCGGTTTCAGGTCTATGGTAAACTCCAATTCCCTTTCTGGTGGCATCCCAGGCAACTCCTGTGGAAATACATCTGCAAACTCCTTCACCACCAAAAGGTGTTCTAGACCTTCTGCTACTCCCTTCTCGTTTAGCGTGAGGATCGCATAAAGTTTTCACCCCTTGCGCATACTCTTCCGTAACTGTAAGGAAGAGACGAACCCCAGGGAAACTCCCTGGTTCCTTCCTACAATCACACGTCTTTGTCCTTCATCATCAACCAAGCTCAATCGTTTCGTCTTACAGTTGAGTATTTCCTCATGCGTTTCCAACCAATCCATACCGATCACAACGTCATAAGATCCTAAGATCGTGACGTACAAGTTGACCCTCGTGACAAACTCTCCTAGGTTAAGGGCACAGCCCGTAACCTTTCCTCCAACCTTCTGTTTGGCTCCCGAAGCCATCTCCACGAAGCTAAACTCATCCTGTTCGACTGCCTTTACCTTAATCCTTTTTAGCACTGAACCCGAAATGAAACTCTCAGTAGCTCCTAGGTCTATCAAAATACTAAGGGTCTGGTCCACGACAGTACCTATCGTCTCGAGCACAGTCGACTGGTGCTCTGCCTGGCGGTTATTCACCGCTACATGTATCCAATGGGCCTTGCCCATATCTCCCACGGTAGCGGGTCCGGCTGATCCGGATGTCCTGGTCCTCTCCACAGGACAGTCGCGCTGGTAGTGTGGCTCCCCACACGTCCAATACCCCTTCTTCGGCCCAGTAGTCCTGGTACCCGAAGTAGAAGATGACTTCCCACTGGCCTGAAACCCTGGTCTATTCTATTGAACAAGCCTAAACTGCTGCTGCTACGGGCGACGTTGTTGCTGGTGCTGTGGTCCTCGATAAGGTGTTCGCTGCTGCGACGGTGGTCGTCAGGGTGTAGCAAAAGTGGATCCCCTCTGGAAGCCATGATGTCCCGGCGTATGTCTCGCTGGTGTCTGTTGCCACGGCACACCAGATGAACTCTGCCTTGCGGATCTCGCTGAAGTCCTGGTCTGACCCCCACTGATAAGCTCCTCTTCTACTATGAGGGCCTTTTGGACAGCGTCCTGCAAGGTTTGAGGCATCAAGATCCTAACCTTTGCACGCAGACTGCCGTTAAGGCCAAACACGAACCTGTTGACTTTGAGCTTCTCAGTGTTAAGGTGCGGAGCATACCGGAGCAGCTCCATAAAACGTGCCTCGTACTCGGGCACCGTACGACCTCCTTGTCGTAACGCATTGAACTCATTGAGCTGACGCTCAATGAATTCCTCTGAAAGGTACCTCTCTCAGAATTTTTCCTCGAACAGTTCCCATGACACGTCTTCCATGACCATGTTCATCTGCGGCAGGAGTGTCTTCCACCATAGAAGAGCGATCCCCTTTAGTTGAAAGACCGCCATGCAGACCTTATTGTTGGAGGTATAATCGCGAAGTGTGAAGCACATCGCCATATTCTCCAACCATGCCTTGGCGGCGGCGCCGTCCGGGGCACCAAAGAACTCAGGAAATTTTACCTTCTCGAGTTCACGGTGAATGCTACCTGTAACGACCGGTGCGCGCGGTGAACCCTCGGTGGGTGTCGGTGCCCTGGCCTCATCTCGGTCCAATCTGTTGATCAGAGCCTCGGACATGTGCTGAAAGGATCTCATCATCCCAATAACATCACCAACTGCTATCTATTCCTGTCCGAGAACCTGCTCACCTCCCTGGGGGTTAGACCCCTCAGGCGTGGATGCTGCTGGAGGCGTCTCGCCTCCTCCCCTAACACCCCGTCGTCTACCACCACGGTATCCTCTAACCATGATTACATACATGCACACAATAGTCTTGATCAACAACAGTATAATAAAACCAACTCATGTCAACGAAAGCCGTAGCGAACCCCAATTCGTGGGTTGAATCGACTTTGATACCATATGTAATGACCCTCCTAGTTACGACAACAACGTTGATAACAGGTGCAAATTTTTTTTTTTTTTTTTTTTTTTTTTTTTTNAAAAGTGTGTGCGCGTGTGTAGGAGGGGAAACAGACCCACTGGACTCTACGTCGCCACCCGACGACTGACAAGACGCAACCATGACGATCACAACAAGAAGATGCAAGGCGCACGACAAGTAACTGCAAGCAAAGAACACCCAAGACCAAGGCACCCCACAATATCTTCAACAATAAACGACATACAGGGTTAGGTACCGTACGAACACAGAAGGAAGAATCCGTAGTAGTAGGTCTTACTATTTCTGCATAGGAAAGCAGGGCATTTAATCTTAGTTCTCTGCTCCGGAGAGAGAGAAGGTCAGATAGGCTCCTAGCTGACTGCTCAGGCAGAAACTAGTAATCCCCTCAGGTGTGTCGCAAGAGTGGAAACCCTGCCTTTAAAGGGCCCGAGACTCTTGATACGGCACTGGATTCTTTACACAGGAATTTAAGCACACACATAGACTTATCTACAAGGCTACAATGTGGTGTCTACATCCCACCCGATACAGGCAGACCGAGCAAAGCAATCCAACCCAGTACAACAATTCATCGACAGTCTGACCTCTATGGAAGATGCAAGTCCAAGGATACTAACAAACCGACCATTAGTTATGACTCAGCTTAACCTATGAATCAACTGGCCACAAGTATAGATCATTCACTTCGTTTAAAGCCGTTAGTCGATAAGTCATCCACCTAGCCATAAAGGTGAGTACACATGATAAAACTCTAAATCTAACACATAATGATTTTTACTCTTAGTTTAAGGACCTTACCGTTTTAGGCTGAAAATTGGAACATCCTTATAATGATCAACCTTACCATTACATGAATTCTACAACGATAGCATAAACCATTATCAATGCTCTTACTTTCCTATGATATCAAGGCTAGGTAGCATCCTTCCATAAGCGAGGATATTACATTTCAAGATTTCAATGATAAATTACCATGACAAGCACCTACGATGACATCGCCATCAGGGCTAGCATTATTACATTGTACTATAAGGACTTGCGAATTCGCTAACTAATTTCATAATAACATTTAGTGACAACACCATAGTGCTAGCATCAATACCTTTACAATATAAATATCTTGCACATTCACTAACTAATTTCCGAATAAAATTATAATGACCTCGCCACAGCGCTAGCAATTATTATATCATAATATCAAGACCTTGCCATTTCGCCAACTGAGTTCATAATAAAAATTTAAATATCACATTTACGATAAGAAGACCTTGCAAGTCCACTAACTAATTTCCAAATAAACTGATAATGACATCCTTACCATAAATGATGTCAACTAATTTTGCCAACTAATTTCATAATGAAATTTAAATATTACATTTGCAATAAAATGACCTTGCCAATCCACTAATTAATTTCCAAATAAAATGATAAAGACATCCATACCCTAAATGATGTCAGCTAATTTCGCCAACTAATTTCATAGTAAAATTTAAATAGTACATTGACAATAATTGACCTTGCATATCCACTAACTAATTTCCAAATAAAATGATAATGACATCCATACCATAAATGATGTCAACTATTTTCTCCAACTAATAAAGAACACTTCCTGAGTCTAACTATAGTAATCATTTAAAACTTAATAGGTTCATAATTATAAAAGATATCAATTAAATTCTTTAATGTTTCTTAACCTCATCCATTCCGATTTAAAGGGGAAAATCTACACTATAAAGCTCATGTGCAATCGATACAACAAGGATGCTGGTTGTAACTTCTGGAAAGTAAAATAAAATAACCAGTTATGACGATTAAACAATTTATATTCTAAAATTACATAATGTAAAATACATTTTAATTCTAGAATTTACAAACATTATCATTAAATGAAATCCACTTATTTTAATAATAAACAGGGTTGATCCCATAAACACTATTCTAAAGGAGCGCTGGAATTATAAACAAGTTTTTATCAAATTGACATAAGTAAAGGATATTTTAATTTTTATTAAATGAAAAGTGTAAGTAAACGTTTGAATTACAGCTATCAAAATTAGAATGTATTAAACAATAAAAAAAAAACCAAGCATTAATGGAAATACTAAATAATGCAACATTGTCACTTTTCATAATCATTAAAGGTATAATATATGGAATGAAAACAAAAACAACCAAATTGACTTAATTTGCTCCTGGCTTTGGGTAACCAACCAGTTCTAATCCCATCCGTTTCAGGAATAAAACAAAACAGAAAACTAGTTTTTAATGATATAAATGCAAGTGTATTTCAGAAATTTCATGATTTCGGAAGGGCGACAGCGTATTACATTCTACAGTCTTTATGATTCCAGTGGGAGGGCAGCCGATTTACAACCTAATAGTCTAACCCTAACTCCCTTTACTTTTAAAACCACACCATTACTTCGGCGAACTAGAGCAACTCAATAGGACCAATTTATATCTTACATAATGATAACAATAAAGAATACTGTATCGTGCTTTTACCCAATATGGTACAGTCGCGCTGTCCATAATAGTAGGTTCCAGCATTATCTGCTAAAGGAATGGGGTCTTTACCATCAGAGATACTATCATGTTGCAAGGGATAAAATTCCCACCAATGAAAATCCCACAGCAAGAGAAAAACGCAGAGAACATTCCCTTCACAACCAACGCGGGGATGTACGAACCAGGTCGCAATGGAGAATCCCAGCCATAGAATAAAACACAGACCACGAATGGGGATGCCCAGCCCATAAATAAAACACCCACTGTACATATGAAACCGCCCAATGAAAAAAGGAGAACCCACTGAAAAACGCACGCTACTGTATATGTAAAAAAACGCCCAGGTAAAAAAAAGAAAACCCACTGCAAAGAGCCACCACTGTATATGTAAAAACGCCCAGGTAAAACAAAAGGAAACCCACTGAAAAGAGCCACCACTGTATAGGTAAAAACGCCCAGGTAAAAAAAAAGGAAACCCACTGTAGAAAATTCCCGCTGTATTCAAAATGCCCAATACATATAATGAGAAAACTCATGGTAAGATTGCCCGCTGTATATACAAAACTCCCACTGAGATAGGAGAAACCCACTGTAAAATAAAACGCCCACTATATGTAAAAAAAAATGCAGGTCACAAGGAGATGCCCAGCAATGGAAAAACACGCAGGTCAAGAAATGAAAACGCCCACAATATGTAAAAAGAAAACCTACTGGAAGATTTGCCCACCATATTCAACGCCCAACAAATAAAAAGGAAACCCACCGAAAAGAAAAGAAAAACTTCCATTATATATATAAAAACGCCCATCACAGGAAAAGGGAAACCCACAGTAAAAAGACTGCCACTAGATATATAAAAATGCCCATCACCGGAAAAGAGAAACCCATAGTGAAAATGACCAGTAAAAAGAAAAATGCCCAGCATATGAAAATAGAAACCCTAGAAGTGTGACAAGATGAAGAACCATAAACTGCCTTGCTCATTTTTTTTTTTACAACATAAGATGGGTCGATTCTTGTGGTTCATTGCAACCATTCTATATAATCTTTATCACAAAACTAAAAGCATTCATCAAAATATAAACATAGCCATCTAAATTTTCAGATGCAACCAGAGACTATCATTCCATCAAAAATAAGAAAACATACCTTGGCCTGCTCGCCCGCTCCGGTTGGCGTCCGCGTGCTCCTTGATGCTCCTGCTCGCCGACCGTAAAGAACTCACCGATACCTCCCATCCAAATGCTAGGGGTACTCTCCTTCCCCCTTAGCCCCTCGAGCCGCAAAGGGGCCACACACAATCCAAACAGTAAACTAGCTTCCCAACTCGCCTCCAAGGCTGAGCTACCACTCTATCGCAGCTAAGAAAGTCCCCAACTCCCCCCAAGCAATCCGTCCAGTTGCAATTTTGACAGCATAACAATACCTCATAGCCGCTCCCCCTCCTTTTCCCCCATTTCCTTTCTTTTATCCCCTTTCTGAACTAATCCCATTAGGTTTTCCTCAAAAACCCTAAATCATATTTCTTTTAAGTTCCCCCCCCCTTTTATTTTTTTATTTTTTTTATTTCCTTTTTGAAAACTCAAAGAGGTAAATGCGCTAAGCATCTTTTCATTATGTTTTATTTATTTATTTTTTATTTCATATACATATATATATATATTCTTTTAAACTCCCAATAGTTAACTAATTAATTTATTCTTCTCAAATTTACAACCCCCTAATTGAATTAATTTATTAAATCTCTTTATTTTACCCTACACACTTTATGAAGACTCACATTAGCTTAAGTGGGTTTTTTTTTTGTTTAATTTTATTATTAGCACCTGTATTGTTAATGCTAGCTAGAAGGAAATGAAATTCTAATGTTATTTGAATGGCAGAGCTATTGTGAGCTAGAATATAATGGCATTGTTATTAGGATATGGTTAAGTCTTGATTATTATGTTATGGTGAAGTAGTAGTACCTTCACTAAAAAGGTAAATTATCAAGCTTATTATTGGGAATGAGGAAAGGCCTTATGTATGCGATTAAGGAAGGAATTACTTTATGAATTCAATTTATGGAGAAATGGTTTTATGTATTTAATTAAGGAAGGAAACTCCTGGGATTAGGTGGAGGTTGCAAATCATCATAGGGGTAATGAATATTTAATGTATACTCTTGAATTTTTTATTTTTTTTGACATAGGGCTCAAATTTTGAACTGGCGATGCCTGGTTAGGGGAATTGTTTTAAGGATTTATTCAGGTGTTGATGTCTTAGGGCTATTTAGGATGACTCCTTCCTCCACATTATTGCGACGTGCCCTTCAGGATGCACCACGTGCTCCAAGGGTGCCACTCGCCTCTTGAATTTCTTTTGTGCGACGTGCCCTTCAGGATACACCACGTGCTCCAAGGGTGCCACTCGCCAACTGAGTTTATTTTGTGCGATGTGCCCTTCAGGATGCACCCCGTGCTCCAAGGGTGCCACTCAGCAACTGGACTAATTGGTAGACATCTATAACCCCTGGAGTCAACACTCCACCAGGTGAACTTGGGGGAGACTAAGGGTTCTAAGGAATAAGGCCCCTTCCTTATTGCGCACCCTTTAGAATCATCGTGAGTGACTGTCGCAGTCTTCCCTCACGGGATCATGGATCCTCTCAAACTAGGTAATCATTAACCTACAGTTCGGGCCACAGTGGGAGTGCTAGCAGGCAGTGGTAGGGCTGCTATCCACCCCTCTCCCTCAACCTCTCTGCAAATCGTGTGTGGCCCCTTTACTCCATATGTGAGTCTAGTCGGCAAGCTATCGTCAGCCTGCATCATCAGAAATCATGTCAGAAATGTCAACATCAAATCATCAAATCAATGAAACATCACAGTAAATATATCAACCCAAAAGCACACTCCCTGACTCAGTCCGGAGTCCAAGGGGGTTCTACCGATGCCTCTGCATCCTCAAGGTCAAAAACCCTTCACACTCAATAAAACTGAGTCAATAGCACCTGTCTACATCAAATAGTAACACATCATGTCATCTGTCAATCGCATCATAATCAAGTATAAATGGTCTAACATCATAAAAGTCCAGATCACTTGCGAGCAACTGTCCTCAAACAATAAGTTTTCTCAGTGCGCCAGAGCGGGATGTTACACTTTTATAATAATAGGATTCAATAACACTTTGCGGGAAAAGCTTCGTTGCGATTTTAATCATCAACAAATTGGCGACTCCACAGGGAATTTTTTTTTCAACAGATTTAGAACTCAGAAATCATTGTTTCGTAGAACAAGAACAACGGGTCAAGAAGATATAACCAGGAAGATTATGCAATAGGGGGAAGTGAGCGAATTTAATGGAAATATGACTGGGAATTTGGGAATAACTCATGAAAAGTGTTAATTATGAGGGGTTTTACCATTGCATCCATAATCATTCAACCTGAATCTTCTCTTTACTTCAAGGAGAAAATTTATGGATTTGCTCTTTAAAATCTCAAATGGATGAAGAAATGGCAAGGAGAAGAGGGAGACAACCAATTATTTATAAGACAATAGTGAAAGAAGATAACAAGTTCAAGTATGCTTCAGGGGAAACATCGTAACAGTTGTGTAAGCTAGATTTTTATTGACTAACAATGATTTGCAGGAGTATCAATGTGGTAGATATGATCCAACATCTTATTCTTGACCAAAATAAACTAGAAGACAATAAGAAATAAAATCATGAGAGAAGTAGAATTAAAACAACATAAATAAAACATAGAAATGAAAAAGCAACAAGAAAAGTTCTAACATAGGAAGTAGAAGTCAAACTATTGTAATGCGGAAAAGAGAAGCACAAAAATGAAAGTCGAGCTAGGCTACTAGTATACAGAAAATCCAAACAACATTAGGACTTTTCACGTTGGTCCCTCACAATGTTTCAAATGAGGACTGTTAGTGCTGTAGGAAAACAATTTCTCGTCCAAGCCCTTTAAAATGTAAGAGTTAGTGTCCAAGACAAAAGAAAATTTGAAAGTATCCAAAAATAACACTTGGAACTCTGAGGTAATTATTAGCCCTTTAATGCATATGATTAGATCATCAAGGTAGACATGGATGTTGATCAATTCATCAAGAGTTGTCTGTATAAGTCTTTTAAAAGAGGTACTTGCATCAGGTAAGCCATAAAAAAGTAATTTATAAGTCATGGTACCCCAATCTGAGATAAGAGTGGTTTTGTAATCATCTTCCCCTTCTACTTTGATTTTCCTGCAACCCAAAAAACTATCAAGTAAGGGCCTCAACTGTAACTCTACAACCTGTTGTATAATTATTCCCATGTTGAGAGGAGGAAAAGGAGTTCTCATAATATCTTGAATGAAAGTGCCGAAATTAATTCAGGTTCTAATATGATCAGTGGTCTTTGAAGTAGGTACCCAATTGAAAACCAATTCAGGGTGAGCTGAAAAATAATCCCAGCCCTTAAGAAATTTTGCAAATCCCTTTGAAAAGTTGCTTTAAATGAAGATTTAATAGATCTTTGTTCTTACATAACTAGTTTCATGCTTTCCTTGATGGTAATAATGTTCTGTAAAAGACCAGTATCAAAACCACCAAGATCCTTATACAGCCAAGCAAAAACCTCTTGAAATCCACCAAGTAGCTTGGCAATCTTCATTTATTCTTTATTAGAACATTGGGTTATTATGTTAACGTTCCTTGAAGATTTGAGTGTTGGACACACCTACCACACTTAGAGGGGGGGTGAATGAGTGTGGGACTATTTTCCAAAAGCTTCCCTCTTTACAAAAACTCCTTAGTTAACATTCAACATTTATTCATTACCCATTGTTGTCATTTATAACCAGTTAGATGTGAACATATATCAGCAACATATATCAGAAAAAAATATCATCAATAAGTCATTACCACAAGGAACACAAAAAACACAAGATGTATGTACAATTTTTCTTTTTATTATGGACAACAATTTGGGGTTTATCAACAACAACTGAATAGAGTACAACTCTACAAGAGCACCAGCTCTATAATGCAAGACTCAACTTACACCCTCAACACCAACTGAGATGATGCAACAATCCTCAATAGATATCAATCTGTCAATAGGTAAGCGACCTTTCAATAGTGCAACAAGAGTGTGTACATGCCCTGGCTCACTACAGCCCACGTATGCACGTGGTCAGTGTATACAACAACCTGTGTATACCTTCTGAGTTGTTAGGGTTTGTCCTTCAAGATCAACTCAGAATCTCTGCAATCAATATATGATTCTCTTTTGTCTCTCACTGTCCAATCTGACCACCAGCCAATCAAAACACATCCAAGCTCTCCAATAGCTTTCTCATGCTCCACAACAAATCAATATTAATTCTATATCAATCATGTATAAAAAACTAGTATACCATAACCATCATGTCACCACTGAATCAAAAGAGTATTTCTCACTCCATCAACCAAATCATCCAAACTGAAAAACATCATAGAATCCATACCAAGAATTCCCTGAGAATCTACAAAACATCATACAATAGTATCCATCAAGACAATAATGTAACCATACCAGTGTCTTAGTGATAGATATGAGCCCATAGAATGAATATCTGTAACCTACTTAATCAAACAAGAGCATGACACCAGCTCAAACACAAGTCTTCATGATTCCATCCAGTGTACGTGCCCTGTCCTCATACAACCCATGTGTGTACATGCCTGGCCCATTACAAACTGCGTATACCTCAAAAACTAGGGTTTCTGAAGCTCCAAGACTTTTGCCATCAAGATCTCCGACATTGCCGAAACTTTGATGCATCCATGAGATCCTCCTCTTTACAAAAACTCCTTAGTTAACATTCAACATTTATTCATTACCCATTGTTGTCATTTATAACCAGTTAGATGTGAACATATATCAGCAACATATATCAACAACACATATCATCAATAAGTCATCACTACAAGGAACACAAAGAACACAAGATGTATGTACAAATTTTCTTTTTATTATGGACAACAATCCAGTGTTTGTCAGCAACAACTGAATAGATTATAACTCTACAAGAGAACCATCTCTATAATGCAAGACTCAAATTATACCCTTAGCACCAACTGAGATGAGGCAACAATCCTCAACAAATATCAATCTGTCAACAGGTACGCGACCTGTCAGTAGTGCAGCCAACGTGTGCATGTACCCTGGCTCACTACAACCCACGTATGCACACGGTCAGTATATACAACAACCTGCGTATACCTTCTGAGTTGTTAGGGTTTGTCCTTCAAGATCAACTCAGAATCTATGCAATCAATATATCATTCTCTTCTGTCTCTCACTGTCCAATCTAACCACCAGCTAGTCACAACACATCCAAGCTCTCCAATAGCTTGCTCATGTTCCACAACAAATCAATATGAATGTTATCTCAATCATGTATAAACAACTAGTATACCATAGCAATCATGTCACAACTGAATCACAAGAGTACTGATCACTCCATCAACCAAACCATCCAAATTGAACCATATCATAGAATCCATACCAAGAATTCCCTAAGCATTCACAATACATCAAACAATAGAATCCATCAAGACAATAATGAAACCATACCAGTGTCTCAGTGATAGATCTGCGCCAATAGAATGCAGATCTAGAACCTTTCTAATCATCCAAGAGCTTGGCACCAACTCAAACATAAGTCTTCATCATTCCATCCATTGTACGCACTCTGTCCTCATGTAGCCCGCGTGTGTACACGTCCTGGCCCATTACAGCCTGCATATACCTCAAAATCTAGGGATTCTGAAGCTCCGATACTTTTTCCATCAAGATCTCCGACATTGCTGAAACTTTGATGCATCAATGAGATCCTCCTCTCACTCTCTTCCTCAAAATAGATCTTCAATCATGCTCAAGAGATTCACACCAAAGATGCTCTCACAACAAGCTCTCCATCAATAATCCACAAGATAATCTCACAAGAATATCTCCATTGATCCACAAAAAGGATTATCTACAAGAGACCATAGCTATCTTATTTATACTTTCATCCTCTAGGTCACTTAACCCATTTTCCTTATTTTAGGGTTAACCACTTTCCATAAATAGAAAGTTATCCAATATTTTATGATTTAAATATTCCTTCTTGATTTTGTCACTTCTTTATCATTTAAATAATGATTTCTTCTTTTAGGTCACTTTGACTTCTTTGACCTTGGGGGCTTCAAGTATTCATATGGGGATCCTCCAACTTCATAAGGCCATAACTCTCAAACCATGAGGATTTATGTGACATCTCACATACTTCCGGAAATGGAATGACAAGCACTATCCATCTAGGATAGTTTCACTAACAACTTCGTTGATCTTCATCTCATTATTTCACATACAAGCGTGGGTCCTCCAACCGTTCTTCTAGGATAACTCAATCCACAAATCATCTTCCCGTGAGGGCTTTCATGATAAGGGGACCACTTTGGAGTTCATCCATTTGTGCACCTTATCAATCGTGATAAGACAATAATGAGTCATCTTTTCATCAAACAAACTATGCATCATCATGTGTCAATGACAACTCATTGATCCATCTTCATCTATGCATCATATCAATGATCCATCTTTATAAATTGGTTTCCACTTTGACATCTATTATTCTCATCAAGGACAATCATCAATCAATCAATTACTTGACATCAATCAATCAAACCATTTACATCAATGACACATTATCCAACAATCTCCCAAATAATCAAACCATTGGCATCAATAACAACATGATCCAACATTGAGTGCCCCAATGTTCAAGGGGATGGTTTCACCCACCCTCCTTTGTAACTCCTCTTCTTTTTGTTTTTATTTATTGCCTACATCACTCGATGAAAACAAACTCTCAATAGGAGTCAAGCCCTTAGGAATATTATTGTTTTATATAGATATAATTTCCTCGGGCTTGAGAGGTTCATCTTGAATAAAAGCATAAATTCTCTCATCGTTAGGGAGGTCCTGCTAAGATTCTACATTTTCAGGGATATATGGACAATATAGAGATTGAAAAGAACAATAAGGCCTATGAAGAAAGAATTGTTGATTAGGAGAAGCCGCAAAGGCAACTAACTGATCAACCATTGAATTCAACTCCCTCTTAACATGAGTGATGTTGAAAGATAAAATGTTCGAGATAAGCACCCAAATATTTTGGGTGTATCGTTCCATCAGCTTTTTTCTAGGAGAGAATATCTTACATATCAGGTTCACAACAAGCTCAAAATATCCAATAACTATAAGGTGACTACAACCAAGATTACGGGCATTTTCAATGCCTAATAATAAATATTCAAATTCAATAAAATTGTTTGTACAAGCAAACTCTAACCTGTAAGACAAATTATGAATTTTTCCTGTAGGGGAAACCAAGATAATTACAGCCCCATTACCTTCATTAGAGCATGAACCATCAAAGTGCAAATGCCACAGATCATCATCTAAATCGATTTGTTCCAAAGGAATATTATCCTCCTCAACAAAGATGGAATACACTCCTAGGTCCTCTTCGATATAGTTTACACTAGATTGTGGAACACTCTCTATGTAGGGTGAAATCCTTCCCTCTCTAAGTACTATAATGTTCTTTCCATTCTGAGGCATGGATAAATGCATCATGTCGAGTGAGAGGTACCCACCTGTTAAGGCTTGTCAATATCTTCCTAATATAATCGAGTAATTTCTTACACGCATATCAATCACCTGAATGTTGAGTTTTGTCCTTATTTTAGGATGAGCGCATAAAACCAAGGTCACATCCTTAATATCTCCTATGTTTTTTTGTTGTAGACTATTATAGGAGAGCATGCTTCTGGCATTTTCATTTGTACAAGACAAGCCTATCTCTTCCATAATAATCTTCGACATCACACTTGGGCTTGAACCGCCATCAATGAGGCAAAATGGGCGATCTTATCCATAATCTTTACAGAAATATAAAAAGGGGGATTTTTTACAGGATATCTAAATTTATGTACACCTACTTTATTTACAGAATATTCCTCTTCGTTTACCTCTTCAGAAATATTGGCTACAATGAAAGCTTTTTCTTCCATGAATTGTTTCATATGCATCTGTTGTTCAGGGATGGCAACCATGTCTAGAAGGGTTGCATCTTCTTTGATGTTGGCCAACTGATTCAAGATATTGTATTTGGAAGAGGGTACAGGGGGAGTAATTCCTTGACTCTCAGTAACCTTGGGAACCTGAATCGTAGCATCGAGTGAGGATGATCTCGGGCTAGAGTCTTAACACCATTAGTTGCACTACTGTACCCTTTTGAGTAAATCAAACCAATAAAAAGAACGCTAATTAAAATCAACTACACTTTATGTTTTATAGGGTTCATCAACTAGTCTAGGATAGAGCCTTGATTTAGGTTGGAGAGGAAACTCTTCAAGGCTACAAAACATACATAAGAGTCTATGATAGGGAGTGTCAAAGTCTAGTATCGGGAAAGTTATCTGGGACCCCCCTCTAACACAGGGGCTAAACACGAGGTCACGTGTGGAAAGGTAGCGGAGATAACCCCTCCAAAGATGGACCAATCGTAGTGGAGAACACATTAGAGGGCTTGTCTTGGGATTCCGTCGATTGCATTTGCCACGGAGCTTCGTGGGTCTCAAATCCGTTCGAGGTCCTCAGTTGTCTTCCAAACCACTTGCCTTCAATACCCTTGACAGGTTTCGGGATCAATACCCTGCTCATTGTGGTCTACCCGACTTTCGACTGTACCCACCTGGTGACAGTTCACGCGCTGGCAACCTAGTTGCCTATCTTTTTTAGAGACATACAAAGGTGATTGCGGGGGTATACTGCGGTACCTAGGACAGACATCGAGCCATGATTTGCAGAGAATACCCAGAGGGTACTTCCATGTTTGAGTTTCACTTGAACTGGTAAGTTTCTCTAGTGTTGGTTGTTGTAATTGTTCTTCCAACTAGTTAGTCATTTGCTTGATTTTCCTTTAGGAACTTTTAGTGTGTTCTCTATGCTCCCTAGTTTTCCATAGTGATTTATTCAGTTATGGATTTGGGTCTCTGACCTAGGGTGGTAGACCGCCCACTCCGCCGGTTGTGAGGACTTTTTGGTCTTCCTCTTAGAAACGTGGAGACGCCTCTTTATAGGCGTTGTTTTGATACCACTAGTTTTCCAGAGTCAGTGCATGAGACTTTTACAGATTTGAATGATCCCACAAAGGGAGAAATTATGCATAATATATTCATGGCTAAAGTTCTCGATGATACCAACCAGGGAACCCCTTCGCAAGGGGATTCTTGTGATTTTCCTTTCTTCGAAAATGTTGGTGTCCCTTTGATGGCCACTTTGTACATTCCTGGGTTGAATGTGGGATTACCGGTTTGGTTGGGTACCATTCCAAATGTCCCAAATGCTCTTGACACTTCTCATTTAATCACTTTATTTCATGGGCACCCTGTTGATGTTTCTTCGTCAGCAAAGTCTTCTCCTCCTCCTTCTCCCGCCTCTGGTGAAAGTACAGTTACTAGTAACTGAAAGTCTAAACGAAATAGAAAGAGGAAGAATAGGAAGAAGAAATCACCAACCTCTGTGAGTCATGTTGGAGATACGTCAACAACCTCTGCAAGTCACGTTGAATACCAACACCCAACCTCTGCAATTCATGTTGGGGGAAAGCACCCACCCTCTGCAAGTCATGCTAGGGGGAAAAGTCCAGTCACTACTAGTCATACTAGCAATAGGTATGTAGCCTCTGTGAGTCATGTTATCGACCCATCACCAACCTATACAAGTCACGTTGGAGATGTGCAACCAGCCACTGCCAGTCATACTGGGGGCATTGATTCTATTAAGAAACCTAGATGGATAGAACGTAAACCTAAGTTCCCTTGTAAGCTTTGCAAGGGAGATCACCTTACTCATTTGTGCCTTGTCCTTCCAAAGGTTCGAAGATTGTGATCCATGTCTACAAGATATTCTAATTCTAAGTCTTCTGAGGTTTCCTCACATTCTATTCAACCATTGGTTGAGAAAGTGGTCATGCCGATGCAGTCATCGGCTAATCCCACTCCTCTTTTAGGGGGTGAGGTGCCTTTAGACCATGCAGTCTCTCAGCCTATTCAACCATTGGTTCAGAAAGTGGTCATGCCAATGCAATCATCAGCTGATCCCACTCCTCTTTTGGGGGGTGAGGTGCCTTTAGAACATGTAGTCTCTCAGCCTATTCAGCCATTGGTTGAGAAAGTGGTCATGCCGATGCAGTCATCAGCTGATCCCACTCCTCTTTTGCGGGGTGAGGTGCCTTAAGACCATGTAGTCCTGTAGCCTATTCATCCATTGGTTCCAAAAGTGGTCATGTCAATGTAGTCATCAGATGATCCCACTCTTCTTTTGGGGAGTGACCTGTCTACCAACTATGCTTTTAGAATTTTCGGTTCAATACTTTCAGAACAAGGGGGCATTCCGCTCATTCCGAGCACACCCCCTCCAAGACCTAGGATGGTTTCCTTTGGCTAGAATGACCTTGTTGATCCTCGTCTTCCTTCTTCCGCACCTTTTAAAATAAGGGTTGAAGTTAATTCAACAAACATTTAGCTATGTATTGTGGATGAGGGAGCCTCTGCAAGTATTTTATCCTCCTCGATTTAGAAAGTCTTGGGATCTCCCAAGCTTGTGTCTACTTCGCATGAGTTGTTGGATTTTGACAGACATCCTAGTGAATATTTGGGGATTCTTCCTCAGTTGCCTATCTCATTAGGTGGGAAGATTGTCCTTGTTGGTGTTATAGTAGTAAAGGCCCGTCAGATTTCAATATGCTTCTCGGGCATGATTATGTATATGCTATGAATGTTGTGGTGTCTATGTTGTTTTGGGTGATGCATTTCCCTCACAATGGAAGCATTGTCACTATCGACCAGCTGGCATCTGATAATCATCATCCTAATTCAACATTATTTCAGACTACCCCTTTATATGTTCCTAGCGTTCATGTAGACTCTACCCCGCCATGGGTTAATTATGTGGCATCTTATCCTCGGTGTTCAATTTATTCTAAGCGGGAACCTGTGCAATCATGTTTTCCTTCTCAAGACTTGGAATCAAAAAATGATCCATTGGTGTATCCAATGGGGGCATGGGAGCCCTTGATTCCCCCTCTTGGTCCAAGTAGGCTTGAGTATCCTTCCGAGTCTGATCTCGTTGTTTGTAGTTCCTCAAGCCCTAGTGCTCGTGACTCTTCGCTAATAGACTTTGCCAGTCTTTGCCAGAACCTCCATCATCATATGGATTATGGTCAATTTACTTCACCCTTTGGGACTGTCGACCCTAGTTTACAAGATTTCTTGGATTTTGAATTGCCTTCAGATAAGGCTATCCTTGAAGCCATGACTACGATTTCTATACCGCAGGAGGACTTACACCATGGTTTGTGTTTTCTTCCCTTTTGGGAGACTTCCCAAGTTGACTATCAAAGAGATTCTTGGTCTGAGCCTAGCAGCGGGCTCTACCTAAACCAGTTTCATGCATGAGTTGTAGCTCCCTTGGAGTCTTATTTAAGCCCTTTTCAGACTCCCTAAAGATGAAAAGATTGTAGAGTGACCTTGTTTCTTCACACTCATTAAATTGGTCCAGAAGAACGCTCCTTATAACAGGTCTTCTTTTAAGCCATTTTCAGACCCTTTAAACATGAAAAGATTGTTGAGTGATCTTGTGGCCTTTCACACTCGTTAAGATGAAATTTGAAGTCATGTCTGTTTGGCGGTAGTTTACCCCTTTTTTGGTCCAGACGCTCAATTGTACGAACAAAGATATACTCTAAGGAACTTCAGTTCTCTAGAAGAGTACTCTCAGGTATCATTTTAACCCTTTTTCGAGCCTGAGGGACTAAATATACGAAAAAGGAACCCCCACAGTGTCCATAGTTAAGCTATTTTCAGACTCCCTAAAATTGAAAAGATCGTTGAGTGACCTTATTCTTTCACACTCGTTAAAATGGTCTAGAAGAACATTCCTGACGGAGTCCATAGTTAAGCTTTTTTCAGACTCCTTAAAAATGAAAAAATGGCCGAGTGATCTTGTCTTTATCACACTCGTTAAAATGGTTTTGAATAAGATGTCTTTTTGGTGATAGTTTACCCCTTTTTCAAACCGACTAGACTACCTTCGAAAAAGGTACCCCAGTGGAGTCTCCTTTTACGGTTTTTCAGACTCTCTAAATATGAAAAACCACCGAGCTTACCTTTTCTAGGATCATTAAACTCACATCGAAGGATGTTACCATTATGTGTTTTATTAATCGCATTTGCATACTCGCATCTTTGGCCTAATGTTGGCTCCATGTTGCTCTCAACCGAACCATCTAAAGCATGCCTTATATGCAAGCCCTGTAGCACTTTGCCTCTGCGTCTTGACACCTTTGGCCCCTGGAGGATTTTTCCCAAGTGTCCTTACTTTGAACATCAGTCTTGTCCCTGTGCCCTGAACTTGTATGTTTGCAACACTCGTTCCTCCTTTGTAACATAACATTCTTTTATTCTTTTTCCAAAATTATTGAAAAAGGACAAAAAAAAATCAAATATACCCCAAAAAGAGGAAGGGAAAAGTATTTTATTTATTGGAAGCATAATGAGTCACCCTTGGATAAAGCACATCTATCTATTTTTTCGTCAAACTCTAGGATTTAATATGACCTTAGAAATTTTTTCTCACTACATAGAGTTGTGTCCTCCTGCGCTTGGTTATTCTTCCAAAAATATGGAGAGCTTGTGTTGCCTCTTGCTTCGTAAACTTATGTTAATGCCATGTTGCCTGAGTCTCATCATTTGTCGTGCTATTGTCCAAGGAATGTTTTTACCAAGATTGAGTCAACCCCTCTACAGTTTGTCTCTTGCCCTCATACCCGGCCATCCTGAATGTCCAATCAAGTCTTTGTTCAAAACCAATGAATCGTTTAGTCTGATCATCATTATTTTATAGTCCATGACCAACATGCCATCGAACACCTCTAGGTAGTGAAGTCATACACTCATATTACACTACTACCCAAGTTTTGGATATTTTGAAGTTGTTTCTCGAGCTCTGAAGACCTCATCTCCAGCCATCAGGCCTTATCAACTTCTAAGAAGATTGATACTCTACACATATATCTTTTTTATTTCGAGATGTAGCTCCGCTATGTATTGCTCGCGGTTACACTTTATATAGTTATATGACATGGATCTACAATGTATTTGATTGGTAGCTATGATTCTATTTTATCTCGAGCATGGATATGTCCACCTCGGTGAAACAATTATTATTTTTGCAGATGACACCTCTCGATTTCTAGTTCCTGGGCTCACTTGTTCGACACATCGATGAATATTGTTAATGTATTTCAGCCATCAGATGCTCTTTTGACCTCACACATTAGGGGGTATCTGTTATAACTCTAATTTTCACCAAACATGATTACCTAGCATCAGGCCATCTCAGATTCCTTCTTTGCCAAAACAATTCTGAACAACTCTTCTTAAAAACCCCTTTTATAAAGGCCCACGCACCCTGCTCCATTACTACATGTGTGTACATGCTAGCTTACCCAAGACATCCCGCGTGTACCTACAAAAGCACAAAAAAAGGAAAGTTGATAATGAAACAAACTGATTTGGGTGAGTTAACTAAACCTTTCGTCCATGCATAGACGGAATTTTGACCAAATACCTAGCTTCTTCTAGCCTATAAAAGAAGCGTTATGGGTCCCATTTGGAAGAGGAGAATCATAGTAAAGAAACTATACCCGATTGCGCATTCCCTTTGTCCCAACCCTTTAGCCATCCTTGTGCAAAGAGAAATATAGAGCAAAGAAGTTGGAGGATAGTTGAATAGGAGCCCAGGACTAGGTTCATGGAGCAGTGGTCAGCTTCATCATTGTAATTTGTTTTGTTGAAGTTAATAATAAAGAAGTACTTTTCCCGTCCCACCATATGAGGTTTTCATGATTTATTGCATACATATTGATTGAATCTCTAACCCATTAATCTGTAGATCAAATGCATATGGAGTTCTTTGTTTGTCTTGTGTGAATGCAGGTCAGCCTTGGGAGGAGAGTTGTAGTCAAAGAGCGACTAAGCGTAAAGAAGGATCGATATCAAACACTCGAAATAAGGTATGCTCACTTGATCTTCTTAACTACGTATTTTCTTAAGAATAATGGGGATTAGGTCCAGGACGACAGTAGAAAGTAGGAATCTTTAGGTATTTTATGAATGCATGATAAAACCCTAAGTGCTAGTCCGTAGAGGGATCTCCCACTCACAACAGGGGTTAATAAGCAGGGGAGAAGGTAGGGACAAATTGGGCTAGCCACGATGTTGGTAGACTGTCGGATAGACAATCTCTTGCCATTTGTCATTTTCAGGAACCTCAAGTTGCAATGAAACATGAGGGGGCACGGGAATAGCAGGGGCTTGTGGAGCTTGGAAAGGAGGCCTTTCAGGCCTAGGTTGGACTATTCCTTGCCCAATCCAATTGAAAACTCTGGCCTAAAACAATTGGCCTGGCTCTTGTGAGTCAACATCAAAGTGTATGGAGAACCTTATCCTTGTTGGGCCTCTGTTCCAATTACCTCTCCCCCAGTTTCCTCTTCCATGGATACCTCGACTGAAAAAACTCATTCCTGCATGCATGATGGATTAGAAAATAGTCTTTTAAACAACCATACATGATAACTCTTTAAAAATATGAAATAGATTTTTTCTCAACAACATATCAAGCTCATTCTATCCAATCCATAAAAATGGTTTAACTGTTGTCAATGAGAAAGGGGTGAACAAAAGGACCTGGGATATGCGAGGGGCTTGTATTAAGAGAAAAATGATAAAATGAGGGGGAAAGAAACACAATTATTGCTCAAATACCACAACAATCAATTGTAGTGAAACAAAAAAGAACACCACTGTAATCCAATGACTTTAAACTATTTCAATACAAAAATTTTCTTGACTGTAATTAATTTTAGAACAGGGAGTGAAAAATGAAGGTGGGAAGGCGAGGGGGTTGTAATTAGAGGAAAGAGAAATAATGGTAGGGAAGGAGAGCGATTATTGTTCATAAAATTAATTCAGTGATCCATAAAACCATTCTGCAAAAGGAAACACACCAACCAAATGACCACTGAGACCCTGAACAATTACTATGTATTGTCCAAACAACACTGCATGTTTAACATTCTCACTGTTGTAATCAAATATTTAACATTGTATCATCAAAACAGACAGTATGCATTCCACAATATCCTATAGGGGATCTCTTCTCCTCTCATTTATCCATTAATATTTTCAAACAATTCCCAGATGCATAAACAATAAACTATTTCCACTCTGTTCAACATCAAAATCAACCATTGCCCATGAATTATTCAAATCATCAAATACAAACTCAAATGTTGTGCTCAATTTTGTATTTTAATCATTTAAAAATTGAATTGCAATGAAGTTATATTGTCACAGCACCAGTGCCTATAACTGTTAAAAATCATGGTATTCATTTAACATACATAGTGGACAGTCGACACCATAATTCATATCCAAATTGCAATATCCTATCTTCCCATTTAAACACATAGACAACAATCACCATATCAATTCACGCTATGTTGTGGGATACACAAAACCATTCAAGAAAACACATATGTATTTCTGTGACTGTACAAGTCCAATTTTATTTGACTCTAAACATTCAAAATGTTGGACTATCCATCCAATACAACGAGGCATCAACAATAGGCCCGATTTTACAACCCAAATCAATTAAATTACAACAAGCCATTTTTTAGAAACCCGTGACCTTCTCTAATGGCACAATCAATTAATATCGATAAAAAATATAGTGGATAACCATGCCATAATTACCACTATTGCAACATTCCCATTGAACAATTCTAAAACACATAGTCATAGTATTATTAACCCAACCTATTGGGTCGAGCTATCAATCCAATAGAAAGAGGTAGCAACAATATTGCCCAAATTAATCAATATTGCAATCAAACCATACTGTGTAAAACTTGTGCCCCTCTTTGATGACACAATCAAATGACCATACATGTATAGTGGATGAAAATTCCATAAACACCCCGATTGCAATAATCATTTGGCCATTAAAAACACACAGTTACAGTAATAATCGATTCATGCTATAGTAACTCCGCTCATACCAATGCATCAAGCACGAAGCATCATTTTGCATTAATCAATTAAAAAACTGTGTTGGGTTATCAATTCAATAAACACAAGGACAACGACTCGGTATTTTTTTCAACAACTCATTCCAATTAACCATGTTGAGCTTATCCATCCAATTATAATAACAATTGCAGTGACTAGATACAAAAACCAACAACACTATCATATAATCAATGGGGTGAGCCAGTAATCCACTCTGTCGACAACACACCACCAATACATAATTACCAACAATACATGCAACAGGGCATAACGGTCTCCTCTATCAACACTCAGACTTAAGGAAGCAAGGGTTTTCTCTATGGACCAACATAGGGAGGCTAGAGTTGACTCTTCTTGATAGTGAAAACCTCCGAGACCAATGGTGCACACACAGGAAATACCATAATTGACTTCAGGGACAGGGTGACAAATCCCGTGACAAGAGAAGCTATGAACAGAGGATCACAACTCCATTTGGGCCTTGTAACAATACTTAGCATACGCAGGGTATAACCCTCGTGGCTCTCCCAACCAACCAACTAACAACGTTGAGGTGAAGCAGATCCGAGAAGAAGCAATATAACTTACAGCATGACCAATAGTAGTATGAACAACCCAATGCCCAAGTGAATAATATGCAGTGACATCAGGCATTTCAAACCCATTAAACCCCATAAAATCCAAGACTGGGTATGGGATACGAATGGGTGAAGACAACCAGTCATTCTAGACCAAAGAAACCCTCCAACTAAAACCAATAAGGATGACAGAGAACCTCTATGGCTGATGATAATCAGGATGACCAATAACATTGTGACTCCAAACATTATTGAAGTGAAACCCACCAATGATTCATTCCAAAAATCACAATTTTACACAGTTTCCATTCTTAAGGAAAGTGAAAACCCATACATCCAAGAAAATATCTATTTCATAACTAGAGAAGACTCATGGATGGAAAAAAAAGACATACCTGTAATCAAAATCACCTTAAAATGTGAGTTGGCCAAGCGGTTCTCCCTCTGCTAGAAAGTTGAGCATAACCACAGCAACATAGTTGACCAATAGCTCGATTAGGGTGGCGGCCAATGAAGGAGTAAGGGTGATGTGCATTAAATGCACATTGCCTCCATCCCATGTCCATTAATTCCTTAGTACATGCCAATAATCTTCCCATTAACTCAATTAAGCCATGCATTGGAATTACCATCTATCACTTGTCAAATGTGCCACCCACATCATTTCTTTCCAAACTATACCATATGCATATCAACTATATAACTCAATAAAATCACATAGCTATTAATCTTGCTAGCTAAGATTAACAACAATCATTCTAATTTCCATGCATGTAGTGTAGTATAGTATAACCTCTTCCTTTTTCATTTGTTTATCTTTCTTTTGCCTCTTTTCAATTGTTCTTATGTATTGTTACTAACATGTCTATTGTGCAGGTGTCAAAGTAACGAATCTAGTAACATATAGCAATGGTAGCACTGGATAATATAGGCAATCATAACATGCGATTAGTTCTCAGAACAAAACACACTAGTACATATGAGCAAATTTGCGATGGTTTTTCATTGATATTGCCACACTTGTCCGTCGCAATTTCCATGAAAGCTGAGATTTTTTTTCATCTGAATAATTTCATCGCTATATCCACGATCCAAGTGTGTGTGGAAACATCGACAAAATTATCTCTCCATGTGTCACCACCTTCAATATTGGTTAACCCTATGCATCGTCACAATTATGACGAACTATCGTCACAATAACAACGAAGAAATGTGGCAATTACGATGAAAGTTCGTCGCAATTGGGACGAAAAGTTATGCCAAGCCAATAACTTATGATGCAACTATTGAATGTGTGATGAAAGTCTGTCATAACTTGTGACAAAAAGCTGTGGTAATATCGACGAGTGCAATATCTCAAAACCAAATTTACGACGCACATGTTGTATATGCGACGAATATTCGTGGAAAATTGCGACGAAGTTTCGTTGCTATAGCGAAGGTTGTGGTAAAATAGTAAAATTTTTCCGACGAACTTGCGTCGATATTGTGACAATGACTTTAGGTTTAAAAAAAAAAAAATACTTGAAATATGGTATACCATATTGTATGCCATATTACAATGTAATATGGCATTACTATTACATTGTAATATTCTAATATTCTAATATATTGTAATATATATATCCCCTACAAATAAACAAGGCACTAATCAACCAAATATCATAAGCATGTGTTATCATGAAGTTGGATTAGAAGTAAGGATACCAATATGACAATATACACAAAGAATAATTTGGAATATTACTTTAAAAAAAACACATGGATTGCATGAGTGAGTCATTATGCAATTTATATTACACAATACTATGACAACACTTATAAGATTTATGGATGATATCTTAAGACCATTTCTCGAACTTGTTTATTGTAGCCTCCTTGGATGATATTTTGACTTTTAGAAATATTTGGGAAGATCATTTGAAACATTTTGAGATGATATTTTTAACCCTTTAACACAATTAATTACAAGCCAACATGAAGAAATATGAGCTTGGTAAACAAATATTGTTGTGTATGGATTTTGTAGTTAGAGGATGTGAATTGTGTATTGATCTAAGAAATATAAAATTCATTGTAATTGGTTGATCCTAGATAATTTAATTGAACCAAGGTAATTCATGGGGTTAGCAAATTATTTAGGAATGAAGTGTCTCTTCAATGCACATTAGAAAAGGCAAGTATAACCTTTCAATTCATTGCAATTGAAAACCAAGTAATTGAAGATTTGACTTGAAAGAATTGTAATGCATCAATATTAAATCTAATGAAACTTGAAATTTCATTTGAAATTAAAGCAAATTTCACATGATACACAATGGCGGAACCTTTGATACAATGAAGGAGTTGGATAACATAACACTTGAAACTTTTGTTGGTGCAATCATAATATACCCAAATAAGATAAGGAATTGTACATCATAGTTTAGGCATTGA
>ML777022.1:0-15059 GCA_009831015.1 Picea engelmannii | reverse complement strand
GAACAAACGAAAGGATGTGATTTGTCCAAGGGCAACTATCTTTTCTCTCGAAAAAAGAATGTATATTTCCCATCCCCTCTTTTTGGAATATTTGTTTTTTTTTTCTTTTTCAATTTTTAAAGAGATTGAAAAAGAATAAATGAATGCTACATTACAAAGGATGAACGATTTTCACGATCAAGAAAACTAGGTCCAAGAACATGGAACATACTAATTCTCAGGGAAAGGAGACATGTGCAAGATAACGACACTCGGGGAAAATTCCTCCATTGGTCAAGGTGTCAGGTCGCAGAGGCAAGAAGTGTTGCAAGGATTGCGTATAAGGAATGATTCAAAGGTTTAGTTCAGAGAAACATGGAACCAACATTAGGCCAAAGACCCAAATATGAGACCCATAATGTGATTAAGCATGATATAGTAAAACCCCTTCTATGTAAATTTTACGAGCCCAGAGAAGGTAAGCTCGATAGTTTTTTCATGTTTAGAGAGTCTGAAGAAAAACACAAAAGAAGACTTCAGGAAGTTCCTTTTTTGGAGTTAATCTAATTGGTTCGAAAAAGGGTTAAACTTGCACTGAAAAGACGTCTTTTCAAAAACGTTTTAATGAGTGTGACAAAGACAAGATCACTCGACAATCTTTTCAATTTTAAGGAGTCTGAAAAGAGCTTAACTATGGACTCGCAGCCTTTTTCTAAGTTTAGTCTCCTTAGCCTAAAAAAGTATAAAAGTAACTAAGGAGAACTCTCTCAGCGAGATGAATCTCCTAAGGTGTACCTTTTTCCGCTATAATCTACTTGTTGGAAAAAGGGTTAAAATCATGCCAATAGATGTTCTTCTGGACCAATTTAATGAGTGTGAAGGAACAAGGTCACTCGATGATCTTTTCAATTTTAGGGAGTCTGAAAATAGCTTAAATATGGACTCCGGGTGTGTTCCTTTTTCGTAAGTAGTCTCCAAGGCTCAAAAAAGGTGATAAATCAAAACCTAGGAGAATGTTCTTTTTTCGAATTTAGTCCCTCAGGCCCGAAAAAGGGTTAAACTTATTCCTGAGAATAATCTTCTAGAGAAACGAAGTTCCTATAACATACCTTTATTTGTAAAATTAGTCATCCGGGCTGATAAAGGGGTAAACTACCATTGGGCAGACGTGCCTTCAAATTTGAGTTTGGCGAGCATGAAGGGAAACAAGATCGCTCGAAAATATTTTCATTTTTAGAGAGTCTAAAAAGGGATTAAAGAAGACTCCAGGGGGATACTATTCTCAAGTAATTCAAACTAGATTGAAAATAATAAATACAATCTCGTTGGATGTTTCTTTCAAATTTTAAAGCAATCTTGAAAGACAACAAACTGCACTCATTAGAGAGTCTCGAGGGTAAGGACAAGAATGATGATTAGAAAAAATAATTAGGCTCCGATATGTAATCATGACAGGACTATATGAGGACTCCCAAGCCTATAGTCAAAACTAACAACATGGATGCCAAAAATGAATCCAAGGATCTGCCTAGGGCATCCATGTAAAGGTAGGCTCTACCACCTAATTAGGACACTTCTAGAGCAACATAGAAAGTTTTGTGTTGCACTTTGGTGGGGTCTATCTTATGGAAAAGTGGAAAATTCAATGAGATGCGGAAAGTGGGATGAAATCCTAACTTATATGCAAAGGTTGGAAAAAATGACTTTTACCAAAGGATGTCAAAAATGTAACAAATCCAAAAAATAATTACCAAACTAAAAGTAGAAAAGTACCAGAATGACCAAAATATAACTCAGACGTGGATTCAAGTAATCACCAAGCCAGAAAAAAAGACAAAGGGGACCAAAAAAGGGGCAAAAAGGGACAAACAAAGTCTATAAATAGAGGTGGAAAACTCATTTTTACCATTGCAAATTGGAAATTAACCAAAAGGTCAAAAAACACCTTCGTTAAAAGAGTGGATTCCAAGAGCTACAATGGAGAAAACAACCTTCTATTTCGACCAAGTAAGTACAAAATACCTATTCTTTCATTTCAATACTTCCTTCTTAGTTTAATTTCGAGTTTGGGAGAGGCGCACTCTTGTAAAAAGGGAAGCATTACATGTACGCGGGTTGTCCAAGGACAACGTGCATATGTACTCAGGAAGAATAATAAGAAGCCTAAGTACATATACGATTGTGTAGTAAATAGCCCACGTACACCCTCCTTTGCATTCAAAAAAAATAAAAGAAAGAATTTAACTCCTCTCCACTTTTTTCATGTGACAGGATGTATGTTCACTAGAGGGAGAGGGAGAATGAGGATCTTGACATATTGGTTGAGGAGGACCCTATGGCCATCACCATAGTGAAACAATGCGGATTATGGAATTTCTTCCGGTGTCCATTTATGAGGGCACAATCAAGGTTGCTCAATGCTCTCATGGAGTATTTTCATCTCGATGTAGATGAATTTATGTTGAAGGGTCAATCATTGACCCCCACTATAGAGGACATATAGTTTCTAACTAGCCTCTCGAGAAGAGGGGAACCAGTCACCTTGAGGAATTTTCCTCTAGGGCCATTCAACATTGAGGATTATGTCAACATGTACTATGAGGTTGGCACTGAGAAAGTAGGTTCTCAAGTGCCGATCCAAAAATTCACTAGCTTCTCTTTACGAGTGATTCTACTTATTATCGGGTGTATTATTGTATTTGCGACACTCCATCAGGCCTCACGTGCGCATATGCATTGCTCCATTCAGTGTTTGGAGGAAACTATTTTTGATTGAAGTACCACCATGCTTGTATGCATGAAGAGACGACTCACAGAGTGTCGTCGACGTACCAAAAACAAATTCAGATTTGGTACCATTCTATTCTCCTTCTTCTTTGAGAGGGTTCCATGTCTCAGTCCCAGAGAGACAGTATGGGGGCATGTAGCCTCCTTCCCAGTAGTGAGAAGGTGGGTAGATTTACTGCCTAAATAGGGTAGAGGGAGGACTATAGAGGCATTCAATGACAAATGTTTTGAATGGTGGGAATGTCACATCCCGGTGATCAAGGATTACCCCTATGAAGGGATCAACTTCATTAGAGATCCAGACATGCCTATGCCTCCAAGCGAGGAGTGTGGAAAGATAGGTAACATATATCTTTTAAGTTTATTAAATTTTTAATTTTCATATATATCATTTTTATGTGTGTGTAGAGTACTGACTTGTTTATCTGTTATGTACAAATTAGGGGTATGTTTGACTGACAGACTTCACCGGGACTCGACATTTCCCTAAACCAGAGGCAGGACCTATATTGACAGGATGATTAGCAGCTGCGGGAGGACCCCAAATCAGATATTCTAACAGAGTCTTATGACGAGTGGAGTGAAAACTCACCGCACTCACTCGTTTTGTTCCTATAGTCGAGATCAAGGATCTCCCCATGGCTATCCAGCCACATGTAGTAGAGGTGCCTCAGACTTGGGTCTAGTTGTTCTGGTGTCTTGCAAACATTTTTGTTCATTATAGAAGGGCCAACAAGCCTCTACCTTAGATAGCGTCATACCATTGATGCGTCGAGGGAACTTTTTGTACTATATATATTTTTTGAGGGCGTAAGCCCAACAATGTAGACCGATGAACTTTGAGGATTTCACACCCACTTTTGCACTCATAAAACTATTTTGTACACACACACACACACACACACACACACACATATATATACATATTTCTTTCTTTATGGATAACATTTTTTACAAATGTATTTACATCTGTATGTGTGTGCTTTTTTTCTTTTTATATTTGAGAAACATGCCAAGATAAAAATTGATTAGCTAGAGTATCTGTTAGATGATTAAATATACTAGGAACATGGATATATGTAATGTAATCAAATATCATTCTAAGAGACGTAACCTAAGGAATCGTCGATGTAGAGTGGGATCATAAACACGGTAAACCCCATTTAACTGGGACACAACTAGTAGAGCATCTAGGTAAACCTAGAGGCAAGAAATGCCATGTGACAAAGCATCATGAAGCAATTCTATCACTGCACTATACTCGACAACATTATTTGTTGTGTCACCTAGACAAATACCTCCGGAAGATAGCAACTCGCCTCCAGGTGTGAAAATCACCCAAGCTGCGGAAGCAAGCCTCCGAGTGTGTCACTAGCGCCATCCGCAAACCCAAAGTAAACCTTCGATTTACTTGACATCTGCCATAGTGAAAAACAAAACATATATAACTACATGTCCACAAAACAAAAAATATAGAAAATGTATAAGAGACTATATGTATATATAATAAGCCACCCAGGTGACTAACCTAAGAGTAGTACTTCTTAAGGTAGAGCCCATTTCTAGGCTCCGCTAAAGAATTTCCCTCGAAATCAACCAGACGGTAAGAGCCCTTCTCTAAGACCTCTTTCACAATGAACGGTCTGAACCACATGGGATTGAATTTTCTTTCCCCCAGGGGATCCTTGTCTTGATCATAGACTAGGACAAGATCTCCTTCAGAGAAAATATGAGGATGAATGAACCGATCATACTCACACTTGACTCATTGCTTATGAGCTTCATTGGCTAAGGCTACATCAGGACGTTGCTCGAGATATAGAAGGTGTTCCTCAAGCGGTGAAGTGTCTAGTAGTAACTCCACTGCAAACTTTAAATAAGGGATATGAAATTCAATAGGTGAGACTGCTTCCATCCCGTATATGAATTGAAAAGGTGAAAAAATAGTGGCAGTCTTCACAAACATTCAATAGGTCCACAACATTGAATACAACATCAAATGCCAATTTGACCTGGAAAAATTGATCGTTCACTAAAGAATATTCTTAAGAGACTTATTCACGCCTTCAACCTGAACATTCTCTTGTAGGTAGTAGGGTGGCGAATGTTTATGTTTGAGCCCAATATTTGACATTAATTCAGTCATCATTATATTTTGGAAGTGACTACCATGGTCAGTGACAATCTCCTTTGGGATATTGAACCTTGTTACTATCTGATTAAAGATGAAAAGTGTCACAGTTTCTCCATCATTATTAAACGTTTGATCCATATGGATCTCGGTGGCCATCCACCTTTTCCACTGAATCACCATTTTGAGCCTGTGGTTTTGATAAACCACGATATTCACCCTTTTGATGGGGAATGAAATGTAATTTCATCTTCATTTTTTAATTACAGACATCATGTAATTATTTCCTAGTGGTCTTATGTACATTCCTACAACATAGCGTTAATGCATCAGATCCCATTAGAAATCTGCAGTTAAGCACGTTTAGGCTAGAGTAGTATTGGGATGGGTGATCGCTTGGGAAATCCTAGTGTTTTACATGCCTATAGAATTTTGTAAAGTTAGTCCAATTTATCCCACATGCATCATGTGAATTTTTCTCATCTCACTCTCTCAAATATAATTGAGGTGAAGGAAGCCCTTTAGGCATGCAATGGAGTGTGATGTAAAGCTTGTTGTGAATGAAGCATAGCCAACATCTCTTTCCTTTTAGAGATAGGCTACCCCATTCTACCAATGTGTGTTCTACAATGTTTTTCTATCTTATTCGGTAATAGAAGTTGGGTTTCACTGTATTTCTATGTTCACTTATATATTTTTTTCATTTCAATGTTATATCTCAGTTATATTTATGTCTTCATGTCGTTCTCAAAATAATATGGATCAGTGGTATCAGAGAAGTCTTCTTCTTGTCATTTATTAGAGCATGTACCTAACAAGGCTAGGGTATAGAGATTTGCGTCTCGAGATAATTTCTCTTGAGGACAACCACTCTTGCTAGCCCAAGTGACCTCTCATGGAGGAATAAAAGAGAGATGACAGAGATGAACATCCTTTCAAGATTTTTCTTGAAGAATCCCTCGTGCGACAAAGGAACGAGATGATGGAGAAATTCTCTCAGATCCTTCGAATACTACCAATGGCGGCAGCCAAGGAATCTTCAACAAGCAACCATTTTGCAAGTGCGACACCCTTCAAGGTACAAGTCAATTTTGATATCCCCTTATTTGAAGGCCAGATAGATGCAGATGCTCTAGAAAAATGGTTGAATATACTAGAAGGTTATTACTCTGTCCAAAAAATTTCCTATAGTGAAAAGATCACCTTCATGCTCCTTAAATCCCTTCCAAATGTCAGAGCTTGGTGAGAAGGTTACTGGAAGTGGTACACCATGGATGAATCTACACTGTTTGGGAGATAACCCACTTGGGTGGCCTTTGTATATATGTTGTCCCTTGGTTATGGAAGGTTGCGAAGATTAAGGAAAAAAGTGTGAAGCATGAACTGCGCAGAAGACAAGTTGATTGAGATTGGGTCGAAGTGACCAAAAGAGAAGAAAAGACGGAGCGAAGTAAGAGAAAGCAAGTCATTGGATGGGGAGATCGAGGAAGACATATCAACAAGGAAGATGGATTGTGGATGACTCAACAAGAGGAAAAAGCCACCAATGCATGCTTTGGAACATCTTGCAAGAGAGAAGGAAAGATAGGCTGACAAAGCCCTAAAATCATGGGTCAAGTTGACCTAGGGTTTTAGACACCTAGGGTTTTGATATTTAGGGTTTTGACACCTAAATTTTGGCCTAAGGTTGTCCGAGAGTCATTGTAATGTATAAATAAAGTTCAAGAGGACCTGGGATAGGTTCGATTATGGGATGATGAGTGATTTTTTTTATTGCTGAGAGAGAAGTATCATGCGGTGAGAGAAGTCTGTGTTGTAAGATCTCCAACTAGGTGCGAAGATCAACCCTCCAGCTAGGTGCATAGGGAGGGGAGAGGAGAATAGAAATAAAGAGATATATGCAGGCTAAGAGTTCATATAGAACTATATTATTTCATCTAATATATTATAAACCATAGTTCTGTGGATGTAGCCCTAGGGAGAGCATGAACCACATATATCTTGTTGTTGTGTGTGATTGATGTGGTTTTCTTCTAATCTCTGATATATTTTCAATGCAATATTGTGTTAGATCCGAGATATACTTCACGCATTAAGATTAAGGAGGATAAAGAATAACTATATCTGTGAGAGTGTTGCCCTGGATCCACTTTGCATTTCCTCTAGTTGTAGACACCTGTGTTTGGCAAACCCCTATAGCTACTTCAAGTGAGACTGCATATAATTTGTAGGTGTTTCTGAAAGGGCCAATAGTTAGGGCTTGTTGGTGCATTGTTAGAACTAAACCTTAGGTCTACCCCTGTGCCAACAAATGGTTCTATTGTCAGTACAAGGATATTCTTGAGGGAATGTCAAGGTGGTTTCCATCAAAGATAGAGATTTAGAAGTGGATAGAAGAACAACAGAAGGACTTCGTTGAATCTCAGAATAAGAACCCTAATCTTAGTACAAAGGATTGGTTGGGAAGGTATATCTTTACTGATATACACGATATTTGCTTTGGAAGAATTCATTAGGATCTATACGAGTGGCTAGCCAGATTGGTATATACCTAGTTTGAAATTAAACTCAGACCACCTGTGGTTTGGATGTCGGTGTTGATGAAGAAGTTCAAGAGAGTTGGTAACACTGTGTCAAGAGTAGTATATCTCTGTTTTTATAGTACCATTGGAGGGCACATTACTGAGTTTGCTATTGATACAGTAGAATCATATAGCCAAGAAGAGAGATATTTCTTTAAGGGACCGAAAGGAATTTTTTCACATTTTCTAAAGTTGAAGATCAAGATGCTATTGCATGAGAAGAACATCCTGAAGATACAATATTGGGTCATATTGAAAAAGATAATGTTCAATAATTCAGACAAGGGCAATGACATAGAAGTCAGACACATGGGCAGTGGGAGAACCTTCAGAGAAGTTCCTCTGGTGAAATTTTTTGAGTAGAATCATGAACCACCAGCACAAGAAGAAGGGTTCTACAGTGGAGAAGAATAAGAGTTACTGAACGAGGAACATTCAAATTCCTCTAGGGAAGAAGAAGGGAAGACTGAAAAACCTCGTCGAGAAGAGTCAGAAACTTCAGGAAATGCACAGACTATTGAAGTAAGTATTATTACGCCTCCTGCTATTTTAACAACATTAAGTAACCAGAGTAACCTAAGTTATCAGAGCACTCAGAGCACTAGCACAAGTGCTTTAGTGCATACTCAGTCAAGAACCCTAGGAAGATCTATGGAAGATGAGATGAGGTTACCCACCTTTAGGGGAGATGGATCTGAAGATCCTGATCAACATTGGTTCTTATGCAAAGATGTATGGAGTATTAAGAATGTCACCGACGAAGCTGTTAAGAGAGCTCAATTTAGTACTACCTTGAGAGACCGCACATTGAGTTGGTACATGAAGTTCATCCAAGGAGTTGTACAGCTGAAACCGCTAAACAAGATCAAGACTGCGTTGATTGCACAATTCAAGAAACCCAAGTCGAAGTCAAAGTTCATCACAGAGTTGAAATAGATCAAGCAGAAAGTATTTGAACCTATTTGGGAGTTTGATCGTAGGTTTAAGACCCTAACAAGCCATTTTAGTTTTCAAATTCCAGACAAACAGAATAAATAATGGTTCACTTTTTCCCTGTTACCACACATCAGAGTCCCTCTCATGCAAAGAAATATCACTTCGCAAGCTGAGGCACTATAGATTGATATGAAACTAGAATCAACCCCTATGGGAGAGTCCAACTCAGGTATGAGTCAAATTTTGAGTTAGTTAACTAGCCTATCACTGTAGGTCTAAGGTATGAAAAAGAATAAGGGAAAATATAAAAGAGAAGATATTTGGTGTATCATATGCAAATCAAAAGGTCATGACAAGGAGAATCGTCCTCTATTTCATGAGTACTTGGATTCAGGAGCGCTAATCCCTTTGAAGCAGGTTACTCTACCTTGGTGTGAGGTATGTAGAAATAAACATCGCCCTGGAGAATGCTATTACATGCAAAAATATGTCCAGACACCTACCAAACTTTACTACACATTCTGTAAATCTGTGGGGAATGATGAGAAATATTGTAGGGCTTATGACCTCTTACATGAAAGATCAAGAGACACATATAGAATTCAAGGTGAAGTACAACAATAAGGAAATACTACGCAGTTTAACTCCCCAGGAAGAGGAAAATTCAACCCTTGTGGTGGATTCAAAGGAAGAGGAAGAGGAGGAGGGATGGGCTGAGGTTGAGGTCAGATCATTTGTTATAACTGTGCATAGCCAGGTCACTTGGCAAGAGACTGTCAAAACCCTTGTACCACTTGCAGTTACTGCAATTCATTTGAACATGTCATAGAAGATTGTCCTACGTTGTTAGCCAAACTTCAGGAAAGACAAGGAGGGAACCAACAAGTACAACTAATCTCAGCAGAACCTCACGGGTTGGATCCTAGAGTCATCGTTATCACTAAAGGAGGCATTTCTACAGGAGAAGACAGGATGAATCCAGGGAAGATTACAGAAGAATCAAGAATTATAAGAGTTGTAGAAAAGACACAGGAGTTTGATCCAAAGAAAGAGAAGCAGACATTTGAAGAGGCAAGAAAAGAGTTTGAGAGAGATCAGGCTTCTTCATCAAAGGCACAACCAAAAGTGAGAGAATGTTGAATGCCCCTGGTCTTTTATTATATTGCTTCACCCGGAGAAGGAAAAGAGGTAAGTATACTTATGGAATTCTTATGTACTTGCATTAATTTGATTAAGGATGAAAAATCCATACAAGAAATACAAAATTTGATAAAACAATACGAGATAGGAAGGATAGATCCTCTACTGAATAAAGCAGTACATCAACTATCCAAAAAGAGAAGGAAAAATAAGGAACTACACCTTAATGCCCAAATTTGAGATTATGATATAGATTATGTGGTCCTCGTATTAGGTTCAGAGGTCAATGTTATGACGAAGCAAACCTGGGCACTGATGGGAAAACCTAAGTTGATCTATTCCCCTATCAAGCTTATGATGGCTAATCAGCAGGTAGTAAACCCCTTTGGTAGGCTATACCATGTCCCTGTGGACATCGACGAGGTAAGAACATTTGTGGACTTCGAGGTGATCGAGATAGTTGATGATAGTTGTTCTTATCCTACATTGTTAGGAATTGATTGGGCTTTCAACAATTTCACCGTTGTTGACTTAAAGAAAAGAAGAATGGAATTTGAAGGTGATGGACTTAGGGTCATTGCACTTTTGGATCTTGATGAAGGTCGAAGATACACAAAACCCATAAGAGAGGAAGACCGTGCATATGAGGTAGAGAATATATATAAATTGAAAACAAGACAACAAGATTAGATTAACCCTACAATAGATGGGAATTTGAGCTGGTGAAGTGACAACGCATGCTAATTAGAATCATAAGAAGCACTGGAGAATTGGTAGAACAAAATGTATGAAGTTTCTGCATGGAGATGTGCCAAATTAACCAGGGAAGTTTGTTGGATTGGCACAAAAGTAAGCAACTTGCCCACATTTGATGGTTTAAATCACTTAGAAATGTTCTTACTGGAATTTGAAGAATTTGTACCAGTACAATAGATATTGTTGGCATTGGACGAGGCTTTGAAAGCTACTCCAGCAAGATGGTGGGGGACACATAAAAGCAACATCGCGGACTAAATGCAATGTCGCACTTTGATGACAATGCGATTTTTAGACAACATTGAAGGATGTGAAGTTCGATACATAGGTCAAAGTTGTCTGAAGGACCATGTGTGAGGTTGTGAGGAGGCCTGGAGCAACATTCCTCAAGAGCAATGGGTGCATAAGTTCATCAATACTCTAGACACAATGCTTATTAATTGGTATCTTCAAGTAGAACTGCACCTCACCACTTCAGATTGGTACGGTATGACTCATAACTTTGCAGCTAAATTTTTATTTGAAAGTGAGTATCCCACAGTAGATCAAGATTTACAGGTTGTCAGACAAAAAGTATTTGAGGATGCACCTAGACTCCCTATGGAGAAAGAAGAGGATGAATGTACTGCACCTCTTCAGAAACTACAAGGATGTTACAATATCAATGCCGATGAAGATGATGATACTAGGAATGTGAACATCACAAAAATGGAGGGACAGAGAGATGTAGAAGGATCAAGAGTCGAACTACCTTTCATTGGACAATCGATCAAAATCAAGAAAGTTGATATTAGAACATAGAAATCACCTAAGCTTGCTAATGTTGGAGATTACTGGGATGATGCCACCATTGATAAGATCACAAAATTACTGCATGAATATCAAGACTTGTTCCCAACCAACTTCATTGATATGAATGGAATAAAAGGCCCATGGGAGAGATGAAGATCCCCTTGAAACAAAATGCAAGGCCGGTCAATAAGAGACCCTACAGATTGAATCTCAAATATAAGGAGAAAGTGAATATTGAATTAGACATAATGCTGGAAGAAGGAATCATAGAACCTGTTGAAGAATTAGAGTGGATTAGCCCTATGGTGGTCCAAGACAAGAATAAAGGAGAGACCGAGATCTATGTATACCTCATGAAGTTGAATGATCCCTGTTTTCATGACCCATTCCCTACACCCTTCACATATGAGGTTCTAGATAATGTGGGAGGGTAGGAGGTATATTCCTTTACAGATGGATTTTTAGGTTATCACCAGATCAGGATTGCCAAGGAAGATCTCCACAAGACCACATTTGCAATAGAATGGAGTTCCTACTAGTACACAGTGACGCCTTTCAGATTGAAGAATGCACCAACCATCGTTTCCAGGGTGGTGGTCGAAGCATTCAAGGAGTTTTAACATAAATTTTTGGAAGCATATTTTGATGATTGGACTGCTTTTAGCTTATTACAAAATCATATTGAATGTTTAAGACTAATGTTGGATAAGTGCAGGAAATGTCAGATTGCCTTGAATCTGAAGAAGTGCATCTTCTTTTACCCCTTTGGAGTGTTGATGGGACATATTGTGTGTAAGCAGGGGTTGTTGGTAGATCGATCCAAGATTTCCATTATTGTTGATCTACCCCCTCCTACTTCAGTTAGACACTTGTGCACTGCACTGGGACATGTTGGATACTACAGGAAGTTCATTAAGGGCTATGCATAGATTACAACACCCATGGAGAAGCTTCTAAAGAAATATTGTCAGTTTCAATGGACAGAAGAATGTTAGCAGAGCTTCGACACACTGAAACAGAAAATGGTTACTGCACCTATTTTGGTTTTCCCAGATTAGAGCAAGGAATTTCACGTGCATGTCGATGCTTCATCTATTTCACTAGGAGTAGTGTTAGCAAAACCAGGAGCAGGGGATATTGACCACCCATTAGCCTTTGCTAGTAGGAAGCTATCTACAGCTGAGATAAAATAAAATACAACTGAGAGAGAAGGTTTAGCCATGGTGTACGCAATGCAGAAGTTTCGACACTACTTGTTGGGAGGACATTTTAAGATGTTCACTTATCACTCTGCGTTGAAATACCTAGTCAAAAAGATAGTGTTGGGGGGAATAATATGCATATGGATACTGTTATTGCAGGAATATGATTTTGAGATTGTGGCAAAGCCAGCGAGAATGAACAAGGGACCTTATCATTTGTCTAGGTTGGAGCATGGAGAGAAACCTACTAGTTTGGAGGATACACTACCAGATGAACAGTTGTTATCCATTATAAGGGTTGATGACTATTAGAATATAAAGGATTGTGCTCGTTTAACCACGACGATACCCTCGTCTCCCAACCACAGGCCTTAAGCCACCCTCCGAGCACCTTGACCTTGACCGAGAAGAGAATTATGGCTGAAATCTATAGCCAAGAGAGGATAAATGCACCAAGCAAAAGAATAGAAACAAAACTGAACAGATGATCCCACCCAGAAGCTAGCGCACCACTTTCCCAGCTCTCCCAGAAAACCTGCGCACCAAACTGCTGTTGCCTGCAACTGCAGTGCACACCAAACTGCAGAACTGCAATTCTGAGATGACAAATAATGAAAATGGCACCCTGTATTTATAGTGGATTGGCCAGTCTAACTGGGGCCGACCTGACCAGTCTAACTGGTCTGACTTCTTCTTCTGGGCATCAATAAATTCAATATAAATATATTTGTTCAGCCGACAACCTGTCTAGGGTTTCCTTCAATTCTTTGCTTCTTTCCAGAGGATTCTAGTCTCGTCATAGGTCATCATAGAGGTTCATACCTCCCGAAGCTACCATAATATTAACACTCCCTCCTAGCAAGGGATTTATGTTCTTGAGCACAACAGACCATTCAACTGGTAGCACCACGAGAACCTGTCATTATTATCCGACTGGATAATCTCCTATGACAACTGGTACAATATCAATTTATAGAACACACCTGTGTCTATTTCAGTAGTACACAACTACTCAGGCTTTGTGAAACACATTCACAAACTATCCTTCATAACAAATAGCAACCTGCATGTAAACAATGTTATGATAAAAACTGTATCATCTGGGCCAATCTTTCACTCACATCTGTGAGATCTGAAAGAATGTCTGCCACCACAGTAGTCTTCATCTGCATAGAAACAATGTTATTATAAAACTGAATCAACTGGGCCAATCTTTCACTCACATCTGTGAGATCTGAAAGAGTGTCTGCCCTCAGTATATAACATCAATAATAATCATCTGGGCCAATCTTTCACTCACATCTGTGAGGTCTGAAAGAATGTTTGCCCTCAAGATAGAATATCAACACTGGGCTATCTTCCCCATTTTTCTCAACCAAGGAAGAAGGATTGTTTCTGATTTCTGATCCTGGACCATTTCCCACCCTGGGCCATTTTTCCGACACCAAACAAGGTGTAATCTGGAGAGAATGAGTCTACCCTCGAGAAATGCTTGGACCATTCCTTACCCTAGGCCATTCCTCCGACACTAAACAAAGTGTAACCTAGAGGGAATGAGTCTTCCCTAAGGAATGACTATCCTGGACTATTCCCCACCCTAGGCCATTCCTCCAACACCAAACAAGGTGTAACCTGGAGAGAATGAGTCTACCCTCGAGGAATAACTGTCCCTGATTGCTGAGCCTGGACTACTCCCCACTCTGGGCCATTCCTCCAACACCAAACAAGGTGTAACCTGGAGCGAATGAGTCTTCCCTCAAGGAATAATTGTCCGGACCATTCCCCACCCTGGGCAATTCCTCCGACACTAAACAAGTGTAACCTGGAAAGAATGAGTCTTCCCTCGAGGAATGTATGTCCTACATCAACCTCCAAATGGACGATTCTTCGAAACTGCTCACAACTGTGAACTTTGAAAGAATGCCTACCTGGCGAGGCAAACCATTCTACTTGACCACTACTCAGAGTGACTTCCAAGAAGAATGACTGTCCTAGACCACTCCCCATAATGCGAAGTCACTGTCTATGATACATCAAGAATCAGTCTGCCTCCCATGTTAACTACAATGGGAAGCCACTATCCGTCAGAAATCTCAATCCACTTTCCAAACAGGAAAGCATCTGTCCAATCTGGACTATTACAAAAATAAATAACATTTCAATTATCCCTCCTAACTGGAGAGTTATTTTAATCACAGAAATAAAAAAAATTGCGTACCTTCTCTATCCTGGAGAGTCTTCCCTTTCAGCTAAGGGAGTTATTTCCACAATCCCCATCTTCTCTCGGAAATATGAAAACTTGATTCTGGAAAGAGGCTTTGTCATAATATCTGTTGTCTTCTCATCAATGGGGATATACTCGAGCTTTACCTCTCCTTCCTGGACTTTATCTCAGATAAAGTAGTATTTGATCTCAATGTGCTTCGACCTTTCATGAAATACTGGATGCTTAGATAATCTTATACAACTCTGATTATCGCAATATATAGTGGTCGATTCTGGAGTCTGATCAAATAAATTGGATATTAACTTCCTTAGCCATACTGCTTCTGCGCATGCTTCACAGGCTGCCATATACTTTGCTTCTTCTATACAAAGTGCGACAGACTTCTGCTTCCTGTTTCTCCAAGATATCATAGCGGAGCCCTGTTACAGGTATGAACTAACTGAGAGGGGGGGGGGTGAATCAGTTAGTGTAGATTATTAACCATTTCTCACTTTTTAATTTTGAATCACTAATCTTAGTGGCAGTGA
>ML777021.1:1426225-1436485 GCA_009831015.1 Picea engelmannii | reverse complement strand
GCCCCGGAAGTGATGATTGATGCTATGTGACTCATTTCGCTAGTTTCAGTCCCATTTCTTCACCCCTATGAGCATCACCTGATGCAATGAGTGCTAAGTGGACTATTCAAATCATGATAATTATTGGTCAGTTATGACTAATACTCATGTATATGTCTCATAGATTATTGACTTACACTATACAGTTAATCCCAAAATTGATATCTAATATGTTGCACTACAAAAGCCCCTCTATGCTTAAATAATAAGAGTGAAGGGAGCTCTAACTGGATAGTTCATAAGGCACAATACTTGCTAAGGTTTTGCAAATGGGGTCGCAAGCTAAGTGGTCTTGATTGTGGGGAAAACTCCATAGTTAAGCGTTCTTGAGCCAGAGGCATCTTGGGATGGGTGACCACCTAGGAAGTCCTGGTTACTAGGTGCAAGCCCCAAAAGTGATGATTGATACTATGTGATTCATTTCGCTAGTTTCAGTCCCATTTCTTCACCCCTGTGAGCATCACCCAATGCAATGAGTGCTAAGTGGACTATTCAAATCATGAGAATTATTGGTCAGTTGTGACTAATACTGATGTATATGGGTCATAGATTAATGACTTACACTACGCAGTTAATCCCAAAATTGATATCTAATATGTTGCACTGTGAAATCCCCTCTATGCTTAAATAATAAGAGTGAAGGGAGATCTAACTGGATAGTTCATAAGGCACAATACTTTCTAAAGTTTTGCAAATGGGGTAGCAAGATAAGTGGGCTTGATTGTGGGGAAAAATCCATAGTTAAGCACGCTTGAGCCAGAGGCATCTTGGGATGGGTGACCACCTTAGAAGTCATGATTACCTAGTGCAAGCCCTAGAAGTGATGATTGATGCTATGTGATTCATTTCGCTAGTTTCAGTCCCATTTCTTCACCCCTATGAGAATCACCCGATGTAATGAGTCCTAAGTGGACTATTCAAATCATGAGAATGATTGGTCAGTTGTGACTAATACTCATGTATATGGGTCATAGATTAATGACTTATACTACGCAGTTAATCCCGAAATTGATATCTAATATGTTGCACTGCGAAAGAACCTTTATTTTCATCCTTTCTTGAGAGTGCATCTGCCACACCATTTTTCTTCCATTTTTTATTGATGATTTCAAAATCATAACCCAACATCTTGGTCACCCATTTTTGTTGTTCTTCTAAAGATAGTCTTTGTTCCAAGAAGTATTTAAGACTATCATGATCTGTTTTTACCTTGAGGTGCCCACCTATTAGGTAAGGGAGAAATTTCTTGAATGCATGTATTATTTCAATCATTTCCTTCTTATAAATGGGTTTTTGTAAGTCCTTTCCCTTGAGTGGTCGACTTTCAAAAGCAAGGGGCCTTCCTTCTTACACTAGAATAGAAAAAATTTCATTTCCCAAGGCATCACATTCCACAATAAAGGTTTTTGTGAAGTATGGTGTGGTTAAGACATGAGCTTTGCACATCGCCTCTTTAAGTTGTTCAAAATCTTGAGTTTCCTCAGGAGTCCATGAAAATGCATCCATCTTAGTTAATTTCGTTAAAGGTGCTACTATTCTTCCATAGTTCCAAACAAACTTGCGGTAGTAAACTATCAAACCCAAAAATCCTCTAAGATTCTTCAATGTTCTGGGAATCGACCAATCCATCATGGCCTTAATATTGTTAGGGTGTAATAACCCTCACCTACTGTTGCTATGAACATCTACTTGTTGCTATTATATTTGGTTTATTTTGTCACTCAAGACTTTCGTCAAATAGTTTGTAGATATGCCTTATTTATACTAATAACACCTTCTACTTATTGTTGTTGTGATTTAATGATTTTTGTGTGGTTTCTTGGTTTCTTAATTTCGTCAAAAACTTAGCTAACATACCCAAGAATCATTGTACTAGCCTTTTTTCTGTTGTTGTTATAATTTAGTGGCTATTTGGCACATGAATTCCATCAAATATTTTGTTGTCATACAAATTTTTGTTGTAGGAAACCTCTTTTTGTATGTTGTAGGTTATTTGTTAGTGTAGACTTATGTCAAACACTTGGTTTGTATGCTCTAATCCCTCTACAAAGACCACTTATTGTTCTTGTTCTAGTTTCTAGTTTAGTATTACTATGTTTATTGTGTTGGCATAAATTTTGGTATGCCAGAGAGAGTTGCCACTATATATATATATATATATATATATATATATATACCAACAGAGATGTAAATGGACAAAATCAACAACTGATACAACAAAGAAAAAACTACAGAATTGCTCTTAATTATTATTAATACCAATAATACAATGAAAATAGCAATCACTCACAAATCTGAGCATGTTCTTATATTAATTTCGCTTGGATTACACTTGCAGCTGGTGGAATTATTTGGCTATTGAAGATACCCATGAAATCACATTTTTAGTTGCTCAATATGATATCCCAATAGTGTTGTAGCTTGTTGTTGGTGCTGGATCAACCTCTCTCAAGATTTCGGCAATGATAAAAGTGTTTCTACAGGCCCACACAATTGAAAACTCCCTCTGCAATAATGAAATAATCTTCCACAATGAAATATCCTGGCCAATAGTAACATTCGATCTCTACAAGAGAAGGATTAGGCCCCTTCCAAGTAGAAACTCAACCTGCACCAAAAATCAACAACCGCACTAAAAAATATGTCTTTACAAACCCCCACAACGCTACAAAAAGATGGATCTCTCCCTCCAATAGAAACAAGTGGAAGATGTAAATGATATTCCCCACCAAATGGGTAGGGTGGCTGTCTCACCACCGAAACCAAGCTTGACCAACTAGGGTGGAATCTTTAACCACCGAAACCAATTAGAAAATGGTTTCATCCAAACCCCAAAGGCTCCAATAGCTCTCCAAACCAATGGGAAAAATAATCAATAACATAATGAGAGAATAGAATCCCCTATCTCTTTTTTATACCCCCTTTCACCTTTTTCCATTCAAGTGACTTTTAATTCATCTTTAATATTTCTTCATATAATCACTTTATTGATTTAATGACCCTTTAAATCCAAAATGTGATTAATTCTCCCTTATAACTTCTCCAACCATAGAAATTTACTTTTCTTCATCATATCATGTAGATATTTTTGCCCCGGTTCCAACGAGCTATTACACTAAGGTGTTTCTCCAAGAAACAAGCCCCAAATAGAACCTTAAGTGTAAGTAATTAAAATATGCTCAATAATAACCAAAAATTATGGAAATTGTCGGAATGCTAAGCAACCAAGAGAGAACTGTGCGACAATGATCCAAATGATGAAATATGGTGAATGGGCTAGTCAGGGCCCCATAAACATCCTCCAAAATGCCTAAGATCACTATTATCCTCATTTTACTCCTTTGATTAGGATGGCATAAACTCATAAAGTCTCCTCTAACTGCAAGGCAGGGGAATCCAAAAATGAGAACATTACATAGGGTTTACCTTGACACCTTCATGAGATACATTATGACCCAAATACTCTACCTACTTCACCGCAAAGAAACATTTGGATGGTTTGGCATATAGTTTTTTCTCCTTTAGTAGTTGTAGCACCTTATCAACATGTTGCACATGATCCTCCCAAGACTTTCTATAGATTAGTATATCATCAAAAAATAATAACACAAAGTTTTGAAGGAAGGGCTTGAAAATGGAATTCATTAACTCTTGTAATGTGGAAGGTGCATTCATAAGGCCAAAAGGCATGACCAAAAATTCATAATGGATTTCATGAGTTCAAAATGTTTTTTGGGGGATATTTTCTCCCTTCATTCTAATATGATGATACCCTGAATGAAGATCCAACTTTGTGAAACATATTTCTCCATGTAGTTCATCTAAAAATTCATCAATGACGGGAACGAGAAACTTATATTTAATAGTGATCTTGTTGAGCTCTCTATAATCTGGACACATATGCCATGGACCCTCTTTCTTGAGTATCGTTACCACTGGTGCAAAGTAAGAACTTTGGCTATGGATAATAATGCCAACCTCTAACATTTCTTCAACCATACACTCAATTTAACTCTTATGGGCATAATGATATCTATAAGGCCTGATGTTAGGAGGAACAATCCTAGGAATTAGGTGAATAACATGATCATGATTTCGAGTGGGTGGAAGACCTTTGGGAATATCTTCAAATAATTTGGAATTCTTATCAATGATCCCTTGGAGATGTAGGGAAATAAATGTCTTAGATTTTCAACATATAGTGAGCATAGTTGTACAATTACACCCTGATGCCCCTTTTTCAATAATTTTTTCATTTCGTTTGAGCTTATCACTTTACTGGGTTTCCCTGTGATGCCCCTTAACTCAATTTATTTTCCTTCCAATGAAAATTTCATGAAAAGTTCTTGAAAGTTAAAATCCATTGTTCGCAATGATTGTAACCATTATACTCCTAGTATGACATCAACTCCACCCATGGGTATAGAAATCATTGGGACATTCATTACATATTCCTCCATAGTAAGATTCATCGTATTGCATTTTCATGAGCAATTGATAGTTCCTCCATCTGAAATCATTACTTGAAACTCTGGCACTGGATATATAAAGCAATTGAGAGCTTTGGATAATTTATAGTGAATGAAATTATGAGTACTACTAGAGTCAATTAGGACTATTACCTTTTTATTTTTTATATATCCTTCAATATTGAGGGTTTGAAGAGTGCCAATTGCAGCCAATGCATTACATGATATCGTGGGAGTAAACTCTTTGAAGAAATATCCTCTATGTTTTCATCTTGAGATGGCTCTTGTTCTTGTTCTTGTTCTTCTTCATCTTCACAATATATGTAGAATAATTTCTTCTCACCACACTTATGTCCCTTACTATACTTGYTGTCAAAATTAAAGCATAAACCTTTTTCTTTTCTTTCCTCCAATTGTTGAGGTGTCAACCTTGTAGGTTGAGGTGTTTTTGAAGAAGGAACATTATTCTCTTGATATATGTTAGGAGTGGTCCTTTTAGTTTCCATAGCCATATTTTTACTTTCAACATTCTTGGCCACCCTAAATGCATTCTCCAATGATTTCCGTTCCCAAAGGAGAACCTCATGTTGAATGTTATCCTTTAAATTTCCTATGAATACATCAATCATGTGATCATATTTAATATTTGTTACCTTGTATTCAATATTTGGAAGTTCTTAAAGTGCTCTGCAACTGAACCCGTTTTCTTAAGATTTATCATTTGTCTAAAGAAGGTATTTCTCCTTGTATCCTCATAGTGTGCCATCATTTCTTCCATGAAAATTTTCCAAGTGACGAGCAATTTGAGAGAAAAAATCCATCGATACCACAAAAATTGATTGGGTTCTAAATATAAAGAATAAATTTGTATCGTTTGTGTATGTGGCACATCATGTAGATCAAAGAATTTCTCCATATGAAGTATCCATGTGATTAGATCCTTGCCATCAAACTTCCTCATATCAATATTAGGAAAGTGGTTGGTATTAAGCCCAAAGTTGGAGTTTCTCCAATCTTGATTCATCTTCCTTGTTTCCTCATCATGAATTTCATGGGATACATTTTCACTTTCAGGTGGCCTCTCAATTCGGAAAATTTTCAATCCTTCCATGATCTCCCTTTTTAAACCATCCATCATCCCTTATAGTTAATATTTTGTTATTGTATTCTTTTGTAAATCATTTATGTCCATGTGCATTTTATCACCTTCATCAACATTCCAAGTAGGACTGTCTAGAGGCTTATTTGGTGTATATGTTCCCTTTTTTGGTGTCATATTGGCCAAGTATCACTTTTAAACCTTGATTTCTAGGTGGTTCTATGAGATTGTATTTATTCTGATGTATCTCCAAAATTTTGGCCCTTCTAGGTCTGAAAATTTCTTTTTGTAGTTCTCTGATACGTCTTCTCTAAAATTCCACAGTTCTGATCAAAATTGGATGTTCCAAGTGGAAGTTATGGTAACTTCCCCAGACCTTGCTGATTTTTTTCCCTTCTAGGAGAGCGTACTTATAAAGCATTCCAAGAGAACAATATTTGATATTTGATTCTGAAACTTGTACCAGAAATACTAAAAACTTTCCACTCTCCAATTCTACTAGTCTCACTTAATTTGGATATTCACCAAAGAAGATATCATTGTTTTACCCAGAAGACCTATTTGAGACTACTTAATATGACTAGTCAGATACCCTATCTTGCACAGGGTGTATCTACAAAAGTAGGATGAACCAGAAGTTGAAATGTTTATCAAAGATAAATTGATGAGTTCTATGAATATACTCTAGGTTCCAAGGTTTGAAATGTTACATACAAATTTTTTTAGTGAAAATTTTGTGATGATTCCATAACCCTATCTTACATAGGCTATATCTATGAAATTATAAGGCCTCAAGAGATGAAATTTGAACCCACCGTACCTTGTTCTATGTAATAAATATTGTCCAATGGTGTTTGTCTGAAACATCATAGAAAACGAGTTATAGAAAAAATTAGAAGGTGTCTCACATGTAGAATCAAAACCCCAAGACCTTGAGATCTGATTCCAAACGTTAAGAACCAAATATCAAAATAGCATAAAAACCCCTCAGAATAAGTACTCAACGCCTTGAAAAATAGATAATTTCATATAATAAGCCACTTCGATGGGGAAACCTCCTTATACACCACATAAGTTTCCAAATACAAGATGATTCCAATTGAAAAGGTCTCCTTTGTATATATAGGAGAAGAGGAGGTACAATTAAAACTAATGGACCCAAGCTGACATAAATAAAATAACATTACTAATGTAATATGGCCCAATTAAGGGGTAATGTGCCACTATTTAGGGATTAACAAAATAGAACCAATAAGCTATGCAAAATCCATCAGAGGTCCCTATAAGAAAGAAGAAGACTCGAGAAGAAGACAAAAAAAGATAGCTATATAAATACCTCAAGAAGAAGACATATTCAAAAGAGAAACACCATTCAGAAGATCTTCCATTCCCAAGTATCAAACTAGTTTTCTTGGTTCATCTTATTAATGTAATAATTTTGGGCACAAAGTTGTGAATTGTAGAGCCGATACCAAGAACACAAGCAACAATGAAGGTTATACAAAAAATATTTATCCACGAATATCTTATGAAGCAAAGAATAATAGATACAATAGATTTGGATCATTGAGTGAGAAGTAGAATTTTGCAAGTGCAACAAATTTGGACATATGGCTAAACATTATAGACTCACTATTCCTTCAGGGGAACCAAAGAAGAATATAAACATTTGTAAGAAGAAACCATAAGGGATATGGATAAGAAAGAAGGATTAATTAAACACTGAAGAATGTAACCTTACTCTAGAAGCTCAACACAAGAAACATGGATGGTATGTTTATAATGGATGCCCAAAGAATATGACATGTGATAAATATAGTTTTCTGACATTGAAGAAAGAAATAGATGGATCAATTTCATTTGGGAATGAAAAATCAACCAAAATTATTGGAAAAGAAACATTCAAGCTCGAAATTAAATATGTCATGGGAGAAAATGTTTTACTGGTAAAAGACATGAAGCAAAATTTGTTAGGTGTAAGTCAAATGTGTGATCAAGAACACAGACTTGTGTTTGAATCAAAGAAGTGTGAGATAAGGAAAGTAGAATTAGGAAATTTGGTGGCTACAACTATAAGAAATCCAAACAACATATATGTTCTAAATGAAATTGGAAAGGAAAGATGTTTCTTAGGAAAGGACAATGAAAGTTGGCTTTGGCACAGAAGAATGGGTCACATACTGATCTAGTTATACCAAAAAGAATGAAGGGATTGAAAGGTGAACTTTTTTTCATGCTATTGGTTGATGACTACAAAAGAATGAATTAGTTTTCTTTCTCAAGAAGAAGTCAGAAGCATTCAAAAACTTCAAGACATACAAAGTGATGGTTGAAAATGAGACAGAGTTGAAAATCAAGTGCTTGCCATCAAACAATGGAGGATAATTTACTTCAAAGGAATTAATGGAATTATTTAGTGAACATGCAATAAAGAGGAAATTCGCAGTAGCCAGGACACCTCACCAAAATGGAGTTGTTGAAAGGAAGAATAGAACAGTACATGAAATGGCCAAAACTATGTTAATGGATTCCAAGTTGACAGACACTTTTTGGGTACAAGTTGTGCATAAAAAAATTCACATTGAGAACAAAGGGATGCTTAGAAACAATAGTGATAAGACTCCATATGAGCTATGGAAAGGAATGCCAAAAAATATGAAGCACTTCAGAATTTTGAGAATAAAATGATATATCAAAAGAGAAGATGGCATAATTGGGAAATTTGATTCTCGAGTTGATAAAGGAATATTAGTTGGGTACTCAATAAAAATTAAAGAATGCACATTATTCAATCTAAGACTCAACATAATAGTAGAAAGAATCAATGTGACAATTGACTAGACAAACAGATGAAAGATAAAATAAAGTAACAAAGATTCGGTGGAACAGGGTCACAAAGAAGATTTGAAAGAAGAAGAAATAGATTAAGAATTAGATGAAGAAGAAGAGCATACATAAGCACAACAATAAGAAGAGGAGATTCAAGTACTTAGAAAGAAGCCTAGCAGACGAGTACAGAAAAATCATCTGTCAGAAAAGATCATTGGAAATAAATATGTGGGAGTTGAAACCCGAAGAAGAATATGCTCAGCAGAACATCAACACCTAGCACTACTAACTACTATTGAGATGAGCAGTTTTGAAGAAGCCAACAAGGATGAACACTGGTTCAAAGATATGGATTAAAAACTAGATCAGATAGAGAAGAATGACACATGGGAACAAGTTCCAAGACCGAAGAACAAGAACGTCATTGGTACAAAGTGGGTTTTCAAAAACAAGTTGAACAAGGATGAAGAAGTTACCAGGAACAAAGAAATATTTCTATGCAAAGGATACTCTCAAGTTGAAGGTATAGATTTTGAAGAAATGTTTTCCCAAGTTTCTAGGATGGAAGCAATTAGATTTATCTTTGCCTATTCTTTTTCAAATATAATCAAGGTCTATCAGATGGAAGTAAAGTCATCATTTCTAAATGGAGAATTAGAATAAGAAGTCTACATCGAACAACCTGAAGAGTTCATGTTATCAAAAAAGGAAGATTATGTTTTCAATCTAAATAAAGTGTTATATGGACTCAAGAAGGCCTCGAGAGCGTGGTATTCAAGAATGGACAAATACCTACAACAAAAAGGGTTCAACAAAGGAAATGCAGACAACAATCTCTACATAAAGGTAAATCAAGATAGTAATCTAATGATTGAATTTTATATTGATGATATTATCTTCAAAAGTGATGATGACAGGATGAGTCATAAATTTTCCAAACACATGAAAAATGAAGTCAAGATGTCTTTAATTGTAGAGTTGTCTTTATTTTTAGGTCTCCATATATGTCAGAGAAACAAAGGTATGTTTATCTCTCATACCAAGTATATCAAAGAAATGCTGAAGAAGTTTGAATGACAGATTGCAAACTAGTCAGTACTCCTATGAAGACCAGTTGTAAGTTAAGTAAGGAAGATGATTCTAAGAATGCAGATCAGAGATATTACAGATCAATGATTAGCATATTACTGTATGTAACATCCTCTAGACCAGATGTGATGCAAGAAGTTGGATAGGTTGCAAGGTTTCAATAAGCACCAAAGGAATCACATGGTATGGAAGTAAAGAGGATATTCAGATACCTCAAAGGTATTGAATAGTTTGGATTATGGTATCCAAAAGGGAAGGATCTATTTATTTTCTCCTACACATATGTAAATTAGGTAGGTTGCATTAATGATATAATAAGTACAAGTGGAGCATCTTTATACTTGGGTGAATGTCTAGTATCATGGTTGAGCAAGAAACAATAATCAATATCTTTGTCTATAGCAGAATAAAAATACATTGTAGAAAAAACTTGTTGTACTCAAGTTCCTTGGATGAATTAGAACCTAAAGGATATACATGTAAAGTGTGATGATCCCATTTCAATACTTTGTGTTGGCCCCTGACCAAGTTTTGAGGAAACATTGGTCATGTTTGACCACTTTTGGGAGTTCGATAGGTTGGTTGAAAATGGATCACTTAGGTGGAGCTGAGATCACGAGATCTTGCTTGTTTTGTAGGATTGTGGACTGAGCAAAGGGTTTTAGGGTTTATGTAATGGGTTAATGGATGTCTGATTTTGGGAAGGAGGATATGGTGCGTAGCGCAAAAATATCC
>ML777021.1:1395017-1415078 GCA_009831015.1 Picea engelmannii | reverse complement strand
ACTCCCTGACTCAATCCGGAGTCCAAGGGAGTTCCACCGATGCCTCTACATCCTCAAGGTCCGAAACCCTGCACACTCAATGAAACTGAGTCAATAGCACCTGTATATAGCAATAGTAAAACATCCTATCATCAATCATGATGCATAATCATCAAGGTTAAGTGGTTCATCATCATAAAAATCCAGATCACTTGCGAGCAAGTGTCCTCAAAGAATAAGTTTTGTCAGTGCGCCAGAGCGGGATGTTACATACATGTTGTTGGCTAAGTGCCCTGTTAAGTATTGTAATCACTTATTTGTGTCCCATCCTGGTTGTAAACACCTGAGTCTTGCAACTCCCCCTGCCTCTACCTCGGGTGAGACTTCATCTTCTTTGCAGGTGTTGTCGAAAGGGCCGGTAGTTAGAGTTTTGTTGGTGTGATGTTGAAGCGTTGAACCCTGGGTTTTCCCCTATGCCAACAAATGGTTCTGTTGCCGGGACTTGAAACTTTGATTGTTGGGAACTGATGAAAAAAAAAATCTTTGTGTGTAGATATGTTGTTGTGTGAAGTATTCTACTTGACTTGCGAAGCTCTATGATAAGAAAGAAACTGGATCTGAAGAAAAGAGGTAAGATCTTGAAGATTTTTTCTCTGGTAAAGGTAAGATAAGTGGAAATTTTTTCTTCGAAAGTATGTATATAGGTATGTTTGATATATTTTTTCCTATCCTGAATGTTAGGGAACAGTTAGAAGAAAGAGTTGAATTGAATAAATTTGATAGAAATAGAGAAAAATATGTTATTCCTATGTATAGAAAGAATTTTTGGACTAATAAGTGGATGCAGGAACCTAGAAAGAATTTTTGCATATTGCAAATCTAAAATTGTTATCCCATTGCGCAGTACATGAAAGATTGGGGCTCATTTAAAAGAAAGAGAGGAATAACAATGTGTCATAATTGTAGAATATTGGGACATCTTGCTAGGGAATGCACTGGTACAGGTCCTATTTGTCTTTGTTGTAAATTTATTGGTCACGAGGTTGAGGATTTCCCAAGAATGATTGCTAAAATTGAAAAGATGAACGTGAGACAAGAAAACTATAAAGAAGGTCAAGAGACTAAGGATATGTTAGAAAATCAAAAAGAGAAAGAATCAGAGAAAACTCAGGCTATGTTAGTACAGTTAAAAGAAGCAATGGATGACCACAAGGATGCTAGTTTGTCAGAGATCTTGAAATAAAAATAGCGCATAGTCACAAGAATAGAAGGCTTTGACATATAATATGTATTGGATGAAGAAACACATATGAAAATTATTCCAGAAAGCACTTGGGAAAATTTGGGAAAGCCTGCTATGATACCTTCATTGGGAAGGATAGGCTTGTTTAAAGGAAATATGATAACCCTATGTTACTAACATGCCTATTATTTCTCATGAAACATTGACTGAAGAAGAGTTTGAATTAATTAATTTTATTGATAACAATGTCCATTTTCCACTTTTGTTAGGAAAGACTTGGATTGAGAAGGATCAGATCAAAAGGAAAGAAGAGGAGGAAGCCACAAAACAAAAAAGGAAAGAAGAGGAGGAAGCCACAAAACAGAAAAGGAAAGAACTAAGGGATCTCATAACTAGAAAAATAGAGCGACTAATAGAAGAACAAGAGGATAAGTCGAAGCAACAGAGGGAAAAAGAATTAGCTATCAAATTTGAAAGAATGCAAGAATGTTTGAAGGACCTATCCATACAAGAAGAAATCATGTCCACCCAGAACCTAGTACGAAAAGAGGTATTACCTTTGAACCCTTTGAAATAACATCAACAACACGAAGTCACTATGCTAGGGAAAGATAAGCATAAGAATGGAAAGAGGAATCCAGAGACTCCGATCACAGAAAAGAAGGCAAGGAAACTCAGTAAGAAGAAATCCAAGATAGAAAAACTATAGGAGGCAACAGAAAAGACTTCGCAGGAGGTAGATATGTAGAAGTTGAACCTTGTCGGAATAGCAGAACCACGCAGAATGGGACTTCGCCATGATGAATCCATTTGACCGTTGGAAGCACCCCGACCGTTAGAATAACACTCCGGAACGACTAGAAACACAGTTATTGACGGAAAGACTGTCATTGGACTATTGGGACGGTGCCATAACAGACTGATTCACATTGATTGACACATTCCTGCCCGTTGGAGAAATCTTTTACGATGCTTGATTATTTAACCCATCAGACGCTGCGTCGGGAACACATTTTTCCACCTATGATTATCCAAGCTAACATAGAATCAATTGCATATTGCGCTGTGATTTCTAGACCTTACCATCCATTTGATTACCTCTCTTTTCCATTCACCTACCCAATCTATTTGATTACAAGTGTGAATGTTGGGCGAACATAGTGCGTTAGAGAAGTCTGTGTAGGAGATTCTCATGGATCTCATGGCTGAGAGATTTATGTTTGTAGGAATATAGGCATTGTCGAATGGAGGATTGCAAGCATCCCCCTTGACTAGACACCGTTCTAGCCGTACTACTGAGATGCAAGTCAAGCACCACAATGATCTGGCTAACGTGAAGGATATCACATTGGTCTTGCCATATTATATACTGCCTTTGGCCAGCGTAGTTAGCCGCGACAGTATCCCACATGAATTTGAGTACACGTTGATCACTACGTACATCCCGAAGGGGATACACATTGTTGGAACCCAGTTAGGACACATCCCAGCTCTGAAGAAAAACAACTTTAACCTCAGAGACATGAAGAACTACGTGAAGCTCGCACCGCATAGGTATTTGATGAATACGACTGGGAAGAAGTCGCGCATAGTCTCCTAGCCATGGATCAAGGATCTTGCGCAATCAACGATCTTGAATGTAATGAAGATCCCTCACTTTGGCCAACATCAGGAGGTTAACGCCTGCGTTAAAATCCTCCTATGGTGATATCATAGAGGATATCTATGGCTCGATAGGAGCGTCAATGTGGATCCAATGTTGATCCACCTCATCATAGGACTGAGCATGCAAGGATCAGACCCTCAACAGTTCTACCCAAGGAAGACTTCAGATCACTCCCTGGCATAGTGCATAAAGGAGGATTATGGCGATGTAGAGAAGGGAAAGTGAGGCTACAAGTTAGCCTCAATCCAGGATGGTGCAATGTGCCTGTCTTGTTAGCTTATAGCTGGAAAGATTGTCAGAAAGAACCATCCTAACAGGTCACTGGATTCATATTAGACCTCACAGGAAAGTGCGTGGAGGGGACACAAATGAACTGAGCGAGTTACCTCGTCAACAAGCTCGAGAAGGACTATCGCAAAGCATAGGATCAGGGCTATGAATTCCATTTCAGTTGGTTACTGGTACTAATCGCATTTGTCTCTTGGCAGATGCCAGAAGGAGAGACATTTCTAGAAGTTGAGCCATTGGAGACATTGGCTGCAAGGTTCTCCACCTTGTGGTATACAAATTATATGTCGAAGAAGTGGAAGTTGAATGTTGTCTTCCATGCTTACTACCAACTTATGAAGTGTTCTATTGAATCATTTCCATGCAGGACACCAAATACATTGCACTAGTACAGACCGATAGTGAAGTTTCATGCAAATCGACACTTTATCTACATCACTGCATGTCAGGATGAGAGTAAGGAGGAATGGAAGTCCTATTATAAGCTAACCGATGAAGATATGGAGGAAATAAAAAAAAAATGGCCAACAGAGTTACTTGTACCAGTTGAGGATCTATAACTCTTTGACCTTGACATCATTGGAATCCCCTTCGTCACCCGGGTCAAACATGATGAACAGACTAGTGCAAAGAAAATGAAGAAAAATGAGGTAGTGAAGAACATAGAAACTAATGACGAGGAAAACACCTCAGAGGAAAGCAGGCCTGACTCACCCGCAAGAGGAAGAGGAGTTGAAGTGAACCAAGAAGAAGGAGGGGAAGAAGGAGAAAATAAAGACATAGGAAAAGTTACACCACCAAAGGATCCCCCTATCGAGGTCGAAACATCGAAGAAGTGAAAGGTTTCTCTTCATAAACCCTCATCAAGAAAGAAGACGTGTGCTAGTAAGTCCAAGATGAAGTCCATGCTCACAGAGGACGAAATCTATCCAATCATCGCAACTGTGGAGGATTCTTAAGAGGATATCTTGCAATGCTATGGAGAAAAGCAGGAGATGATGTATCAAAGAATAAAGAAGGTGTTTAAGGAGATGCAACAAGCCATCCATTCGAGTCGCACAGTACCTACCATGCCTTCTTCATCGAAAATTATTGAATTGGGGGATGAGCCCACCTAATTATGAAGATTAGCGGATGCAACGAAGGCTCGACTTCAGTGAGCCCAAGAAGAAAAGGAGTAGGCTATAGAAGCCTTGAAGAAAGAAAAGGAGTAGGTCTTAGAGAAACTTTGAGTTGCGCAGAAGGAGAAAGATGAAATTTGGGCGATGTTCGAGGACAATGCAAACGTACAGAAAGAAAAAGACCAACTGCTCACAGATAAGACTGTGATCAAAGAGGCAATTACTAAAGCAATTCGCTCTGTGTCGGGCTTGGCATAGGAGGAATAAGAGTCAATCGAGATTCAAGTGGGGAAGCTCATCGAGTCCATTCGGAAGCTTCAAGCAAGAGTAACAGAGTTAGAACTCCAAGCAGTGTCGAGCATTCTGCAAGAAGTGCATTATCAGAGGGAGGAAGTCGCTAGGAGCATAGTTGGAAGGATCGGGGCACTCACATTAGAATGTAAGAAATTAAGCAATTATAGTTCACAAACCTGCGAATGCCTCGCAAAAGATCCAGAGCTAAGTAAAATCAAAGCACAGCTTAAGGAGGCTCAACAAGAGGCATCCATAGTGCAAGCGCAGATGAAGTCACTCACTGCAGTTGAGAAAATGAAAATATCATAGGAGCAACACGCAGTCCAGCAAAAGATTACTACCATCCAGAGAAAAGTCATGGAGGTTACACAGACATTACAGTCGGTTTAGGAGGAAGCCTGCACAATGTTTGAAGATATTGAAGTACAAGGCTTGCATCTAGACCAAGTGGTTGTGATAGTGGAACAATGCTTGGAAGGTCATGTTACAGAGAAAGTGATTTAGGAGTTCATTGAGGAGGAGGCTCCAAGTCGAGGCAACTCGATCTAAGCTTAAGGCCTTTGAAGGAGCATTTCCTAGAACTGAGTGAATCAGGACGAGTCACATGTGAGTGTTGGGAGCCTATTGGCCCTTGACCAAGTTTTGAGGAAACATTGGTCATGTTTGACCACTTTTGGGACTTTGACGAGATGGTCGAAGATGGAGCACCCAGAAGGAGCTGAGATCACGGGATATCGCTTGTTTTGCGGGCTTGTGGACCAAGCAAAGGGTTTTAGGGTTTATGTAATGGTTTAAGGGATGTTGGCCCATGGGTTTACCCATGTTTAGGCGTTTTTGTAAAAGTATAAATAAGAAGGAATGTAATGTAGAAGTAAGCGGTGTAAGTATATATGTGCTAAGTAGAAGCTTAGTGCAATCAATGTAAGAGATTTGGCTGATTGGGTATGTGCATAGTAAGGCTCTATGCTAGTAAGGAGTTGGATCTATGCCTTGACCTGATTTTGGGAAGGAGGATCTAGTGTGCAGTGCACAAATATCCTGTCCTCTATGGAGTGTGGCTCTGTGGTTTTGTGCATAGGAGCAGATGAATGTAAGAATATTGAAGGCTAATAAAGAAGAAGAAGAAGTTGGTGAATGTAGCCCCACACTGGGGTGAACCAAGTATATCCTGTGCCTTGATGTGCTTTGTGCGATGTTGTTTTATGTGTTTATCTTCTTAGTGTTCTTGTTATAGTGTATGATGAATGCATTTGATGTCATTGCTTAGTGATTTATGGTATTAAATATAAATGAATGTTATATCCAAGTTGATGCTATGTGCTAAGTGAATGGAAGTACTTGATCTTTATGGTTACTACACTGATCTGTAATAAGGGTTTAATCTGCGATGTGAATGAGATTTAAGAAACTAATGCATGTTGTTGGATAAGTTCCCTATTAAGTATTGTAATCATAGATATGTGTCTCAACCTGGTTGTAGACACTTGAGTCCTGCAACCCCCCTGCCTCTACCTCGGGTGAGACTTACCTAGAAAAAGTATAAATATACCTTAAGGAGTCATTGACAAGTACACTTACACACTCATTCATTGATTATCTATCTTGTGAACTAGTGATCTTTTTTCTAAGGTTGTGATGACATTTTTCTGAGGTAGCAAAGGAAGGTCGAAGGTGAAAGTTTTGGAGTTGCAACAAACCCTAGATTTTTAGGTATACATGGGTTGCAAATAAAAAAGGGAGGGTATGTATGTGGGATACAGTGGAGAAAAACACATATATACGTGGGAAATAGAAGATAAAGTCACATATCTATAAAAAGACTCATGGATGTTTGAGTAAATGTTGGTACCAGGTCCTTGAAATCTGAAGGAAGTTTACAGGTCATCATCTCATAGTTTCAAGTTAGCTACATAGGTATTGGTATGGTTGTATATTTGTTTTGATGATTACTTCTTGTAATGATATGGTGTATGCTTGAGGCATACCTGGTATGGTTGGTTTAGTATTTGGATATGGTATATCTTGGTTGATTGTATAAGTGAGTAGCACTCTTATATCTGGTTTAGTATATGACATGGTTGTTAAAGTTCACATCATTCAGTTCATGTTGTATAGTGACATATGCATGAGGGACATACATTGGTTCTTTGAGATACTTCATTGATGATATGGTATATGGTACATGTTGTATTCATGGTTGATGTTACATTTTATGATGGATGCATGTTATATTTCACATGTTGGTACACAATTGATGCATGGTATTGTACATGCACACAGGTTGGATACAATGATAGGTTGACAGGTTACAAGTTGATGTAACAGTGGTAGTGGCAGTGATAGTGGAAGTGGCAGTGATCGTGGAAGTGATTGTGGTAGTGACAAATTGTCTGCACTTATATTTTAGGGCAGTAGGATGAGGTAAGGATAGGGATTTGTAGCCACCTTCTGGTTGGAAACAATGAACTTAGGGGGTTATAGCCTCCTTCTAGTTGGAGCCAGAGAATTCAGGGAATTGTAGCTTCCTTTAGGTTGTAGCCTTAGAATAGGGGGTTTGATCCTCCTTCCAATTGTTTCTAGAGAATAAATAAGTTGGTTATTTTATCTAGTTGAATATTGGTGGCCACCCACCTTTTCCAATTGGCTCAAAACAGTTTTCTGGCAATTTTGGTAATTTACTATTTTTAGCAGTTTTTAACTTTTGGGGCCCTTTTGAGGGCCTAAATGAAAGTTTTTTGGGATTGAGCTTCTCAATGATAGTTGAAGGCTTTGATTTATCCCCCTAAATGAATCTCCTCTATGATACCTTTCCAACTAGCTATCATGCGCCTCAAACGAAGATCACATGCCAAAGTTACGTCCTCAGGAAGTTGATACACCAAACTACCAAAAACGGGGTCCGCAAAACTATTGGCTTTTCATATTCCATGGTTAGGGTTTTGAATTTTATTTATGATAAAAATGCCTTTGGATCCTAATTTTAAAATCATCTTCTTGTGAATGCGAGTAGAGGACACATCTTTTCTAAGAGATAAGCTTCCACCATTCTAGTGAGTCTTTCACTTTGTATTTTTACAATCTTTGTACATTTTTGCTCATGAATAGAAAATTGTGTATTACTATATCTCTGTGTTTATGGTTGCATCTCTGATACGTTTCTGTTATATTATTGGATATCTAAGATATCTCTGTACATTTATTTATTATATTTCCACTCTCATTTCATGCCGAAAATAATCTAGATTAGTGGTATCAGAGCAAGCTGCTCTTGATCATTTTTTTTTCAGTGCATGTCCCTGATGAGGTCCGAGTATAGCAATTTGGCTCTCAATATTGTATATCTTAAATAAAATCTCTCTCGCACGCCCAAGAAACCCTCCATGGCAGAAGAAAATAAAAACTACGAAGAAGATGATTCTATCAATCTGTTTCTTGAGCAAGCTCTCACGCGACATAGGGACAAAATGATGGAGAAAATTTCCCACATCCTTCAATGCTTGCGGATAGAAACAAGCACATATTCATCAAACAACCACTATGTAAGAACCTCTCCTTTCAAGGTACAGGTTAATTTTGATATTTCTATATTTTAAGGTCAGATAGATGCGGATACCCTAGACAAATGGTTAATATGTTAGAAGGTTATTTCTCTGTTCATAATTTTTCCAACAGGGAAAAGATTACCTTCGCACTCCTTAATGATCTCCCCCATGTCAAACATAGGTGGGAAACTTACTGGGAGAAAAGTTCCATAGAGGAGTCTAGAATATATGGGTTTGAGCCCACTTGGGATTTTTTTGTGGATGTGGTAAAGGAATAGTATTACCCTATTGGAAAATATCGAGATGAGTACATGAGATTGACCACACTGCAACAAGAGAGGGGCCAAGAAGTTACAGAGTTCACCAATACCTTCCATACCTTGTGCACCAATCTGGGTATCAAAGACTCTGAATGACATTTTGTTCTGAAATACCATGGGGCTCTACAAAGATACATCCAAACTGAAATGGATTTTCTGGACATCTCATCACTCAGTGTGGCTTATCAATATGTTGTTAAAATTGAGTAGAAATTTAAGCACCATAATAAATGGGAGTTTGGGTCTGCAAATATTCAACAACAAAATTATGATAAAGACGACCCTAATAAACAGTCTCCCGAAAAATAGTCCAAGCCACATGAAAAGAAAGGTCACGAAAAGACAAAGGAGGACACTAGAAAATGGTGCGATTTCTTAAAAAATACCCTGGCACAACACCGAGGAATGTCTCTCAAAATAGTCATTGGTGGCCGAGATCAAAGACAAGGAGCCAAACCCTGATTCAGAATATGATTCTGAAAATACTGGTAAAAGATAGATCATTGATGCAGACCCCATTTCTATTGTCATGACCGCAACAATTCAACTAGAAGAACCAACATACCCTGAAGAGGAGGAGTTCCTTTTTCATGCATAGACGTGGGTGAATGGGACCCCACTGCATTTTATTATTGATAGAAAAATCCAGAAGAACCTCATCTCAACAGAGGTCATCAAACAATTGGGATTTTCGACAACACCAAACCCATAGCCATACAACATCAGGTGTCTTTGCCAAGGACGATATATCCGTGTTAGCCAATAGTGTCGATTTTCATACGAAATCCAGCCCTTCCAGGATGAGGTATTATGTGATGTTTCCCCACTGGATGTCTATGATGTTCTCTTGGGAAAACCATATATGTGGAAGCGCCATGCTGTTTATGAGTCTCGATCCTACAGTTTCATTATTTCTCTAGGGGGTCATCTCTACAGAATACCAGAGGTAGTTCTGACTACTGTTCCACCTAAACAATGTTTCAAGGTAGTATCTCATACTACAAAATTCATATTCTTCACAATCTGTTCAAAAGGTGAACAGAAGGATACTGCAACCACTACAACCTCGGCCCAAGCACCTTCTATCCAACTGAAGCAGGTCGACAAGATTGCAACAAAGTGTAAATATTCCTTATGCACACATGCATATCATGTAGCCAAACTGTTTAGAAAATTCCAACCCTTCCAGCCACATGTTCATGAAAACCTTCAACAAGCTAAGCAACGCAACTTCTCCAACAAGGAAAGAAACTCATCAAGATGCAGATTCAACAAATTCTTTTCTCTCTCCCTCGGGAACTCAACGCAATGGATACCATTTATTCCTAAGGAGGGAGGATTGGTCCAGGTGGATATCGGTGGCCACCCACCTTTTCCAACTGGCTCAAAATAGTTTTCTGGCAATTTTGGTAATTTACTATTTTTAGCAGTTTTTAACTTCTGGGGCCATTTTGAAGGCCTAAATGAAGGTTTTTTGGGATTCAGCTTCTCAATTATGGTTGAAGGCACTAATTGAGCCCCTTAAATGAATCTCATTGATGATACATTTCCAACTATCTATCGTGCGCCCCAAACTTAGATCGTATGCCAAAGTTACGCCCCCAAGAAGTTGATACACTAAACTACCCAAAATGAGGTCTACAAAATTTTTGGCTTTTCATCTTCTGGGGTTAGGGTTTTAGATTTTCTTTATGATAAAAAGGCCTTTGGATCCTCATTGTAAAATTATCTTCTTGTGAATGCAAGTAGTGGACACATCTCTTCTCATAGATAAGCTTCCACCATTCTAGCGAGTCTTTCACTCTGTATTTTTACAATCTTTGTACATTTTCGCTAATGAATAGAAAATTGTGTATTACTGTATCTCTGTTTTTATGGTTGCATCTCTTATACATTTTTTTTATATTATTGGATATCCGAGATATCTTTGTACATTGCTTTATTATATATCCACTCTCATTTCATGCCGGAAATAATCCGGATCATGCTTCCAATGAATTTATTCTTTTGATATATAAAAAACTCATTTAGTGGTTTTCTCCCATTTGGGTTTCCACGTAAATTATGATGTATTGTGTATCTATTGTGATGTGATGTTGTTTATGATTATACTGTTGATGATATATTGACTGTTAATAATAAACTGGTCAATATTGTTGAAGAATATATTGTGGTTAAAAGTATTATAATTGCTCATTATTGATTCACCCCCCCTCTCAATAATCCAACAATAGTTTCGTTGTAGGTGAAGCTGCAAAAAAGCTAACCTATCAGCCATTGAATTCAATTCCCTTTTGATGTGAGTGATGTTAAATTACAAAATATTTTGAATCAAAGTCCAAACAACTTGGGTGTACTGTTTCATCAACTTGGTAGTGGGATTATAGACATTTCTAACTAGATTCACAACAAGTTATGAATCTCCAAAACAAGTGAGATGATCCTAGCCTAAATTGTATGCATTTTCAATTCCTAACATCAAGGCTTCAAATTCAGTGACATTACTTTTACAAGAAAATTATAGTCTATAGGAAAAAATATGAATTTTTCCTATAGAAGAGTATATTACGATTCCTTCTATGTTACCATCACTTGAACATGCACCATAAAAGTTCATATTCCACATACCATCATCATAATCTTCTGGTTGTTCAAAATGTGTATAATCTTCATCAACAAAAATAGAGTAAAAACCCATATCTTCCTCAACAAATTTACGTTGGGTTGAGGAATGTTTTCTATATATGGTGAAATTCTACCTTCCCTTAAGACATGATATTTTTTCCATTTTTAGGGATGGAGAGATGTGAACCATCTAATAAAACCTGCTAATATATACCCAAAATGATTGAGTCGTTACTAAGAGGCATATCAATTACTTGAATATTAACGTTGGTTCTAATTTCAGGATTAGCACAAAGGACTAGAGTCACATATTTAATTTCACCTATTGTTCATTGTTGTTGATTATTATTGGACAACATGCTTCTCATGTTTTCATTTGTACAAGAGATTGTTACACACAAAATTCCCACACTACTAAGTGTTGTGCTTATGTATCACATTCTACTAAGTGTCCCACTTATGTATCACTTATGTATCACATTCTACTAAGTGTCGATTTGTCTTACTACTAAGTGTCTCACTTATGTATCACATTCTACGAAGTGTTGAACTTAAATATCACAACTTTATCACCATGAAGAAGTATTTTTCATTACCCCTAGAAGTTGGAAAGGAAACATATCCATTGGAGGTCAAAATACTACATTTTTATTTGAGAATTTGGTCGTGTTTGAGCTTCATGCCCCCCCTTCCCATATACAAGGAGCGGTGATCCCTTGATCATCGCTCCCCTAGAGTGTATTAGGGAGTGATGATCCCTTGATCATAGCCATATGCATAGTTATGGGGGGGGGGAGATGAAGTTGTTGCAACCATTTTTCCTTGATTTGTGAGGTTGTTTCCAAGAGTTTGTAGTTGGTTAATGGATTGATTCAATCTATCTCCTAATCAAGGAAAGGAAAATCTTGTTGGTTGAGCCAATTTCTCTTTTGACCACAACCTATCATAAAACCTATCCTATTGTTGTGAAACCTCAAATCCTATATAATCAAGGCCATGCTTGAGTGAAAAAGAGGGGATATAATTTTAGAGCATCATACTTTTGATCTTGAGGCATCCAAGGGATTTGAAAGGATATCTTGGAGGAGCTATTGCAATGTCAATATTGAGATTGTAAGTGCTTCCATTTTATTTTCTTTCAATTAATACATAACTTGGCCTATTACTCTCATGTCTAAGTGTTTAGTATATGCATGTCTATTGTTTTTAAATTCATCATAAATAGATCTATTTTTACTTAACAATATAGTGTGGAAGAAGGAGGTTCCACTTTGTTTCTTGTGGTTCTTTTCTTGCACCTAGGAGCTTGGATATCAAGGTCAAAGGCTGGATCAATGAGGATGACTAACATAAAAAGTAAAGTGTAACATACCCATCCACTCACAAGCCGGGGCATGCTACCTTGAAGCCCACCCTTGCAATTCTTCCTCTTACGATACCTTTTTAGTATTTAAGGATGCATAAAATAAAATATTTTAACAACATGCACAATAGTAGTCAACAGGCATGCATAGTCTATAGATTCAATTAAATGATAATTAAATATACAACAGAAATACATTCATATGCATGTACATGTAAATGATACCATAACAGAGAGCGCTTATCTTTATGGAAGATGAAACCAACTGGATGGAGGCCAAGGACGTTCCACCCAACCGTAGACACCACTGCTCCAAATCTCAATAGCAGTGTCACCCCCGAGATAGGGATATGAATCCAAAAGGATGGTTCCAGAGTGTACTTGGGTTCCCAAACCAGTCAGCTCTCAAGCTCTCACAGGTTTCCCAACACCCATAACAATCCAAGTAACCATATCTCTTGTACCCAACCTGTACCACCCCAAGAGAATGGACCTCCACCCTTCTCTGTCACGCAGTCCCTCATGAAGTCCTTCTCCTTTTATTTTTGGGCCTCCAGCACAGCTGGTCCGACATCTCAATGCTGGAACTCTCAGGACTCATAGTTGTGAGAAAAACAGGTCACATGCCAACAAATCTCAAACATGCATGCCCCAGGTCATGGCTGAATTGCATGAGTGACCATTACAACCAACTATCCTGTGGCTAATTCCTCAATAGTTCTTTTCCCTTCCCAAGCCAAGACGCAGGTGAGGATGGATCAATGGATGGGTAAGTGAGTGCATGAAAGTGCGTGAGGGAAATCAAGGAACGTACAGGAAATCAACGAACAAGCCATCAGTCAAAATCCCCCATCAGACCAGAGGCAGGTTTAAGTAACTTTGTGGGGAATCAAGAACCTCATGGCCTTCCCCAAGAATCTCACATAATTGATCCCCTTCGTTAGGAAAAAGGGTTAATTAACATAGGAATAAACACTTAGCCCCTAAAGCCCCCTCTCTTGTGGAATCATAGCCGCCTATAACTCTAGTCCTTGTTTGTCTAGCAGCCAACAATGTATTTATTATTAATAATGATAGAAAAAATTACATGTATTGGGTACACTGGCCTTTTAATAATTGTTTGGGCACCCTCTCCTGTCAACATTGTAACAATACATTATTTAAAATGGGGTTTCAAAACCTAGGGTGTTACATAAAGTCATCCATCCTTATTTTTATCATTCTAATTGTTGAAATAGTTCTAAGGGGAAAGTAGTAGAGCATTTGTTTTCCTTTTTTATTGGACCAAAGAGGCATCTTGATCCAAGGAGGATCTCACCTATCCACAGGTGAAACTTTTCCACAACATAAAATACTACCTATTTTCATAATTAGTCCATTCGGTCTGAAAAAGGGTTAAAATTACATTGAATATATGTGATCCAGATTTATGAGAAGAACGAAATGAAACCACATATTTATAATATTAACAAAGAGGTACAATGAACAATAAAATATATACAGTAAAATTGATTTCTATTAAATAAGAAATATGTTGAAAACTATAAAATGCACATTGAAAACAAGCTTGCTAGAATGGTGGAAGCTTATCTTTGAGAAGAGATGTGACAAATATTGTCATTCACAAGAAGATGAGTACAATGAAGCTCTGAAAGAAATTTTACAATAAACATTAATGATAAAAACCTAGAAATCCAAAAACCCTAACCCTAGGATATGAAACGCCAAAAGTCATGTGGACCCCGTTGGGGTAAGTTCGTACATCAACTTTTCGGAGTCGTAACTTTTGCATACAGTCTTCGTTTAGGGCACACGATAGCTCGTTGGAAAGGTATTTATGAGGAGAATAATTTATGGGGATAAATCAAATCCTTTGGCCATAATTGAGATTCTTGATTGTGAAAAAACTTCATTTAGGCCCTCAAAATGGCCCCAGATGTTCAAGAATAAAAAAACTACTAAAAATAGTAATTTGCCAAAAAAATATTTTGAGTTAGTTAGACAAGGTGGGTGGACATTAATATCCTCCTGGATCAATCCTCCCCCCTTAGGAAGAAATTTTCTCCATTGTATTGATTTCCCCCATCAGATAAGGAAATTTCTACTAAATTTCGCCCTAGGTGAGCCACTTGCCTTGGTGCAGGATCTCCCTTGAAATCCCAACCCCACCTGAAAGGGGCTATGTCTAGTTGAGCTATGTATGTGTTTTTTGTAGTTTTGTTGAACATAGGGAAGCAACTCATCCTAGGTGCGGGGGTGCTTGGAATTGTACATGTGTAGGATGTGCACGATCATCCAATTGATGACCTTGGTTTGGCCATTCGTATGGGGGTGGAAGGAAGTGGACTTGGTGCGATTGGTGTCCAAAAATGACCATAGGATCGACCAGAATGTGTTGAGGAACTGACTATCCCTATATGAGATAATAGTTTGTGGGATCCCAAAGTGTACCCACACTCGTTCAAAGAATATATTTGCAGTGTCCTCTGCTTTGATGCTCTTCTTGTAGGCAACCACATTTCCATATTGGAAAAGCAATCAACAACCACAAAAACACAGGCATTTCCCCGCTTGGTGGATGAAAGGCTCAACATGTAGTCCATTGATATGGATTCCCAAGGCCTGTTAGGAGTAGGTAGAGGAGTGTATAGGCCTTGTTTCTTAATGTCCAATTTGAAAATAACGCAGGAAGTGCAGGACCATATATACTTGCTGACATCTTGTCAAAGTTTCCTCTTGTAGAAATGTCATTGCAACACTGCCACTATCGTTTCCACACCGAAGTGTCCTACCACCTGACTGTAGTGGGATTCTCAAATCATGTTCACTCGCTCGCTTGATGGAACATAGAGATGGCCTAGATGGAACAGTATCCCATATTGAAGATGGAAATTAGTGACAATTGTGTTTGTGCCCAACATCTGGTAGGATTTGGAGAAGTCAATATCTATTTCATATAGGTGGGGCCATCCATATCTCTCTTGGTCGCAAGAATCGAGCACTGCGGTGAGTGTCATGACTAGAGTTTGGTTGAGGAAATCAATGAATCGGTTGATACTTACTATTTTATACTTGATGTTGAGGTGGAAATACTGCAAATATGTGGACCACTTCTGATGGTGATCATTCTGTAGGTTTCCTTGTGTCTGCATGAGCTGCAACGACTTCTGATCAGTGTGGATTATTGTATCCTTCCTGAGAATGTAATTCCTACACTAGAGACAAGCTTACACAATGGAGTACATTTCTTTTTTGTAAGTAGGGAAATTATAAATGACATATGATAGTGTCTCACTATGATAGGGCATGGGGTGGTCGTGTTGAGCGATGAATGCACCCACAACATAGTCTGAAGCATCTATCTTGATCTAAAAGGGTTGTTGCAGGTCAGGTAATGAAAGCATTGGGGTGGATCACAATAAATACTTCATATCATCGAACGATTTATGTTGGTAAGGGGCCCCACATAAATTTTTCCTTACCACCACCTCTGGTTACTTGGATGAGGGCCCATACAATATGGGAGAATCCAAACATGAACCTTTGATAGAAATTGGCAAGGCCTAAGAAGATCTGAAGCTCATTGATAGTGGTTGGGTATGGCATGTCATAGATGACTTGGATCTTGTCTGGATCAACATGAACACCATGCACATCAACAATGTATCTCAGGTACTATACTGTGTCCATGCCGAAGGATCATTTTTCCAATTTTTCATATAGCTTGTGATGTCGCAAAGTGTGTAGAACCTGCTGACTATGCCACAATTTTTCTTCCCAGGTATTGTTGTAGACGAGGATGTCATCCAGATACACCACCAAAAAGGAATTAGTGAAAGGCTACAAGATATCATCCATCATCCTCATGAAAGTTGTTGGGTTATTTTTCAAAAAAAGGGCATGGCCAACCATTCAAAAAGACCTTCTTTTGACTTGAAGGCAATTTTCCATTCATATTTCGGTTCTATTGGGACTTGATGGTAGCCAGAATTCAAATCAATATTACTAAAGTATTTGGACCCCTTGAGATAATCAAGGAGAACAATGATTTAGGGAATCAGGTACAGTTCCTGACTATGATTTTGTTTAGGGCCCGATAATGAATGCAGAGTCTCTAAGTCTTGTATTTCTTCTGCACTAGTACTATTGGGATTCCACAAAGCGATGAGTTGGGTCGGATATGACCCTTGTGGAGATTTTTTTGTATATTACACTTGATCTCCTCATTTTCTAGAAAAGACAGGTGATAGACTAGCCCATTGGGTAGCGGTGCATCGAGGTTTAGATCAATGGGATGCTTGACCTAACAGTGCAGAGGTACCCTAGTAGGTGATGAGAAGATTTATTTGTATTCTTCCATGACCTTATCCACTTTCTTTTGTTGCATGGAGATGTTGGTCGTGGAGTCCATGGATGTGGTTGCAACCTTTCGATCACTTTGAGAGTGAATCACGAAGAAGACAAATTTCTCGGTCTGAGAAATGAACATCATGCATTTCTTGGCAGAGATCAAGGAAATAACACTAGGTAGGACTACCTCGGGTATCCTATACAATTTCCTGTTCAAAGTAATAATAACAGTATTTGGCCTAGACTCATATACAACATGATGCTTCCATAAATAAGGTTGGCCAAAAATAACATCAAAAACTTCAAGGGGAGCAACATCACACAATACCTCATCTTTGAATGGCTTGATGTCATATGATAGGCGACATTGTTGGCTTACGTGAAGATCACTTCCTTGATAAAGCCATCCAATGGTGTAGGGTTATGAATTTGGTGTTGTCAATAAGGATAGTTTCTTGAATACCTCTACTGAGATGAGGTTCTTCTAGATACCTCTATCAATTATGAAGTGAAGAAGAGTGCCTTTTTCCCACATCTGTGAATAAAAGAAGCACTCGCCTTCCTTTGGCTCATCAGGTTCATCGGGATGGATCGTGGTGGTAGAAATGGTGGCACTAGTTTATGCATCAATGGTCCATCTCCCCTTTTCTTATTCTAACTCAGAGTTGGAACTCAGATCTTATTCAGAGGATTTTACCTCAGCCACCAATGACTGCTTTGAGTGGAAATAAGTAGTGTTATGCTAGGGGCTCTTGTGGAAGTCACACCACTTCTCGATATATTTCTTCATCTTCCCATTGTCCTTGTTTTCTTGTGTCTTGAAATGGTTATCCCAAGGTTTCCCATATTTTCTCTATCCTTTTTTCTATGGGTTGGGGCTTCCCTTTCCCTTCTTTTTCTGTGAGGGGTTCCCAGACGCAAACTGTCGCGTCTTTTGTTTAAGCTTATGATCAATTTTGACAGCAAATCGATAGGCTTCACCCAAGGATGATATGTCCAAAAAATCTATTTCTATATGGATGTATCTATATAGACTATCATGGTACTTTAGCACCAGATGTCACTCAGAATATTTGATACCCATCTTTGTGCACAAGCTATGGAAGATATTAGTGAACTCTGGGACTGTTTGGTCTCTTTCCTACCGCAATGTGGTCCATCTTGTATACAATTCGTCGTAACTTCCAACATGGTAGTATTGTTCCTTAATAACATCCCTGAAAGAACCTCAAGTGGGTGAAATTGAAAATAATGTGGATCCCTCTATTTCCTTTTTCTCACAGAAAGTCTCCCACCAATATTTGACATGGGGAATGACCTTGAGGAGCGCAAATGTAATTTTTTTTCTATTGGAAAAGTTGTCAACAAAAAAATATCCTTCTCGAATATTTAACCATTTATCTATGACATCCACATATATTTGACCTTCAAATATAGGAATATCAACATTGATATGTACCTTGAAGGGGGTGGTGCCTCCGCTTGAGGTGGATGTGTCGCTTGTCGACAGTAGTCGAAGGATTTGTGAAACATATTCCATCATCTCATTCCTCTATCACTCAAGGTATTCCTCTAGAAACATTTTGAAAGGATATCCTATCCCATTGTATTTATTTTCACCTGCCATGGATGGTTTCTTGCTCATGCGAGAGTATGTTTCCTTAAGAGAAACAAGCTCAAGACCCAAGTCTCTATACACTGACTGCATAGGGGACATGCATTAAAAAAAAACGACAAGGAGAAGATTACTCTGATACTACTGATCCAAAATTATGAGAGGAACAAAATGAATCCACATATTTATAATAGTAACATAGAGACACATTGAACAATAACATAGATATAGAAAAACTTGACTTCTATTAAATAATAAATATGTTGAAAAATTGTAAAATGCAAACTCAAAACAATATTTCTAGAATGGTGGAAACTTATCTCTGAGAAGAGATGTGAAGGCTATGCTCATTCACAAGAATATGAGTACAATGAGGCTCTGAAGACCTTTTTACAATAAAAATGAATTCCAAAACCCTAGACATCCAAAAACCTAACCCTAGGAGATGAAGCGCCAAAAGTCATGTGGGCCACGTTGGGGTAAGTTAGTACATCAACTTCTTGGGGTCGTAACGTTTTCATACGATTTTTGTTTAGGGTGCATGATAGCTAGTTGGAAAGGTATTGAAAAGCAACATCATTTAGGGATATCAATGAGATCCTTTGACTATCTTTGAGGTGTCTGATCTCAAAAAAATGTCATTTAGGCCTTCAAAATTGCACCGGAAGTTGAGGAACTGAAAAAATGCTAAGAATAGTAAGTATCCAAAAACATTTTTTGAGCCAGTTGGACAAGATTGGTGGCCACTGAGATCCTCCAGGATCAATATTCCCTTTCAAATCCTTTTAACGAGTGTGAAAGGAAAATATTTTGCTAAATAATATTTTTTGTTGGGCCCGAGATATGATCATTTTTATGACGAATATTATACACTTTTGCAACATGTACATATGCATTTTTCATCTTTTAAAGGATCTTTTTGAAGAATTTCCTGATAAAATGGTATGATCGCCATAAGGTACGTGTAATTCATGTTTAATGATTGAATCAAGTATAATTCATAATGTTTTATGGTTTCCAAGAGATAATTCACGTTTTTTTGGTGTTATAGGAAAAAAACGCACTATGTTTTTAGTTCCGGCACTTGATCTCGCACTTGATCCAGCACTCGTTCTGACACTTGATCTGGCACTCGTTCCAGCACTCTGTATTGCATAGAAATGGAAGGCGAGTTGGCGGTTATGGAATTGGCGTCCAGTGTTGGGAGAATCAGGAACATGGATTTTTTTTGTCCTTATCCCCTCCAGCTACTAAGCTCCAGAAAACTCAGTTTCAGTTGTCCAAAGAAGGCGATTATTGGCTCGCTTCATTTTATCTGTTAGGGCATAATTTATTGTAATTTTCTGAAATTAGAAGTGGTTCGACCCTCCTGTGGCCGACCACTTGGGTTGTAAGCTTATAAATACTGATAGGATGGTCAGTACATTGTTAAGCAAGTAGAAGAGCCATTAGATTAGAGACAAATTCATTTTTCTTTGTTTTTGGTATTTTACATTGCCAGAATTGTGCTAGAACTGCATTTTCAAGCTTTCATGGTGAATTCGCCTTGTTAAGTTCATGGTGCGCTTGTAGGAGGTAGCCACGACTTGCCCGGGGGGGCACCAATAGTCTGGTGATTGTTCTTATTTCTGCTTATGCAATTCCTAATTTAATTA
>ML777021.1:1362543-1374206 GCA_009831015.1 Picea engelmannii | reverse complement strand
CTGTTGTAGGATGGATAGACTTTGCTTTGATAGATTAGATAACAGTTTGCTCAAGAATTAGTTGTTAGTGTTTCTTACTCTCAATAGAATAGATTTCCTTTCATGCATTTCATTGAGCATTTAAATTTCCTTTCATGCAAGAGAAATGGTTTTGCATTAGGAATTTAGTGCACTTGCCTCTTAGGCTAGATAGTTGTTCAATGAGAAGTTTTGCTTGCAGTAGTTAGTTTCCTTTGCTTACTTGTCTTTTTCTTTCGTAGGTTAGTTATTTTCCTTTTCTTACTTGTATTTTTCTTTAGTAGGTGAGTTCGGTGTCTTTGCTTACTTGTCTATTTGCTTTAATAGGTTAGATAGGTGTTTTTTCTTACTTTCTTATTTATTTTCTTTCATAGGGTAGTTGCTCATTGAATGTAGCTTGGCAAGTTAAAGAAGTTTTCTTTTGTAATTTCCTTATTATGCTTAGTAGTTTGCTTTTTCTTATTGTTAAACTAGTTTGCTTTACATAGAATTTTCATTTTCTTTCTTAGGAACTATCCATCGAACCTTGGCCCAAAAGTACTTAGGTTACCTAGTTTCAAGTTGCTTAGTAGGGTTTGCTCATTAGATAGTTTTGCTAGCCTTAGATAGTTGTCTTCCTTAGTTAGACTATACTCCTACCAACCTTCTACCTTTGGCATATATTTTTCTACAACTCTAAGTTTACTTACCCTGGGTTGACAATTTAATTAAGGGTTTTTAAGTGTCTTTTTAGTGCATATAGAACACCCATCATTTTCATTTTAGAGAGTTTGAAAAGAGCTTAAAAAAGAATCCAAAGAGTTCATTTTTTAACGATATTGAAACGAGGAATGAAACTATGCTCAAAGTATCTGCTTCATTTTTACACAATATTGAAACAAAGAATGAAACTATGCTCGGGGTTTTTGCTTCATTTTTACACAACCTTGAAACAAAGAATGAAACTATGCTCAGGTTTGGTTTCAATTTTAAATGAGCTTGAAACTGAAAATGAAACTATGCTCGAGGTTGGTTTCATTTTTAAATGATCTTAAAACATAGGATAAAAATGTGCTTGGGGTTGGTTTCATTTTTACATGAGAACGAAATAAAGGAAAAAATTATTCTTGGTGTTGGTTTCATTTTTACACAGGCTTGAAATAGAGGATAAAACTATGCTTGTGGTTGGTTTCATTTTTACAAGATCTTGAAATAGAGGATAAAATTGGGATCAGAATTATACCCATTGATGGGTTTCTTCCCAACATGATGTCCATAGGTTGGTACTTTGAGTGATATACATTGGCATGTTTTTTCCCAAAGTGATTTCTAGAGGTTGGTACTTTTCCCCTAGCATGATCGACTGAAACTAGTGACTTAACTCTAGCATGATGTCTAGAGGATAGAGACATGACCCCCAAGATTTGTTTCATCCGTCGACTATTCTTCTGCACCCACTTAGAATACTGGCTACTAATAGAAATAGGTTCACCAGAGAGAGAGGAAGAAAGAGGCTTAACTGACACAGGTGGATGAAAGGAAGGTTCAAGTGCTAGATATAGTATAAGAATCTACTCAATTTTATTTTTTTTTGGGGGGGGGGTTCCATTTCATTTTTTAACAAGTTTGACATAGAAAATAAACTATGCTCATGGATATTTTTTTCATTTTTTAACGATCTTGACACAAAAAGTGAACTATGCTCATAGTTATCTATTTCATTTTTAACGAGATTGACACAGAAAGAGAACTATGCTTATGGATATTTGTTTCATTTTTTAACAAGCTTGACATAGAAAATGAAATATTCTCATATTTATATATTTCATTTTTTAATGAGCTTGACACAGAAAGAGAAATATGCTCTTGGGTATCTATTTCATTTTTTAACAAGCTTGAAATAGAGAATACAATGTGCTCATGTGGGTCTGTTTAATTTTTGAATGGGCTTTACACAAACAATGAACTATGCTCATGAACCTTGGCCATGGCTTCCAAGAGGTCTTCATCAGATGGAAGAATAATTCTCTGGAAGGAATACATGTCAAGATACTCACTCTGATCAACATGGGGGATAATAGGCTCCATTTTCCCTAGCGAGGGAGTTACCATGTCAACTATTGGAACTAAATCCAAAGAAGATGAGCATACAACAAGAGGCTCTTTCTCAATAGAAATTGAAGGAAAGGAAGATAATGTAACATAATTGACCTATGGCAGGGGAGAAACCGCTTGAATGTAAGTAAAATTCAGGGAAGTCGGATGGTCAATAGTCATACAATGATCAAGACTAACAAACGAAAGTTGATCGATGGTCACTATGCTCCCATCATGGGGGAAATGCATCACTCGAAAGAGTGTGGAAACTACATTTTTCATAGCATAGACACAGTCCTTCCCAAGGATAAAATTAAAATCCAAGAGGCCTTGGACTACCATGACATCAATGCAGACAGTTTTCCCTGCTAAGGTGATGGGAAGCTAAGGAAGGATCCCTAAAGGTTTACTAGGTCTTCTATTAAAATCCAATAGATGATTAATGGTTGGCACAAGATCAGGAGAACCTAAATATTGTCAAGTAGTTGAGGATAAAATACTAATAGAGGCCCCTTCATCTATGATAGTGTGATATATGTACTTATCATCAAATTGCATAATTATATGGAAATGGATACTTGAAGGAAGGGTTCTGCTAGACTATTCTAATCAAAGGAAATAATCTTAGTACTAGGAGGGGGTTTTGTTGAAACAAATAGGATGTACTCTTTTCCATAACAGTATGAACTCACAAAGAAAACATCAGTGGTATTCAATTCACTCTTTGAGTGAAGATTTGCATCAACCGAATATCGAATCATATTGACCACTTCTAATTCAACCATAGGTTGGGTAGGGGAAGTAACTGAAGGTTGTTGTTGGGAAACAACATTGTCTTCCAACAATTGTGAAGCCTCCTCCATATGAGGTAAATGGTAAGTATGATGACTTCCCTTGCATAACTTACAAGGAAAATTGACTTTACCTTTTTTACACCCAACTACATTATCATTAATCGATGGATCATCAGTAGCATGACCCACAGAGACCGGTGACATGGGTTGTGGGAAGCCTTCAGAGAACACCTCTAAAACCTTTGAAATACCAGATAAATGGTTAGGAAGGGGATCCACCTTACAAATCCTGCAAGGGAACTTGGGCTTGTGACCTATGTTCTTAGGATTCTCAACATTATCAACACTCCCAACATCCTTAATAGTGGTTTGTTGATTTCCCTGTTTCTTATTTTCTTCTCCTTTTATATGGAAAGGAAACCTATCAGTTAGAGGTCAAAATACTACATTTTTCCTTGAGATTTTCACCTTGTTTGAGATTCATATCCCACCTTCCCTTATACAAGGAGTGATGATCCCTTGATCATCATTGCCCTGGAGTGTATTAGGGAGCGATGATCCCTTGATTATCACCTTGTGCATAGTTATGGGGGGGTGATGAATTTTTTGTAACTATTTTGACTTTATTTGTGAGGTTGTTTATGAGAGTTTGTAGTTGGTTAAGGGATTGGTTAGAGCTATCTCCTAATTAAAGGCAAGGATAATCTTGTTAGTTAAGCCAAATCCTATTTTGACTACATCCTCTCCTTAAAAATATCCTATGGTTGTGATACCTCAAATCCTATATAATGAAGGCCATGCTTGAGTGAAAAGAAAGGGGGATAATTAAAAGCATCATACTTCTGATCTTGATACATCCAAGGGTGTGGAAAGGAGAGCTTGGAGGAACTACTGCAATGTCAATATTAAGATTGTAAGTTCTTCCATTTTATTTTCTTTCCATTAATACATAACTTGGCCTATTCCTCTCATGTCTATGTGTTCAGTATATGCATTTATATTATTTTTAAATTCATCATAGATAGATTTATTTTTGCTTAACAATATAGTGTGGAAGAAGGAGGTTTCACTTTATTTCTTGCACCTAGAAGCTTGGATATCAAGGTAAAAGGATAGAGAAGTGAGGACAATTGACATAAAAAGGTAAGTCATCCATCCTTCATTTTCTCATTCTAATTATTGAAATAGTTCTAAGGGGAAAGTAGTACACCCTTTACTTTCCTTCTACCTTGAATCAAAGATGGGTCTTAATCCAAGGGGAATTTCACCTATCCCAAGTGGGGATATGATAAATGGATCACCACTCCCTAATAAAATCTAGGGCGATGATGATCAAGGGATCATCGCTCCTTGTATCTGGGAAGGGGGGTGATGAAGCTCAAACAAGGCCAAAATATAAAGGAAAAAGGTAGTTTTTTTACCTCCAACTAATAGGTTTCCTTTCCAACTTGTCTAGGGGTTAAGAGAAACACTTATTCATGGTGATAAATTTGAGAAACTTAAGTGTGATACTTAGTATAATGTGATACATAAGTGTGACACTTAGTAGCGTGACAAATAGACATTTAGTATAATGCAATACATAAGTGCGACACTTAATATAATGTGATACATAAGCACAACACTTAGTGGTGTGGGAATTTGGTGTGTAACAGAGAGACCAAGTTTTTCCATAATAATCCTGGACATTACGCTAGGGCCAAATATTCCATCTAATAAACCACAATGAGCTATCATATCCATGATTTTTACAGAAATATAAAAAGGATGATTTTTTACACGGTTCCTAAAATTATTTACACCTATTATATTTACATGTGGTTCATCTTCATCAAGTTCTTCAGATATACTAGATACAGGAGAAGTTTTACCTTCCATGTGATTCTTCAGATGATGTTGTTGTTCTAGGATGATGACCATGTCCAAGAGTGATGCATATTATTTTATACTAGATAGTTTATTTAGAGTATTATACTTTGATGAAGCATAAGAAACCGATGTTTCCTTGCTTTGAATTGTTGTGACAACTTGAGGATTTTTGTTTTGGGAAGAGGAACTGGGAGAAAAAGTGTTTTTTGGAATATTACCCTTCCTTTTATTCGTTTAAGACTTGTTCCTTGTGTTTACTAACATCACTTCTTATTCAAGGGCCCAATCTAAGGAAACAATAGTTGTTTCAGTCTTTTTTCCAAAGGTTTTATCTTGTGCTCTTTTCTTAACATCACAAGTACTTTCATCATGATTGTTATTACAAAAATTACACCAAGCCCTAGAGAGAATAGCCTTTGGTTGATTCAAATATGAAGGATTAGTAGGATGATTTCTTAAAATGGATTGAGAAGAAGAAGGCTCAGGAGGTGACGAATTTTAGGTGATACCCTTTATTTCATAAGAATTCATCCAATTAATCATATCTTGAACAACTGCAAGACTATAAACATATCATACTGCTTTGTAGGATATTCCTTAGGAGGAACTATTCTTTCCAGTTTCTCTTCATAGTCTAAACAAGCCTAAAGGGAAGACCCTATATTGGTTACATTATTTTCTTCTAGTATCTATCGATAAGAAGAGGTAAAATCATTGTAGTATTGGGTGAAAGAAGATTGGTTATGCAAACAAATCAATTCGAGAATCTGATTATATATCTTGGTGAAGAAAAGTTTAAAATATTTGATTGTTTTACCATTGTTATAAACAATAATATTATATTCCTTCAATAAATATGTTTGTTTTTTAGGCTACCTGTAAGTTGATTTGAACCAGTAAGTTAATTCATCACATGTTGAAATGACATTAGGAGGAAATTCGAAAAAAAATCATCTACAACTTTTCCTTCTAAATAATGGACGAATAAGTGAATGAAAGTATCATTATCATTTTCTCATATATTATGGCATGCATTAGAGAATGCAATTACATGTTCCTTAGTATAAATGGTTCCATTTCTAGAAAACTTTGGAAAATGATATTTGAATTTTGGAATGGGATTTGTAGCTGGTGCAAGATAAAAGGGAGAAGATAAATTCCATGGTGTATTAGTTGCATCTTCTTCAAAATGAAACAAACCAAAATTTTTATTACTTTGGAAGGGATAGTTTTATATTGAACTAGGATATGATGACTGAAAATACTTCCAATTATGGATGATGAAGATATTTGTGAAGGAATCGATGAGACAATACTAGAATAAGACCCTAAATATGTCATATTGAAAGAGATGTGAATCAAATATATAGAGTAATTTGATGAATATGATAGAGATTGTCAATGTTTAGTATGTGGACTTCATAAAATAACCTTTCTTCTTCCAATTTTAGATAGATGATTAACCTCAGGAGATAAACATCTCATCCTTTGAGAAAACTTATATCTATAAGACATAAGTTAACTCATTAATGAGGGGGATGATTTCAGGCGAGCCTTTGCTAGGATTCCCATTGTTCACGGATTATAATATCTCTGGCAATAACCTCCCAAGGTTGATGAAGTTTAGCGCAGTTATGAGCCTTTTACAAAATTGTATTGAATAAAGTCAAAGAAATTCTAGTTCAATCATTTAAACCATCACCAATGTTAGGCTGTATTACAACAAGCAAAGTCATGAAATCTGAAAATAAAGAAGAAAAATAAAGAAAATTAAGTATAGAAAATAATTACAATTACAAGGAAACTATGGATGGGTTCCCCAATATGGCCGCCAAATAAATGTTGATGAAAAGGAATAATTGTCCTAATACCAACATTATTTAATCTTGCTAGGCTAAGGAAAGATAGTCGATATTGTTACCCTATATTTATATCCCTTCTGCAAAATTATCAATTAACCTTCAAGAAATATGTTCTTTATATAAATGTTGTCTTTTATATTGGTTTATGATAAAGAAAAATAAATAAAAGATATCAGAAATACAAAAAGTTTGATGAACAGTTAGAAAAATAGAAAAAACTAAAATAATATCATACACATAATCTGAAATGATACCTCAAAACCATCAAGTGATTTTATTCATTCAATTTTTAAACATTTCCAAATACATTCTTTCATACCCAAAATTGGTAAGGATAGGAAAATACATAGAAATCAAAGGTTACATCATCACAGAGATTATTGGTGCCTCCCAAATAAAACCAAGACTGAAAAAAAAGATGGATCAACAAGCCATAATTTCCCATTTCTTTGACTCTGCACAAAATTCCTAATTAGCACTGAAAATCAATTAAAAAATCAAATAAGAATTTACAGACTATTAGAAACAAATGATCAACATTATAAGAATGCCAATAATCAATGCTTCTTGGTCCTCCCTGTTACAACCTTTAGTAAGACCCTTTTATCAATAAGAAGTTCTTAGCGTTTAATTATTTCAGAAATGGATGAAGCAATAATGCAATATCATTCTAGATAAAGAGTAAACCTTATCAGAGTTTTTATCTCTGTCTCCTCTCTCTTTGCTTGTCCCTTGAATTCTTCTTTTATCTCTCAAAAATTAGTTTGATTAGTTCTAACTACCCTTTAGTTGTAGTTTACTAATTTTATTTAGATATGGATAACTCATAATTAAATATTAATAAATAATGATAGGGGTAAAATACATATTAAGTAATAGGTGGGGACCCCCTAACAACTCTTTGCTCATTTTTTCAACATATCCCCTTATTTCTCCATAAAATAATTATGTATCACCAATATATCAATCATAATACATACCCCAATTAGGTTGCATGAAATATTTCAAAACACAATTGTGACTCCAAATATATATGCATTTATATATGCAAATAAATATGCCAAATGTGCCCAAAATAAGGTTGTTTCTAGTATATTAAAATAAAAGTATCATCAAGCTGCCCTAAAAATATTAGTATGAAATATCCAAAAATGAATCACACATCTGTCCAAATGTAGTGTTGTCCAAAAAAAATAACAAGTTTTGTCCCAAAGTAAAGTCTATCAAACAACATTATAAAATCAAAATTCATATTTCTTATGTGACATAGTTTGTCTTTGCTCACTTTCATGTTCCTTTTTTACCTTCATAACCTATCAATCTGCATGTAACTTTTTTTTACCTTTTTCTGTTGATTCTTATGGATGCATATCTCTAAAAGGGATATTTCTATATTCATGCTTTGGGTGTGGGGAGTGAGAAGTAACTGAGTGTGAGGAAGTTATTAACTGGTCAGATTCAATAGAACGGGCGGGTCATTTTCCTTTGCTAGGCTTTGGTTCTTGGGCTTGAGACTGTAGGTTCTTAAATGGTTGAGTTGAATGATCATGGGAGGCTTGTGATGCAATGTGCAGGGAAGAACTCTTAGGTGGAGGAAGAGGTAATGGAAATGAAACTATTTCCAATCCTTGAACTTGATTTTGAGGAGGATTAATAAAATCATTCCAACCATCATTAGCTAGGATCTCAAGAGGTAGGGAAACATGTGGTTGAAAAAGTATACCATAGATGTTACGATGAGATTGGAGAGGGGGTCTCTCAGGTGGAGGATGTGGTTGAAAGAATACTTGTCCTGCTATGTTTAGGAAACATCTGGTTGAAAAAGTATAACAAAGATGCTATGATGAGGTTGGAGAGGGGGTCTCTCAGGTGGAGGATGTGGTTGAGGGGAAGAGAGCTAGTAGATTGGAATTTTTGTTGGTGTAGAACCTACATTTTTGACCTGTTGAATGTGGAGAGTGGATAAATAATATGGATATATCTCTTTGTGAACTCATATCCTTATCTTGGGGGTGGATTTCTATTAAGAATTTGAACAACAAGCCAATGGATGGAAGGAGCGTCCTTTGTACATAGCCAATTGGTTATTTTATAAACAAAAAAGTTTTTTGTTATTTTTTTTTATGTTAATTATGTTGTGTAATGTTTTATATGAATGTTGTTGTGTTTTCTTGAATGGAATAATTCATGTTTTTAAATATGTTGTTAGTTGCATGAGAAAAAAATATGGGTTTGTTTCTTTGCGTTTATTTTATTTGCATTGGGACATTTAATTTTGTATTCAGCCAGTAGGGATATTTACAATTGGTATCAAATCACTAGTTGCAACATCATTCATGCTTGGTTATAATGCATCAAATCCTTTGTTTCAATACTATATCCGTATGGGATGAATACCCATGCAAATTTTGTAAATTCGACATGGCAAGGTTTAATCTATGTAGAGTTTGGGAAAAATGGTGAATTTTAGAGAGAAATTCCTGAATTTTGTGTGACACTTTCATGTAATTTGGTAAAGGGATTCCAAATTGAAATTCAAAAGGTTGAGTTGAGCCATGGGAATTTAATTTCATATCTCCCATGGCCACTAAAAATAAAAAACTATTTTTGGATGAAAAATCAAATTTCAGAAAAATTATAATTTTTGTAATTTTTGAAAATTCCATACAGATGATGATGTGGACCATACTTATGAAATGCAATGAAAATGTATGCTCCACATAATAATATATACTTTCATGTAGGTGTGAATCCCCATCACATACCCACAAATACCATCATCAAGCCCCGAAGCCCCCAACTCAAAATCAAGGGGGTTTTCACCAAACTGAAAGTGTTATGTGGATCCCACAATGATTCTCACATGCCCAAAACCTAAGGCACATGAGAATACCTTCCTGAAGCTAAAATAATAAAAAAAATCTAAGATGAATCTAGTTCATTTATCTCAAAATAAAATGAAATCTCTGTCATTGATCCATCAAACTCTATTCCATGAACCCTTCCTTTTTCCACCATGCACCTTGTCAATCCATGACACAGAAAAGATAGCTTTGTGTGGATTGTAGGTTGACAATATAGAGTCTTCATCAGGTCAAAGAGTTGTACATTGTTGAGGTATGATGATGTATGAGGTATTTGACCTACGAATATGAGGACACTTGCATAGATGATTTGTGGTGGTCTAGAGTGGACTAGATTGAGTGTCCAATCGCAACATCAGATTGTTTCAGAGAGAGGAAAAATTTCATTTGAAGCATGTGCATAGACACTGCGAGGTATTCCTGGGTATTGGGAACCATATTTGTATGGGATTTTTTCACGAGATATGTTGCAAGGGTTTGATAGATTATGGATTGATTGTATCCAAGAGGAGACTTGGTTAGACTCCAAGGATGACTTGGATGATAGACTTGGGAAATTTTTAATTGGATGGTCATGAATTAGGTAAGAAAGATTCTTTCCTTGGAGGATTGCATGGTTGTTATACAGTGAGAACCATTGGCACATGACAGGGGCGCACGATTTATTTGAACGATTCATATTTTATTACTCAGGTATGTATGAGGAGCTTGGTATGAGGACCCAGAATGTAGTACAAGGATCTAGAGTAGTGGGTATTCTGGATGGATTTAGGAGATGTGTAGTGAGTGGAAAATTTGTTATGGGTTCCATGAGTCCATTCTCATCATCAATGATTGAGGAGTAGGGATATGCAATGTTGTATTGACATGCGAAGGTGTTATTGGATGCCCAGAGGATCTAGCCCAAGATTAGTAGTCGTTATTAGAGTTAGAGAGGGAAACGTATATAGGCCAAGGGGCTATCCTATGCATGTTGTGGCCAATAGGAGTAGAGAGATAGATGAGGAGGATTAGGTGGATCAAACAATGGTGAGGTACGTGGCCCCACCAATAGCACAAGTTCATTGGGATCAAGTACTTCCACCAGTGGTGAAGAAGGTAGCTCCATTAGTGGTACACGATTATAGATAGCTAGAGTTCAGAAGGATTCATCCCTCAATATCTAGTGGGGAGGAACAATCTCCGAGGACTATGCAGAGGAAAATGGACAAGGATTAGGTATCTCCAGAGTTTATGTGGAGTTAGAGTCATTCATTCAGCAGGAATCAACCTTCAAGTACACATGGGAGAGAGGAATATTCCAATAATATCAGGAGGGTATCATGGGTTGAGATGGCTAGGCAGGATGATCATGAGTGAGAGGATTCTAAGAGAATGGTGTCTTTTAGGGAGGGATAATTCCAAACAATGAGATTTTATTTAGTGATCAAGGATGCATCCAATGAGGAGGAATGGAGAGTAGGAATTTCCTTGGTGATAGAGGAAGTAACCAATTAGGAATATTGGATAGCAGTTGTGGTAGCAGATCTAGTACGGGATACAGAGCTACTTCCAGGCAATTTGTTGGAAAATTGGTTTGAATAGTTGGTTTTCATTGATTTCAACCCTTAGATATTGATGTAAACCCTTGGAGAAGTCTGGAATCCCTAGATATGTGGTTGAGGTTCATGGTGAGTCAGTTGTCATTAATGGTTGATGAGATGGGTGCATTTGAAGAAGTATACAAGGAGCTTTGGAGGTGTGGCTATGGAACCTGAAGTTGGTTGAGGAATATGGAAATTAAGGACAAAGCAAATGTAGGTATGACACTCATAGATGGATAGTAATCTTCATGTAATTTATGTTGATATGTGGTACACCACGTGGTCCCTCATAGTAAGGGAGATATGGCCTTGTGAAGTTGGAAACCCCAAAGAATAGTCAAGAAGCCCCGAAGAATAGTCAAGAAGCCCACAATTGGTTACAAGTGAATTAATTAAAGGGTAAATTGGTTGTAACAAGAAAGTTCAAGAATCCCTAAAGTTAAGGAAAGAGGTCCTAAAGTTAAGGAAATAGGTTACCTAGAAAAAGCATAAATACACATCAAGAAGTCTCTCATAAGTACATTTTTGAAACACACAAGTTCATTGAATATCTATCTAAGTGATCAAGTGATTTTTATCTAAGGTGATGGAGGAAAA
>ML777021.1:1326028-1348821 GCA_009831015.1 Picea engelmannii | reverse complement strand
AAAGTACTCAAAGGAAGGAATCATGGTCAACAAGAATTAAAGAAGAATGAGTATGATAGAGATACCTATCCAGAGAGACCCTCTACATTCAAACAACAAAGAATCTTCAATCCTGATGAAGAAATAAACAAACGATAATAACGTTATCAACCAAGGAATGAAATCAGAAGAACTACACAACAAACAAGATCATTCACTCATAGGTATGAAAGTTACTTTTATGGTTATTGTTTTGATTGTACTAACTTTGGACATAAGGCGGTAGATTGAAGAGGATATGGAAGAAGTGTTTAGATGAGAAATACCTATGTTTCCCCATACAATATTGAATGTTGTAAATTCCACAACTATGGACACATAGCACATGATTGTAGAAGTGTGATAAAGACCTCCATGAAGCAAAACACTGATATCATATACAAGAAGACTTGGAAAAGAAAAGAAAGGCAAGAAGAACAAACAAATGAGGAATAGTTTCTAGAGATCGTAGGATATGCAATAGTATGAGGAAGAGAAGAAGAGTAAGTGAATAAAGAATAGGTCCCAAAGGTCGTAGGGTTTACAATAGTATGAGAAATAAAAGAAGAGCAGGTGAATAAAGAACAAGCCCAAGAAATCACACTCGTAGGATATATAGTATTTCAAGGTCCTGATGAATCTACAGGCAGGAAGGAAGATGTCAAAATCCAGGAAGAGGGTGAAAAGGAAGAAGTCAAAGTTCAAAAAGTTGATGAATCTACGAGTGAAGATGAAGATTACTCTGCATCATAGCGGATATTTTCTTGAGACATCTGGCTTGGAAAATCCTAGTAATATGGATATTGAATAAGGGGAGTATATGCAATAACTACTACATATCATAGAATTATCTTTTGAGAGTCATGAAGCATTTGCAAAGATATATTTAGAGAATTCAGATAGCAGAAGTACATAATGATAGATTGATTGATTTAGAAGTAGCCTTCCCACATAGATATCAGAAGATCACCATTGAAACACTTCCTGGGAAGGGATACATTCAGTACAAGTTGTCTTGGATATGTATAGTTTGATTTTTAGATAGAGAATATCAGTTGACATATTTGATTTAGTTTGAGAAACAATAATATGTAATGATCAATTATAACAAAAAAGTATTCATAGTACAGTGACAGATGGGACATCATTATGGATATTTGAGTAGCATAGTTATGGATAGTTTGTGACATATGGACATTGATGGATTCATGAGATGCTTAGCAGGTACAAAAAAAATGGGTAAGAGAAGATGCATATCAGTGTATTTACAATTGGAATTAGTAGAATCAATGGAATCAATTGAAAATTGGAATCAGTTCGTCACAGAAAGGAAAGCCATGAAACATGGAAAGAGAATTCATTAGCAGAAGCTATATCGTCAGAAGGAAATCATTCAACAACATGGTCAAGTGTAATTGACAAGTGATTGAAGAAATCAAGTAACTTTGAATGCTTTTTGTATATGTTAGTGAATTTCAGGAGGAAGCACCAATGGACAATAAGAAACACTGGAAGAGAGGAAAGGAAACATTTACATGTAGCCCCACATTGATCTACACAACATCTTGCAGATAAGTCAAGGGAAGATAAATCATCGGAGAAATATATCTAGAAAGAAAGATCAGTAGAATCCAGACAGGGGGATACATACGAATAGGGAGACTTACCCTTTTTTCAAAAGAGGGAGAGAAATAACAAAGGCATGGAAACAAAGAGAAAGAACAAAGGCATGGAAATAGAGAGAAAGGAAAGATGCATGAAGAAAGGTGGAGAAGCCCCAAGGGGAGATACTCTTTTCCATTGATGTCAAATGGGGAGAGATGGGAGAAATTTCATGGATACAGAGGGAGAAATGGTCACAGGTGGAGAATGAGTATGAGTATGCATATGAGAATGAGTGTTTCCATCAATGCATGGCATTAGTGTTTCCATCAATTCCAAAGTGGGATATTGTTGGACAGTTCATTTCGATAGTTGGTTGTCACTGATGTCAACCCTTAGAGATTGATGTCAACCCTTGGAGAAGTCCATAATCCCTTGAGACATGGTTGATATTGATGATGATTCATTTTTCATTGATGGTTGATTATTTGGGCAAGTTTGAAGAAGTTTACAAGGATCCCTAGAGGTGTGGCTATGGAGCCCAAAGTTGGTTGAGGAATATGGAAATGAAGGATATAGTAAATGTAGGTACAATACTAATAGATGGATAATAATCATCATGTCATTTCCAGTGATATGTGGTACACCACGTGGTTCCTCATGGTAAGGGAGACATGTAATTCTCAGTTGACATTCTCAGCTATGGAGGATGTATATTTTTTGGCAAGGCTCCCTCTTCGGGGAATGGCCCTACCTACTGACCCCCAGCTTCTAGGGGATGTTAGGTTGATAGACCTAGAGAAATTGGAGCAGTGGTCTCTTTCTTATTCCATCTTCTCCTAGTCATAGTAGTGGTGATGGTGATTGGGGGTGAGGGTGGTTTTTTCAGAGTTAGTATTGGAATCTACATCGGGATTGCCTTTGATTGGGGAGGGAGGTATGGTTGAGGAACCCTCATACGTGGGTGTAGATACCATACTAGAATGGTGAGCACCATGTTGGGAAGGGTCAGCATTGCATCCACCTAAAAATATTGTACTCCTGGTGGGGGATAGAAAAAGAGAATATGAGTGATGGCTTGGGGAATTGTCTCCCAAACTAGGATTTTCCCCTAGGGAAGGGTGAAATCATGGATAAGTGGTGTCATAGGGTTCTCAGGTAATTCCTGAGGTAAATTTTCTTTAACTAGTGGGACGTTGAGGGGTGGGGAAGCCTTAGTGGGAGGGATAATATCTCCAGTTTTGGTTCCGTTAAAGGATACGACACACACTTGTGCTAAGGGGTGTATGAGAGGTGGTGCTCCATTGTATGCCCCCAACAAGGATGGGTCTTTGAAAATTCTGGGGGCCATATCCATGAGTGGATATGTTTCGTAACTAGTGCAGATAAGAGGTAAGATGTTATCGATGTTGGAGGAGTGGTTGGGCTCATCATGTGAAACTTGGTCAATGGTGATGATCTTCCCTTTGTGGGGGAACATCATTGTTCGAAACACATAAGAGGCCACAACCTTCATAGCGTACATATATCTACGTCCAAACAAGATGTTGTAATTGAGTGGGGCATCAATAAAGTCAATGTCGATAAGGATGGTTTTTCCCCCAAGTTCAACAAGGACATTTTGAAAGAACCCTTCAGGGGAAGATGCTCGACCATCATAAGCTCTTAAAGTGATGGCAGATGGTATTAGCTCAAGGGAGCCAAGTTTCTTCCATACAATTTTGGACATGATGCATGAGGATGCACCTTCATCAATGATACACCGATGAACCATGATGTTCTTAATCTTGACTAGTATCTAAAAAGCTACCAAAGTCGGGAGGTGAGGTTCCCCACAATCTAGATCAAATGTGATGGGTCTAGTATCAGTTGGGTAGACTGCTCCCAAGGAACAAATAAAGGATTTCCGTTGGGTTGGACAATTTTGGAGGACTTCCAATATTGACATGGATGTAGGATATTGTGCCAAGTCATCAACCAGACTATAATTATGTGCCACCCTAGCCTGAGGGTTGTTGACATTCCATCCTAACAAGATGCGAGGGATACAGATGGGGGGTTTATCATTAGGTCGTGGAATCATCGGAGGTTGTCCGGTTGTAGCTGGATCTTCTTCCGAAGTGGTGGGAGTAGCTTCAAAGGATGTGTTGTATTGATTACTGCATGTTTGTAGAAGAATTTATTCTTCTCTAGTGAGGAGGATATTTCGATCCATTGGGTTTCAAGGGTTTTGATAATGTCCAATTTTTGGTGGGGCAGGGTGTACCACCTATTGCATATTCATCACACCTTGGTGTGGAATAAGTTTTTGCAACATTGTCCATGGTGGTTGTTGCAAATACTATTGTGGGGCCTGCTGAGGGGAAAGTGACACTAGTGGATATGGCACGTACATGGAATCTTTCATCCATTTAAATTCAACAATTTGGGGTAAATGGTGAGTATAATGACCATGCTCACCGAAAAGAGCACAAGCGAAGATTGTCCATAGGTTTTTATTGTTGTTCCTACCTTGTCATTTTTTATTATTGTCCCCTTGGGGATTTTGGTTACCTTGATTCTGGTTTCCCCCAACAAGTTGGTTTTGTTGGGGGTTATTTCCTGTTGGTCCTAGGTTATTATTGTTTCATTTTTTCCATTTCTTCTTAGCATTGTTCAACTGATGGGCTGGATTTTCTGTATTCATTTGTTAAACATTTTGAAATTGCTTAATGGGAGAGGGTTGAACAAAGTTAACACCAGCATGTGGTTGTCCTTGTGGATGAGCAATCAGTTGTGGAGGACTAGGAAATGGAAAATATGGATTGTTTTGTGGGAAAAATCCGTAGGGTGCATAGGAAGGAATAACAATTTCACTAGTGCCCAGGTTTATAAGAGTAGGTAGAGGGGGTACCTGAACTTGGTTGTGATTATGGGTGCATCATGGGTGCCGACAAGGGTCCACTCATGGGTGGAGGAAGTGAAACAGGGTATGGTTGTTGATAAGGGGGAGGAGGGTAATAAGGTGGCCCTCCATATATCGACAGATATTGGGGTATATCGTACATAGGTGGTGGTTGGATGTACGGGTTGTGGTGTATTGTGGTACCAATCAATCCATCTGCCGCATGAGACATCCCAGGTTTTTCCTAGATGAAAGGTACAAGTCTCAGTGCATTAGGTATTAATATGTATAAGTAACCCGAATGAGAATAAATGAGGCCATATTGTTGAGCCTTGTTGATGGCTTCCTCTTCAGATTGGAGGAAGGTGTATGCCACATATTTTTCAAGGATAGATATCAGTGATTTGAGAAACCAATCAAGGTGTTGTTATTTGGTGGTTTCTACTTTTCATAAATTATCTCGTTGACGCCATTCATGAATGTGGTAGGTGATGTGTGTAGCCAAAGTTTATTTTCACTCAGAGAGAAGTTCTAGACCAGTTTCATGATGAACTGGTAGTTGAAATAAGGCCAAGAATTCTTTGGCCAAGGATTCAAAAGTCACGTGGGACCCTGATTTTTCATTTACATACCACTTGGCTAATGGGCCAATGAGTGTGCACTAAAATAACCTTAATCAAATGGAGTCATCCATGATGTTTTTTGAAGAGCACCATAAGTGGAAGGTCATGACATGGTTGGAGAAGTCCTCCCTGAATTTCCCTTCAAATTTTGGAATGTATGAAGGTAGTTTGGTAGGCATAGTGGGCCATGTGGGGTCATGCAATATAGGGTCCTTTGTGAGTTTACTCAAATCAGGGATGTTGAGGGACGTAAACTATGGCAAGGGGAGTGGTGGTGGAGGATTAGTTCCAGCCATGGTTGTACTTCTCCTTTGAGAGGAAGTTTACCCCCCACCTCCTTATGAAGGAGATCTAGTGGATGGTTGGCCTTGGGAATTGGACCCAAGTAAAGAGGAACCAAGAAAGTTTGATACCAAAATAGTATCATTCATAGGGGTATGATATGGTTGAGTTTGTAAGTTGGAAAGAATAGGAACTCCTCCTTGGATAGGAGGGATATTTTGCAAGCATCTGGAATGACGAGGATTCTATGGGTCCCTTATGATGTCCGACTAGAAAAGTGGATGTGTGAAAATGGTGATGAGCGCAATAAATGAACAAGAGGCTTGTATAATTTGGACCTTCACACTATATCTCACAATCACATGTAATCAAATGAGCATCATACATAAATAAAAAATAAGCATACATGTGGGTAGGTGGATTTTTTCTGTGTGGGAGAACAAAGAAAACAAGTGCTCGTGTCCTAAAAAGACATAATTTCCTTCATCTCAAATAACATTAGACCTTCCAATATCACTCAACAATGGAGTTTGAAGCCACCGAAAGAGGAACTAGTGAAGGATGAAACAATCAGTTATAATGAGGGGTAGAGGGTGCATATCCTAAAAGAGTTGGAGATATTTCCCAATAGCCACACAAAATATGATCAAGGTGAAATTGCAGCCCACAATTGCCACCTGGGTATATGTCCTAAAATTGGCCACTAGGTACCTCAATCAAAGTGCAACATTTAGATTTTCAGCCTCAGAAATGGGTCACAGGCTCGATCCCTTCCAAGATTTGGGTGACTTAAGGGGTGACACACAGAACAACTAGACCTCGGCCTTCGACCCTTCACGAGTATCTCCCCGCCTTATGGTGTTAGGAACACTTGAATTGGAGGATTTTAAAGTTCCCTATTTTTCAACTTCTAATGTTTGAAAAATGTGAGAACCAGATAACGGGGGGTTATTTCGATGCCTAATCCTAAGATCCTACCTAGACTAAAAAATTATTTTGGCACCTCCTGCGGAGGAAAAATTAGTGATTTTTTAGAACAATTTTAGATGTGGTTGGTTGAGAGATTGGGGTTGTGAACCAATCTCGTTTGAATTAGGTGGGTGTGGATAATTTCTTCAAGAAATAGTGGGACATTTTGGAATACCTTTGGAGGAAACCTACTTCAACCTCCACAATTCGAGATGAAATTATGTGAGTGAGGAGTGACTTTGTGTGTGAGAAAATGATAAAATGTGTCAAATTTTAATAAGTAAAGTATCAATTTGAAACATGTGGACTTCCTGTGGTCTTTAAAAATCTTGATTACCTATCTTTCTAGATGTCATCAGTACAACCTTGCAGAATTTCAAAAGAACTAAAGAACTAGCATGTGGACATATGGGTCCTTACCAATCCTTTAAACTCCCTAATGTGATTTACTCTAGGAAATATTTTGAGAACCTATCCTAGATTGTAAGGATGTGGGCATGTATGGGCCCATTACTTTGATCTTTAAACTCTCCTAGTGATGTAAACTAAGAAAGTAATTTCAAAAACTATCCTAATTTTGCAACATGTGGGCATGTATGGGCCCTTACAAATTTAAGATTTTTTGAAAAGAAAATAAGACGAACCCTAGGGGGGCTTTGTCCTCTCCTAAATATTTTGTTTAAGGGAGATCAAATGTCCCCTTAATCACCTTTCTGATTCTCAAGTTCGCTCTATGGTGCGAGAGAAGAGCATACTAAATGATTAAAGTTTGATTTTTGGTCTGAATGCAAGTGTTTTTATATGTGATAGAAAAGAATCTCAAATTAACTTTTACAATCAAAACAAGCCATCCATGTGGAAACTCAAAGAACAAGAGGAGAAATATGGTTCTTTTCAACCCCCCAAGTTCCTATGTTTTGACTAACCTTTCATGTGGGAAAGGAATCTAAGTGAAGTGCATTTATAATTTGCATAAAAGCAAGATTTTGAAGGATAGGGGCCTTCAAATCATTACAATGTTGAAATTATGGACAGATGCATGGGTTACAGTTTATATAGAGGCATAGTGGGCACACAATGCACAAAGAACATAAGAACTTTTGGCACACTATGCATAGAGAAACAAAGTGTTGTTGGCGCACAATGCTCGTAATGCACATCTGTGGGATGGAACACCCGCGCACGTTCTGATACGCATTGGGGGGGATTTTAAGTGGAATTCTCTTCGTCCAAGTCCAAACTTATCTCTTGACACATAAGGTTAGGTCGGTTATGATCCCTGCAAGGCAAATGGATAAAAAAGAACTGCTCAAACAACCCAAATAGGGAGGAAATTGATACCTTATCCCCAGTATGGTCGCCAATATGTTGTGTATGTTTCGTCACTTGGGTGAGAAAAACAAGGGCACCTACAAGTCTAGTTCGGCCTGCTAGACAAGACAAAGGTTAGTGTACGAGTTAAACAATCCAAGCACATGAAATAAACAAACAACTAAACTAAAAACAACTAAGGGAATAACTAAGGAAATAAAACTAAAATGCATAAGAAACTTTTAACCAAAATCAATCAACCAAATGACTAATGGTTATGCCAACAATGGATAACTATATTAGTTGGAAAACAACGTAGATAAAGGAGGAATTATGGATCCTCTCTTCCTTCTTGGGAGGGCTCTTGAGTCCCCTATTTGAGAGCTCTTCTTACAATGATAAACTAAAAAGAAAATGGTGAATAAATCCAAGCCTATTCCCTCAAGAGGTGAGTGGAATAGCTTATTCAGATGTTTATAGAGTGCTCTAAGAAGAAAAGAGGTTTCTTGAGGGAGGATAGAGGCAGCATAACAATACTATGATATTCTTAAAGTCTTAGTGCACTCATGGCCTCCATTTATAGCATGTCTTTGAGGCAATATCCAACTGGTCTTTAGTGTGAACAAGGGGCCCTTTAGGGCACCCTTAGGTCTTTGACCAAGCCCCCATTTGGATTCAACTCAGATTTGAGGGTCAAATCAAGTTGGGAGATAGTACAGAAGTGGGTGAGGGGACGACAAGAACCATAAATGTGTCGTTCACAGGAGTGCATGTCTCTTTTCGTACGCAATCGTGCATATGGCGCATTGTGCACTCTATGAGCTTCTTTGGCCCGCACACTGTGCATGCGCTTCCTTTAGTGTTTCAACACGTCAATTTTTTGACTAGTTGTATAGTTGTTTCCCCTTGGAAATGTATTTTTGGTGCTGCAGGTGAACTAATAGGTGTTTGGAGATGTTGTATTCCTATAACCATTTGCATGCGATGTTGCAGATAAACTTTTAGTGATAACAATGATCATCATAACATGCATCTATATTTTGATACTCCATTCCAATGTCTTTCATAATGACATGTAAATATTGATATGTGGGAGATAAAATATTTGACGAGGGTAACAAAAATTCACCTAACAATCTAAAACATAAAAAATAAATAGTTAATGTAAAGAATAGTGATTGTAAATATTTCATTTTTATTTTACACATTAATTAACACTAAAAAAAATGGGGAAAAGTCAACCTTTATGTAGATGTGAAGAAACATATTACATACCTTAGGATCTATATCATACAAGTTTTTGACAAATGATTCATAAATTTCAAGTTCACCAACAAGATTGTAGTGGAGAGAATATTTTCTCTTGAGCCTTTATAATGTCATTTATTTTCCTTTTCAATCAAAGGTTCATCACAAATACCATCATTATTGTCCCCACGATCCTCATCTGGATGACCGAATAAGTCTTGGATCACTTGATTTGTCCCATCATCTTGAACTATGTTATTATTTTCATCTACTTCCATGGGATCATTAACTTGATCTTAATTATCTACTTCAAGTTCTTCATCTTGTACTACACCATCATTTTTGCTACTACTTGGTGCTTTATGCATAAAGTTAGGGGGGAAATATAACTTTATAATTATAAACAATCATGAAAACTTAGTGCATGTATAAAAAAATATAAAATTTTGAGAATACAATAAATATTAAAACAGATAATGAATGTATATATAGCTAATTACCATGAGACGATATTCATTTGATCCCCCGTCCATGTCCCCATATTTTCTACAATGTTTTTTAGTTGTTGCTATTAAAACTCTTTCAGGATGTCTAGTACAACAATTTTTGCAAGGGAAATAACATTTATCGTCACCCTTTTCACCCTCTTTAATTATTTTCCCAAATCTAATGTTTTCTGACATTCTTCCCCATAGACATATACTGGAAAAAATACATGTTTTTTGTTCACCAAGAAGACCCTCTTAAACCCTTTTTGAAGTGTCATTATAGAAAATTTGTCGCAACATCCGTAAAATGAAATATACTTATAGATTTTATAATGTCGCAATTCCAACGATAGTTGACCAATTCAAAGTTGACTTGCTGAAATACTAGGTGACCGTTGGGAGGGAAAAACCAAGTTTCCATAACATCACAACTGCGACGACTATTTTACCAACATCACAAGAGAGACAAAAATCCAATGGAGTCACAATAGAGACATCTTCATCGCAATAGCGACATGTGTTTGTATTACGTCGCACTTGTGACGTTATCGGGCAATATGGAGAAAAATTTAAAATTTCCTCTAGTTTTCAATAGTATGGCCAATTTTGTCCATAACGTTGCAAATAGAACGTTGAAATTTTTCCAATATGTACTAGTGATGCAAGGATGGTTGCACAAAATTAGTATAAAGTTTGGGATCCAGGAGGACTTCAACAATTGAAACTCATGATCAGGAGATCATGAACACTTTTTATTCTTAAGAGTCTGATGCAAGAGAATCCTGCCTCCAAATTCAACTTGGTTTGGTTATACCTAGGGGTCTTGAGTTTATTTGAATTTAATTGTGTAATTGATGAAAATTCCTATGTTTGAAGGAATTCTATAAAACTTTTATTAGTTGTGGAATGCATTGTAATTAAGTTAGTCCTTGAGAGTTGAGTACTTAGAAAGATATTAGGGTTGGTTGTATCTCTCTTGAGTATAATGTGGGTCTAGAATGAGAATTTAGTGGATTTAGAGGATCCTAAGAATTTATTGGTTGAGGGAATTGTGGATCTGGAACCAATTAAGGTTATCCTTGTTTGTATAAGTGATTTTAATCCTATGGGCATGAGGTGTGACCAATTAAAAGGAAATTAGGACAATAATGTAGAGAATGTTGAAAAGTCCATTAAGAGGCCTTATGTATTCCTGTGTACAATATATGTATAGTCGAGTAATGGGAAATCACTCTTTTTTTATTGTTATATGGAGTTTATAAATTGAATATTTATGTGTAGATTGTGTGTGTTTGAATCTCTGCAACATTGAATTTCACATGTGTAAATATTCAAGAAGTTCAGAATTCCCTTCTTGAATCATATGTGTAGGTATTGATTAGAAATAACATGTATGGATTGTGATGTATTGGTTATCATGACATGATCAACAACGATCCTTTAAATTGAGAAAAATCAAGGACGAAAAAAGTGGGAATTTATATTATGTGCATAGAAGAAGACAAGTACAACGAGAAAACACTTTTTCAAATGTATAAGAACAACATCCATGGATTAATATCAATATTTGATCATGAACATCGATGGTGGTTCTCAAGATTATAACTGTGCATTGAAAATGGATGGACAAGATTAGATATCAGAGGGAGGTCTATTTAGATAGATGGCTAGCATCCATCCTAATTTTGTGATCTGAGTGGTAAATACTTTTGGAGTAGCATAGTTGAAGTATGCATCAGTAGATAACCCTGACAGGGACAAGTCCGATATATAGTGTAGATCAATCAAAGAAGAGATCAATGATTGTGGTCATATTTTGTTGTAATGCTTTCAGAGTGCACGAGAGTGAAGAACTCCAATGAATTCAAAGTGATGAACGATGGAGATTGATTCAGAATAGATCATATCGAGGGATTAGAAGAGGATGTGTAGTGATATCCCATTTGTTTTCAGAGAAAAACCATTGGAGTCAAGTAGTTGGAGTAATTTTGATAGAAGGATAGTGATGAATGGTGGAGATCTATTTGGGATGATATATATCATTGTCTAGGGAATGACATTTGGTGACAACTGATTGGTGCTCGGAATAGACATATCATATTCAATTAGTAGAAAGAACTTTGATAGAGCAATTTCGATCAATGGATCATATTTAATTGGGGTTAGATATATCAATCTCTCAAGACGAGACACATGGTAGGTCACTAGAATACATGTTTCGGCTGATCGAGACCCAAACATCACATCAAGGAATGAGGTAAGGACACATGGTAGTAAAGTTCACAAATTAGAGGAGGATACCTGGTAGGCCTGTCCAGGTTGACTAAAGAAGATGAAGGTGCAATGGAAGTGATGGGTGATGATTTGTGACTGTTAGATCTTACGATAGATCAATGGGGGAGAAGCATGTAGCTATCGAAGTCCGATGAGAAGGAGGTAAATTGCAAAGTGGAAGTTTCAGAGAATTCGGGCTAGTGGGAGTCTAAACAAGAAACTTTGATATAAAGGAACTGGACGTTGAATCATGACCTTCCATTGGGACGCATTCAAGAACAATGATAATCTTCTGATTAGGGGTAATCAACAATGAGTATTGAAGACTAGAATAGTCCGAGGTGCGTTATGGATCATCCATCATGTGTTTTTTATCAACGATAGGGATTGAAAGTTGAATATTTCGATAAGATCGCAAAGAAAAAAATGCTAAGCACCAAGTGTGAAGATTGTGGACACGGCCTGAGGTCACATGGAGTAAGCACAAAAGCATAAGATCTTAAGGGTGTACGATAGAGGATTCATCACTCAGTCACAAGGGAATAGTGCTTGGTTTGGAGTGTTATTGAATGGTGTGAATAACATAGCATTCTAAACTTTGTTGAAAGGAAATTTGGGCCCGTGTGAAGGTTAGAGAGTAGTTCTACTTCAAAACTGCAACAAAACTAAATCAAAAAATTATACATATTGTGGGTTTAAGGTTGGGAGGTCATCAATGGATCTTGAGGGGTAGAGAGGATGGAGATATATTGGTAGTGGGACAAATATGAGGAATAAATGTTGTCTTTTGAATTTGAACTTTCACCACGTTTTTGGATTCCCAATATTTTTGAGAGGATTCCAACCAAGTAGTAGGATAATCCATTAATACTTGAGTATGTGTCTCTTCCTTTAGACCACTAATAGATCATTCTCTGAAAAAGGTATCTAATAGGCCTTTAGAGTGGATGGTGAGTTTCTCAAAAGCATATATGAACTATTTAACTATACCAAATTGTTTAATCTTGGCCAATCAACCTAAATAATGAGTTTTTGTTTTAAAACATTCATAGAAATCTGAGACAAATTGTGTCCAAGCAATATAACCTTGATGGGAGTTCTTATGCCATTTCCACCATTTCCAACATTCAATATCTAAATATAAAAAACCTTCATGCAATTTTATTAATTCATTTGTGATGCAATGTAGGGAAAACAATGTCCCATCTCAGTGACCAATCCTGTCGGGTTGAAGCCATCAAATTTATTGAGATCCAGTTTAGGGGGTTTGTTCCACATTTGAGTCATATGGTCATGAACAAATGGGGTAGCGAGAGGATGTCAATAAGAGTTCACATTGGGTGGTTGATTACCTATAATGATCAAAGTTCCATAATCATGCTCTCCACATGAAGGGGGTAATTCATGGGGTGTTTCAAATACATGGTCATGTTTGTTGAAAACTAACTACAAATTAGAATGAATTTGTTGTGTCAATATATCAACAACTTGGATGAAAATTAATTGGGCAATAATTCCACAATGACATTTCTTCACGACATTCTCCATATGAGAGACAATAATTTCTAGTGATCTGACTTGAAGACATTTGATGTTATTTTTATGTCTGTCCTTATTGAAACTCATGTATAACTCATCGAAATCCATTTTAATGGGGCATGATACCCCATCACATAGGGGTAACTATGTCTTGAGGCCCATAGGTAGCATACATGGAGTGATGAGAGCCACATTGACTAGCATAGCCCCGCAGGGCCATTCTTATTCATTGATGTGCCATCATACATCACGAGTAGCAGAGCCACATCCATCACACTAACCTGGCCCTAAAGGACAACAAGCCTTGCTTCATGAGGTAATAAGTCCGGTATCATGGTAAGGGTCACTCTAATAATTGAAGCATTTGAACTTGTTGCAAATAATTCTTATTACAAAACGTTTTCTTAGAAATTATACTCTTTACCTTATTTAACCATAGTGGTGTCATTTCATCCTAGTAAGTTGGTAACCCTTTGGGATAGGGTTTTATTGGGGGTTTCCTTGAATAATCATTGTCCATTCTTGATCACACTTATCACCTTCCATGCTATTTCCATTCCGTTTACTCATATTTTTGGATTTTTGGGTGTACTGACCCAAGAAGGGATTGTACCTCATTTGTTGGGAAGAAGGGGCGGAAGGCCTATAGGGAATGTAGTTGGAAAAAGATAAAAGAAAAATTATAACCTTCTATATGTTGTCCCAAAGAGCTCTTGAGAACAATGAAATGTTTCTTCTAAAAAATCAAAGACCTATAAGAAACATTTTCATATTATATAGATGTCCCACTTGTTGAGGGATCTACACAAGTGTGTTACAACCTTTTCTTTACCCCTCTGTAACTTTGTGTACCTGTCCCTTCAAGTGAAATTTTTGTACTACCTCCCAAGTCTTATGTTACCCATTTGGAGTACCCAATTGTTCTGGACTTTAATTAATTAATGGAAAATAAATGGGCTTGGAAAAATGATGCATTGAAAATGAAGGTAAATCACACCCTTTACAAAGGCACCCATAAATGAGACACTACGAACCCTTGAATTTCATTAACCCCACGCCTAAAAGTATTACCCCGATCCACTTTATCTTCTTTACATGAATTAGATATGTATTTATCAGGATTTACCTTCGACTTGGGGATTGACTAGCCAGATATGATGTCTTGAAACCCCTCCCACACCTAAATTTGGCAAATTGTATAACATCTTTGATAATTTTCTCAGTTTGAAAAGGGGGGTTTGGCGCACATGTTTGGGAGGTTTGATTATTATATGTGGCTTACTTAGCATGATTCCTATGAAATATGGATCCTTGGAGTGCATACATATTTTTCTTTGCAAGAACTTTCCTGGTGGACATATATTCGTGAGTAGATGACTTGTTCAGACCTTCGTGGGGATTTGAAGCCCAAGGATGTGTGTAGAGATCCCACATATGGGGAAATCTAGTGATCACTTTTTCATAGGAAGTCATTTCTTTTGGGAACACTTTGGCAGCCCTAGATGGAGGGCTCCCACCTTCTCCCACCTGGATTCTATCCTTTGGATGCTTGGACGTCTTATGACACCATGAAGAATACTAGGCTTTTATCATATGGAAGGAGGTTATGGAACAACGTTTTGGAACATGTGGCATGGTTACTGGCCTTTGCAGGCCCAACATTCCATCAGGCCAAGGTAATGTCATCCCTTCTAGGGTGACGATAGGAATGTTACCCATTTGGAGTACCCAATGGTTCTTGGATCCTAACGTCACCCTAGAAGGGATGACATCACCATTTAATAGTTATTGGTTGTAACAATTGAATTTATTTTAATTTTAATGAGCAAATTAAGGAGTAGGTTGAGATTTGTCAAAAGACGCAACTTTTGGTTAATAAGGCTAGGATTTCCCATACAAATATGGCTAGCCTAAATCATTTTGTCATCATAACTCACCTCTCACAAGAGGGAGGACTGAATTTTTTGTCCTAGAGGCATTATTGGTTGAAATTAGTAAGGCACACCACTTGGAGACTTTATTATGGATGCTTGTTGATTATATTTGGTGGAAATTTCTGCAACTAGGTGTTTATTGCTTGATTACTCTTGGTGAAGTAAGTAAAATATGCAATTTCTCTTCATTATTTGAATGGTTATGGTATATTTTACTTGTTCATATTTAATATTATGAAATTTCTTTCTCTTAAAACCTAGGAGAGGGACATAAAGTGCTTCTTCCTCTCTCTAGTCTTTTCCACTTGTTAATTGTCAAAAGGATATTTTCTAGATAAGCTTCTAAATACCTAACGTGCTATCCCTTTAGAATTTTCTTCTACAACTTAATGAAAATAATTTTCAAGAGTCTAAGGAGGGAGGGATTCACTAGGGCCTAAGAGTGTTTACACTATATTGCATTCATCTTTGAAGAATTGAATGCTTGAGGCCTTGAAGTGCCAACACATCTATCATTTATTTATTTATCCTTTGAAAAGTATTACCATTTGTTTCTCCAAGTTAATTTTCTACTTTAATTGCATCCATAATACCAAAAGGAACCGATTTATACTTTATCTTGTTAAGAATTGGTCAAAAAGACTCAAACTTTACTCTCTCAAGCCTTTACTAACTATCTCTAACCCTAGCTTAGCCTAGATTACTAATCTACTCGTTGTTGTTGCAAAACATTCCTACAATCATACTAATTGTTGTAATTTTCTGCATACACTAACCTAGCTCATAGACAACTCACTCAGAATTTTCTTGTGACAAATGCTAATCAATCTATGTGATAAATGATAAGTTTTTGTTGTGTTTTCTTGCATTTTTGAGCACTAATTGTTGTGGATGTTATAAAACATTTATTGTTGTTTTGAATTGATAACATATTTCAATTTCATATCAGCCAACATACATATTGATTGTTTATTGTCTATTGAGGTATTATTATCATTATTGTACTTGGAAATTGTTATACATATGATGTAATTGTCTTGTTCCAGGAAGGTACACCAATTACTCTTCTTTACCTCAATTTCTCATACAGAGATAGTCTTGACCTTGTGATTTTTGTAACTAGTGAGAGGGGGGGGGTAAACTTGACCATAACCTTAGCTTTCAAACCCTTTAGGTTACTGAGGATTCCTCCCCTGGGATAAACTTTACCTAACCATAAAAGTGGGGATTTCCTATTGAGGTGATAGCTATAGGATATCATGTTCTTACGCCAATTTCACCTACTTGTCTTGGGCTTTGGACAAGTACAAATTGTGCAATAACATTTTGGCTCAGTTTGTTGGGAGAATCAAGTCAGTTTTCCTCAACGACATATCTTTGGTAAGATTTTCTAGAAGCCCTTATTTCACAAGCTTACCTGGTGACTCCACTAAAGGTAATTCCATCATATTCCCTTAGTGATCCTAAAGGGATCATCTGGAAACTCCATTGAATTTTTCAAAGGTGCCACCCTACTCTCAACTTTGTGATATTTTCAATAAATAGAATAACGATTCCTTGGGAGAAAGTGTATCCTTCTATCGATTTTGAAAGTTTTCAGGGATACCCACATTATTTTGACATAAAATGGTTGAACAACTCTCCAAGATTCATATGCCTACCCCTTAATCACGTTGTATAGTTATTGAAGTTTATATGTGAGATAAAACTTGGAGGGGAGGATGTTTTGGTAAAATAATTTATACTTTCCATGCCAACATTTGCACAAGAATGAGTCAAGAGTTGTTGTGAACCAAAGGGTATATCCTCTTTCAAAGATATCCTCAGTAGGTTTCTTAAGTTTCCGATACCACAGTGCCAAACATATGAATATTTCCTTTGAAATATCACAATAGTCCTTCAGGAAGAAAGGTTCACCACTAATATTGTAGAAGATATCAGGGGAGTACACCATGCTCAATACCAAGAACCATGTGACATGCGAGAAGAAGATATTTATGAATAAGGTTGCCAACCCATTGGAGAGGAGAACGAACTACATCATGATGCTATTGAAGACAACGAAGACTTGATTAAATCACATGAGGATGAAATGTTAGCATCCACTCCTCCCTTTCATGAAGTCATCCAAGATTTCATTCCTCCTACACAAGAAGATGAGAATGTGGTATTCATTTTCCTTTTCAGTTTTTTGATGAAACTTTGTTCTATAATTCAAAAAGTGAAGAAATAGAGGGACCCTTGGATGCACCAGTCCCTTCATGTTATAATGAAAGAGATGAGTTTATTGATAATATTGATGAGTTCATACATGTTGGGGAACATAAATGGGATGTTATTTTCTATGATTGGGATCCCATTTATGACATTTAAGATCATTTCCAACTATTTCCTTCACAACTATCATATGATATTGTTGTTGATTCTGACATTTGGCAAGAAGGAGATGACATAATTACATATGTATTCCAAACACCCTAGGATGAATTAATGTAGTGTTCTCATAATGATTTTTGGTAATACCTTGAAGAGTTTGATGAATATTATTTTGAGCACTTGGATATATTCTATGAAGAAGAGTTTGAACCACCATTGTGCTCATATTTTGATAAGGGTGAGGACATAGTTTTCGTGGAGCATGATACTTGTGATGAGGTTTACCACACTCCTTATTTTCTTTTATCTCACTATGTCACTAAGGATGCAACTGGTAAAAGTGTCCTTTGTCCTAGGTGGTTCCCAGGGAAAATACTTCTCTTGGAATTTAAAGATAGATTGAACTTTTTGAGAAGAAGTCTAGTACCTCCATCTTTTGACCTTTCCTTGATGAGTTGTCAGTCATCCTATAGATTCTTGTTCATCCTGTTTCAGACCTCACATAGTGATGAGGTTCAAGGTATTCAATCTTCTGGGCCTTCTATTCAACCTCTTGAGTCTTTTCTCCTTCATGACCCTTTTCAGAGATGGATTGAGAATTCTTATGGAAATGTGACTTGGCATGATTTTGTCCCTTCCTCCCACCTCCATGAGTCAAATTTTATGATTAGCTATGATATAATGTATTCTCTATATCATGTTATTTTTGTGCTAGACTTATCCTTTATTTAGTTTACGATGAATCACAGAGTTAGGTGTTGTGATACAATGCTAGCATGGTTGTACTGGTTATATGATTATACCTATAATTTCTTACTAACATGGGTTACGTAGGTAGGTAGGAATTTTCATCTTGCATTTCATTGTATATATCTTACATGTTGCATATCATGGTAGTATAGTTTTCATTTAGTTTAGATTGATTTACACACATTCACATGATTTACATGTTTCTTTATTCATAGTTTCCATTTATTGTTATATCATACTTACATTCTTTCATTGACATGTTAGAGTAGAATTTTATTTTCGACAATTACTTTTGGATTTTGATCATTTTCATAAGAAAAATGGGTGATAGCTCCACCCTAGGTACTCTAACAATTTTCTTGAGTGTGTAGGAACAAGTCGTACTAGATATGTTGAGGTTCTCATGTGCTTTATGGTGAGCTCATGTCCCCAAGTAATAGCCTTATGTTACCCCCTCGCACTAGGAGTAACTATGGAGATAATGTCTCGAGGACCACAGATAGCATACATGGAGTGTCGAAACACAGATTGACTAGCATAGCCCTATAGGACCCCTCCTATTCATTGATGCACCATCATACATCACCAATAGTAGAGAAACATCCATCACACTAGCCTAGCCCTAGAGGAAAATAGGTCTTTCTTCATGAAGTAGTAAGTCAGCTATCGTGGTAAGTGTCACTCTAATAATTGAATCATTTGGACGTGTTGGAAAGAATTATTTATTGATTACAAAACGGTTGATTGGAAATTATACTCTTTGCTTTATTTAACCTCGGTGGGTGTCATTTCATCCTAGTAAGTTGGTCACCCTTGGATATAGGGTGTTACTGGGGGGTTCCTTGAAGAGTCATCTTCCATTCCCGATCATACTTATCACCTTCCGTGCTCTTTCCATTTCATTTCCTCATCTTTTGAGATTTTTGAGCGTACTGACCCAACAAGGGATTGTACCTCATTTCATGGGAAGAAGGGGTTGAAGGCCTAGAGGGAATGTAGATGGCGAAAGATAAAATCCAAATTATAACCTTATAGATTATCGCCCAAAGAGGTATTGAGAAAAATGAACTGTTTGTCCTAAAAATCAAATACCTACAAGAAACATTTTCATATTATATAGATGTCCCACTTGTTGAGGAATCTACACAAGTGTGTTAGAACCTTTTATTTACTCCTATGGCACTCTTTTTACCTCTCCCTTCAAGTGACATTGTGGTACTTCATCCCAAGTATTATGTTACCCATTTGGAGTACCCAATTATTTTGTACTTTAATTAATTAATGGAAAATAAATGAGATTGGAAAACAATGCATTGAAAACTAAGGTGCAACACACCCTCTACAAAAGCACCCATAAATAAGAACTACAAACCAATGTATGTCATAAACCCCATGCCCAAAAGTCTTACCCCCATACACTTCATCTTATTTACATGACTTAGATAGGTTTTTCTTAGGAAATACCTTGGAATTAGGGATTGACTGGCCCAATAGGATGCCTTGACACCCCTCCCACACCAAAATTTGACAAATTGTATAACGTATTTGAGAATTTGTTTAGTTTGAAAAGGGGGGTTTGATGCAAATGTTTGGGTGGTTTGAATATTAGATGTGGATTACTTAGCATTATGCCTATGACTTATGGACCCTTGGAGGGAGTACCTATTTATTTTGTAGGAAATTTTCTGGTGGACAGGTATTCATGAGTAAATGACTTGTTCGGACCTTCATGGGGCTTTGGATCCCAAGGATGGATGAAGATACCCCATGTTTGGGGAAAGATAGTGATCAATATTGTACAAGAGGTCATTTCCTTTGGAATCACTTTGACAAGCCTAGATAGAGGGCTCCCACCTTCTCTCTCCTGGATGCTATCCTTTGGAGGCTTGGATGCCACTTACCTAGCCTATGACGTCGCCATGAAGAAGGATAGGTTTTGATCATATGGAAGGATCTTATGGCACATCATTTTGGAATATGCGGCATGGTTACTAGCCTTTGGAGGCCCAACATTCCACTAAGCAACCTCAATGTCACCTTCTTGGAGCTTAACGTCACCCCAGAAGGCATGACATCAACCTTTTAGGGTTATTCATTGTAAAAAATTGAATTTATTTTAATTTTAATTAGTAAACTTAAGAACTAGGCTTAGTTTTGTGAAAAGACACAACTTTTGGTTAATAAGGTTAGGAATTCCCATATAAATATGGCTAGCCTAAATCATTTTTTCATTATAACTCACCTCTCACAAAAGGGAGGACTGGAATTTTCACCCTAGGGGAATTATTGGATGAAATTACTAAGGCACACCACTTGGAGACTTTGTTATGGATGCTTGCTGATGATTTTGGGTGGAAATTTATGCAACTAGGTGTTTATTTCTTGATTATTCTTGGTGAAGTAAGTAAAATATCCAATTTCTCTTCATGCTTTAAATGGTTATGGTATATTTTACTTGTTAATATTTAATATTCTGAAATTTATTTCTCTTAAGCCCTAGGAGAGGGACATAAAGTGCTTCTTCCTCTCTCTAGTCTTTTCCACTTGTTAATTGTCAAAAGGATATTGTCTAGAAAGGATTCTAAAGACCTAAAGTTCTAGCACTTTAGAAGTTTGTTCTAGAACTTGTTGCAAATATTTTTCAAGAGTATAAGGAGGGAGGGATTCACTAGGGCCTAAGAGTGTTTACACTCTAGTGAATTCATCTTTGAATACTTGAATTCTTGAGGCCTTGAAGTGTCGACACCTCTAGCATTTATTTCTTTGTCCTTTGACAAGTATTATCATTTTTTTCTCCAAGTTAATTTGTTGTTGTAATTTACTCCATAATCCCAAAAGGAACTGATTTCTACTTGTTCTTGTGAAGAATTGATAAAAAAACACTCAAACTTTGCTCTCTCAAGCGTTTACTAACTATCTCTAACCCTAGCTTAGCCTAGATTACTAATCTGCTTGTTGTTGTTGCAAAACATTTCTACAACCATGCTAACTGTTATAATTTTCTGCATACTGTCATGCTACTTATATGATTAGTATAATGCACTCATTAATTATCAATCAAGGATTCGTAATCAATAGAGATACAAGACACCAGTAAGAAAGGTAACTCTAATGTCATGAGCATAGAACTATTCTAAATTATGCATGATGGAAACAAAGCAAGCTAGAAAACCGAAACACACTTTGGTTGTCTTTCACAGAGAGGCTATCTACTCCATTATGGCACATGCAAGTATGAGATGGATTTCTTTTGGAAAATCAACTCTGCTATCTGAACCAGAAAGTTAACTATGCAATCACACTTATGAAACAGAAATCACACATCAATCATAAAGACATAGCATGGGTAGTTCAATAGTCAATATATTGAGTATGTTGTGGTTCACAATGTGTTGTTGTGAACTTCACTAGTTCTCCTTCAAACATGTTTGACTACTACTACCAACATTCATATCCATGAAACAAAATCAAATCCATAAAACAGAGAGAGCATATGAAAAACAGAGTAAGTAAAGATCTCTAAACAATCATATAATCGAAACTCTAAACTGAACTATACTGCTATCATCTGAAAGGATCAAAGCTTCAGCTAGTCTAACATCTATACCATTGAAATCAAATACTAACACTAATATATAAAGATGCTGACATTTGTTGGGTTATGGGCCCTTTCTGCTTCAACAGGTCAACAACTAGAGTCTACTGTAAACTTACTTTTAATCCACACATTAGTCTTACTCAAACTTCAAAACATAGAATCAAACTATACTAACAACTCAACTCACATTCACTCATAAACGATCAAGACATGGAGATAAATGACCTCCTTCTATTAAACTTCAACTCATAATATGGTCTACAATATGTAACGCTGCTTCATATGCTGTGTTATGCTAATTCTATACTACCTCCACCATCCTTGCCATGACAATTTAAACAATCTTAGTCGTGAAACACAAGGAGGTGAAATCTTTAGTAGATCGGTTAATTTCCAAATTTACATATTTGGTTACATATTTTAAGATTCATCCTCATGACACGAAGTGTATGAGGATGAAGCAAAAACAAAATAGCTTAACATAACCTTTCTATAGTTAAGATGACTCAACAAACATCCAACAATTATCTTGGTCATGATTTGGAGCTAAACTTGGTATATTTTGCTTCCTGTATTGGTATCGAATTGTGATAGGTGAGATTCGGTAAATGGTACTGGATATGAAAAGTACGCAAGTGGTTGGTATCGGACTAGAACAGTCTACGGCTGTTGGTACCGGATCGAAACAGTGAATAGTTTGGTACCAGATCTGAATGGAAGGTGCGCTTAGTACCAGATTCAGACAGTGACAATCTGGTGCATAAGTATCAGATGGTTGAGCTGACACAGAAATGTTGGACTCATATAGAGGTCAAAGGTTACTCGTGGAAATTTAAAACATTAGTACATGAAACATTTAGTCTCCTAGATCAATAAACCACAAAATGCATGAATTCA
>ML777021.1:1252154-1301411 GCA_009831015.1 Picea engelmannii | reverse complement strand
CGTTGTGTGTGTGTGTGGCATTGGGAGGACTAGGTCTAGTTCTTCTACCTCCACTCTATCATTGGTTTGTGTTTTCGAAGGCTCTATGCCTCTACTGCTACTTGATCTTTGGGCCTCCCTGAGTGTCCTGAGGAGCTGTCCCATTTCTACTAGCTCTTTTTGCAGCTTATCCCTGTGATGTGTTGTGTGATCGAAGTCTTTTGCTAGACAATCCTAGACCACTATGGTGATCATTTCTCCATTGTCCTTCGTGATCATATAGTTCGGTGATGCTCATTCTACCTTTGATTTCTTGCGCATGGTTGTTGCTTGTACAATCGGTCTCTTAGTTTCCCCTAGTTCCTGTGTGATGGGATTTGGGGCAGTCTCCTGTGCTCCCTTAGATTTTTTCGAATGTCCATTGGTCTCTTTCTACTCCTTCTAGGTTCCTATTTTATTTGAACTTTCATTTTCCTAAGTCAGCTTGTTTTGGCCCGTCCTTGGTTTCTTGGGCACTGGGATTTGTGGAGGTTGTGTTTCTGCCTGCTCTACTTCTCCTTTTGCGGGTCCTTCTGGTACTTCTCAAGGAATGGATGGGATCCTCCATGCGTTAGGCCATTCATTGATGACCATGTCTATATCACCTTCTATGATGCAGTAACGCATCGATAGCCACTATTTATCTGGATCCTGTCTTGGTTGCATCCACATAGCTTGACGTGTAGCCCAGAAGTTAGCAATGTCCCCATATCGTGCGACAGCCTCTAGTGTTATTCTTCATGATCAGTTGATAGCTTCATGTATGTCCCATAGTTTTGCTTCAAATATGATTCCATTTTCCCTCTTATGCTTTTCTTGTGGCCCAGATATTAGTAATACATATCTCGCTCCCGCTAGCTGTGGTCTAGTACAAAAAAATACATACTCTGGTTCTTGCCATCCCATGAAGGCTATGAGGGTGAGAAGCCATGAGTAATGGAATTTTGTACCGAGGTCTTGCACATCCTTGCAGTTCAATTGGAACAATTTTAATAGATAAGGCACCCAACTCATGAAGGTGCCTTCTGTGCACTGAGCTGCAACTACGATGACTCTTGCTGGTACTTCATCTTTGCGGCATTTTCTTAACAGTTTACAGGATAAGAAATTTGCGGCCAATTGTGTCGCTGTATTGTTGATCTATTTGATTATAATGCCTCTTGTCCCCTTGGCGGTACCATATTTCTTATTCATTTCCTCTGCTAACGCTTTCTCCTTGGATTTATCATCCAAAATCAACATGGGATCCATACCCCGGTGGGGTAGTCCTGTTATCTATGCGATAATATCAACAATTATGGGGATGGGTTTTTCCATCCATATATCCCCTCCATGCCTGACTTCTAATAGCTTCTTAACGCATGTTTTCGCATACTGGCCTCTACCAGAATGTGGAAGTTTTAGCAACCCTAAAATTCATGTTTTGTCCAATCCAACTGCCCATTGATCTGGCTGGATGATCATTTCTCCAAGTTGGTTTACCACTATGTTCTGCATAAAAACCATCGACGTAAGTTCCAGGTACTTATTTTCGTCTGACACATCATGGTCAGAATACTTGAGCTTCCCGACGTGACCCAGTAGTTGTGGATCCACCTGTACTCCCTTTGGTAGGCATGGTATCACAATTTTTGCTGTCGGTTTCTTGCGAAGTGAGCTCGGTATCAGAACTTTGTCTTCCTGCTATGGTGGTTGGTACGAAGTTCCAGCAACTCCTAGTTTCTCCCATGTAAGACATTCTGACCAAGCCAAGGTAGTTCCCGTGGTCTCTTCTGTTGGTTGTCCTAGGCTGGGTATCTGCAACTCATCTGGTTTCCCTTCTGATCCTCGATTCTGTGTCGTTCCATTAACTTCAGCGGTTGGTTCAGTGCTTTTAGGTTTCACTTCCTATTGGGTTTTCGCTTCCTTGTTCTAAGGTTTCTACATTGTTGCTAGCATGTCCTCTTTCATGGCCCTACTTGTGGATGCTAAATCTCTTTCAGTATCGATGTAGAGTTCACCAGTGTTAACTCTAGGGATGGGATCTCATCAATATCGATGATCTCTGGCTACTGCTGCTCTTTTTCTTCCAGTGGTCCTCGTGACCTAGTTTGAACCCTGGTCGGTCTGGTTGTCTGGCCTGGTTCGGTGGACTTTAGAGGTGCCATAGTGGTGATTGTTGAACGTTTGCTGAGTTTGAAGGACTGTGGTCAGCTCTGTGGTCTCATTTTGTCCGTTTGGGTTGTTGTTTCTCTCTCTTTGTTCTCCTTTTGCGAAAACACTAGTTTCTTTCATGCTCACATGTTGTATGGGCTTGTCATGAATCTTAACGAGGACGCTTCCTACATGATGTGATTAATGCACCATAAATGTGGGTTCAATGCATCTGTGGAAGTTTCGTACTTGCCATTACACTTATTTTGTCGTTTCCAGTTGGTGTGTTTAATGTGATGTTCCATCAGTCCTTTCTGTGCCTTAATTCCACTTAGTGTTGTCCTGCCATCCTTCTTTTGTCAACTTTCCATTTCCCGCTCATTTTTATTTGGAATGTAACCATTTTTCTTTCCTTTGCTTCATTCGTGTTTCGAGCGTCCTGTGGATTTTTTATCTCTAGCCTACATCGCACTTTTCATTTTTATTTTTTTTACTATGTGGTGTGTTGTTGACTATCCTTATACAGCTTCATTTGGCTCCCATTGATCATTCCTCTAAGGTATGTGCCTTCTAAATATATTAATTGTACATCTCCACCGTTTGTTATAGATTTTACCTCGTATGGTCCTAACCAATGCATTCTCATCTTTCCCGAGTGATGAAATGATTTGTTGTCATAGAGCAATACTAGATATCCTTCCTTGAAAGTCTTATTCTTAGTGTGTCGATCGTGCCATGCTTTTTATCTAGCCTTATTCACTTGTTGATGGAATCCTTCTAGGATTCAGTCTTCCTCCATTGTGTCGTGTTCTGTCATTTGTGTGATAGTTTCTACGCGTAAGATGGGTACTAAAAATTCTAATGGCACTACTACTTCTTGGTCATAAACCAGTTTAAATGGTGTGTGCCCTGTAAAATTTTTGCATGTCATCCTATACGCCCATAATATTGCTAGTACTTTGAGGTCCCAGTCATCTTTGTTGACATTACAGATCTTTGTTAGTGCGTTCTCTAGAATTTTGTTGAAGGCTTCTGTTGTGCCATAATTCACCTGTAGATGATACGGTGTGCTTTTCTGGTGGTGAACTTCAAACTCTTCAAGCATCACATGGATGGTGATATTTATGAAATGTGTTCCTTGGTCACTCATCAAAACTCTTGGGCATCCAAACCTAGTAATTACTTGTTCAAATAAGAAGTGTTCAGTTGTCTCTATGCTGCAGTCTTTTACTGGTGCGACTTCTGCCCATCTTGTTAGGTATTTTTTCACGGTGATGATGTATCTTGCCCCTGTTCTTTTGACTGGTGGGTTAATTGGTCCCACAAATTCTATTTCCCATTTATCAAATGCATGTAATGTCACTTGCGGTCATAACGACATCTTGTCCCTTCTATTGGGTTTGCCTACCCTTTGACAGACATCACATCTCCGACAGTACTCTTGTGAGTCTCTGTGAATTGTTGGCCACCGTAATCCTGTGTGGATTACCTTCTGCATGGTATATTTTCCTGCATAGTGCCCTCCTGCCAATCCCTCGTGGGATTCTACTAAAATTATTGGTCATTCGTGCTCTAACACGTACCTTCGTAAAATACTATCTGTGCCCATTTTGTATAGATGTCCTGCGATCAGTTGATAGTCTACTGCGCAGACTACCAGGTTCTTCTTCTATGTGATGGTATATTCTTGCGGAGTGGTACCTGTGCTCAATTACTAGATAATCTCTATGAAGTAGTCATCAACAATCTGTACTGAGAATGACTAGGAATTTGGAAAGTTGTCTTCTAATTTCATGGGTTCTTCTCCATTTGTGACCCGTGATAGGTGGTCAAGTCCTGCATTTATTTTTCCTGGTTTGAATATTAATTCAAAGTCAAATTCTTGAAATAATAGTAGCCATCGACAAATTCACCCCCCCAACATTGGCTTGTTGACTAGGTATTTTAGGGTTGAGTGATATGTAAACATCTTAAAATGTTTTCCCAATAGGTAGTGTTTGAACCTCTGTAGTGCGTAAACCATATCTAGGCCTTCTCTTTTCATCATGTTATAATTATGTTCTAAGTCTAATAGTTTTCTTCTTGTGAATGCTATTGGGTGATCCAAGTCTCCTGCTCATGGTTGTGCTAAGATAGCTCCAAGTGTTATCGTTTATGCATCTACATGCACATGGAATTTCTTTCCCCATTTTGGAAATACTAATATTGGTGCAATGACCATCTTTTCCTTCAGAGTATCCATATCGTGTTGACACTCGTCATTCCATTGGTACTTTGTATCCTTCCTTAGCAATTTCTCCATTGGTGCTATGATCTACGCATATCCTTTGATGAATTTCCTGTAGTATCTCGCATGTCCTAACGTTGCTCGAGGCTGACAGACTGTTTTTGGTGTTGGTAAATTAACGATGATTGCAATTTTTGTTGGATCAACCAATAACACTTGTTTGAATAGTATATGGCCCACTAGTATCCCAAACGATGTTCCAAATATACATTTATTTTTGTTTAGTGATATCTGACACTATTTGCATCGTTCTAGCATCAAGCGCAAAACTTCCACATGGTTTTTCAATAGACTATAGAATGTCCAGTCATCCAGGTATACTTCGAGAAACTGATGGATGAATTCTTTAAATTCTGCGATAACCACTGTGGAGAATATTGCTGGTGCATTCTTCAGTCCAAATGGCATGCTGTATATTGGTAAGATCCCCATTCCGTCGCGAATGTGGTCTTGTATCTATCCTTCGGTTCTATCTTAATTTGATGGTAGCATGAGAATCCATCGGTGAATGAGTAAGCTTTGTGTCCCCCCACATTTTCTAACACCTCATCTGTGAACGGTGTAGGGAACGGATTGTGTAGGCATGCATCATTCAAATTCCTCAAGTCGACGCATATCCTAATCCCTCTTCCTTGTTTATTGTCTTGTACGACCATAAATCTTATCCATTCTGATTCCTCGACTGGTTTGATTATGTCGGCTTCGAGAATCCAGTCAATCTCCTCTTTGACTTTCTATTTATATATGGGGTTTAGTCTATATGGTCATTGTCTAATCGGTCTCGCTTCGAGTCTAAGGGGTATCTTCATCTCTCCCAATTCTCCTGCTATACCCTTCATATCTATAAATGTTGTAGGAAATAATTTGTTGTACTTGTGCAACAGTTCTGTGATACTTTCTACTGTTGGCTCATCCCAGTAGTCTCGAATGATTGCCATTTTGGGATGTTCAGTTGTTCTGATGTTAAATTTATTTACCTTGATTGGCAAAGAAATAACTTCAGATTCTATGGGTGCTCCCTTCACATCTCTTTCGCCTTCTACTTCTTCAATCTGAATGTCATGCGGGTCATCTTCGTCTGGTGCTTCCTCCTGTACATGGTAACATGACAGTAGTTCCTTGACTATCTACTTATTTTGCTACTTCTCTTTGGTAATAAGTTCTATTTCCGGTTCTTCAATGAATATGATTCCCCTGATCCACTTCAGGGTTTCATCTATGTTGGGTTTCTCATGCTCGAATGAGAAAGTGATGGTAAATTTCTATTGCAATGGCGTCCATGTTGTAGTTCCTTTGTGCAATTCCTAATCTGTATATCAGTTTGCTGGTATGCCCTCTAAAGTGTGAATGAAGTGGTGAGGCCATTCCTCTGGTGGTGTCATTTTTCACAGCGTTTTGCACTCCTCCAAGTGTTTCGCTGGTGTCCCTAGTCCTTCATATCTCTATTGTTTGTTGTTTTTATGTTCTACGCCGAACCTTATGCGCAGTAACCACTTACATTGGTACCAGTTTCTGATAATATCCTTGTGTGCGCCCCACCATCTTGCGGGTGTGGCCTTGAGTGATAAATACAATGCTAGTAGCCCCTGGTTCTCTAATACTTCATCTTCATACTGTGTCAAGAATGTTTCCAAATCATTTAGTCCATGGAAACTGGGTGGTTCTTTGATTTCTATGCCCATCCACCGTACCGTGCAATCTATTCTTGCACATATTCTCATGGATACTTTGCGTAGTCTCTGTTGTTATTTTTCTAACCCGGTATCTGACTCTGTTTCTCATGAAGTAATGCTCCATCAACTGAGTACCCCATCTGTAGTTGGGTTTATGTAATCCTCCTCGCATGCAGTTGTTCTGTACAACTAGCCAATCTCCTCTAATTCCAAGCAAGTGGGCTCTACGAACCTTTCCTCTTATGATGGATCTAGTGGTGCTATGACCCTGTAATCTTTGGATTCAAATGTCATTTTCCTTCTCTTCAAGTTAATTATGGTTTGGTTGTCAAATGCCCAATCCAGACCGAGTAGTGCCTGGTATAGTGTTGTCCCATATACTATTTTGATGACTTCAAATTCTTCTTTAGTGCGCACTCCATCAAGATCTATTATTACTCCTTTCAATCTCCCTATTGGTAGGACCCTATGTTGGTTTTCTAGTTTTAATTGGACATTTGAGTATCCCAATGTTGTCTCTCCCATGCATTGCCAGGTTTTCTTGGGTAGCACATTCACTTCAGATCCTAGGTCTAGTATGATGTCCCCCATATTGAAATCCCCAATGTTAGCATTCAATCTAAATTCCCTACTTGTTCTTCTTCTTGTGTGTAGATGATTGACTTTTTTTGGTTCTAGATTTTGTTCCATCTCGCTGCTACATTTCTCTAGGATGTTTTGAAATATTTTCATAGATAAAGGATCACTTAACATTTTTATGCATGATTGCAAAAAGTCTTTGATAGTAATTACTTTTCCCTTGGGTGGCGTTCCATTGGTATGATCCAATGATGGCGACATTTTGTATTCTAGGGCTTCATGGATTGGTTGCGTAGTGGAATTCGACATTGTGTCCACCTTCTAAAATTATGGTTTGGCTTCCTTAAAAGTATCCTTTTCTTTGGGCACATCGAACTACTTTCTTGCTTTGGTGTTCTTCTTTACCCATTGGTTCTGTGCGGGTTCCTATCGGATTGTGTCGTTTCCTATCTTCGTTACTCCACGGGTGACTATATTGATGTTCCATCCATCCTCCCTTTCTTCGGATGAAATCGATTGAACATTTTGGTTGTTCTGGTTCCTCATCTTTAGTAATAGTGTCATACATTCCTCCATCTCATGATCCAATGCGCAATAATACATACAAGTCATTGGTGGCAGTGAGCATTCCCATGCATAATGTCCAGGTTGCTGACAGTTGTGACATGTGACTGATCCTTTGCCACGTCTAAAATCTCCTCTGTCTCATCTTCCTCCTCGATATCCTGATTGGTCCCCTCTCGGTGCATTGTACTGTGGTGCCTGATTATACTACACGGTATTATACTGGGGTTGCGTTAGGTTGTACTACGGTTGTTCATTATTGTATGGTTGTTGTGCAGTATTGTACTGCTGCTGCGCAGTTTTGTATGGAGCTGGAGCTTGATTGAACTGTGGCGCTACTTGCCCAGTCATAATTTCGGCCTGTACCTTGTACACGTCTGATATTATTTCCTACATCATCTCCATAGTTATGCAATCTTTGTCATAATGGCCCACTAACTTACAAAAGATGCAATAATAATTCTTTGGAACTGTCTGATACTTCTACATCATCGTGCAGTGATAAGGGTCGTGACCCGGTTTATTTCATATTTCGCACCATGATCCTCCCTGTGGTAGCAGTTTTGGCATGTCGGTTTCCATATACTGCATGAATGTTGGAAATTCATTCTTCTGTTGTCCTTTTGTCCTGCATGTGGTGCACCAAACGACTTCTTGTTTGTCCTTGTTCTTATTTTGGTTCAAATGAAATGTTAGGTTCTTCAAATCCTCCTTCAATTCTTCAATAGTTGGGTCCGTCTGCTGGTATTGGTTATCTTCTAGCTACAAGGCTTCTTGTAGAGCCTCGGCCTACATCTAAAACTTCTACTGTCGTAATGGATATTTTAGGTGTGGGAGTAGTGAGTTGAAAAATAGGCGTTGGTGTTACATCTCGATCATAAGGTATTTTAACTTCCCCTTCAGTCGCTTGAATCTCTGGTCAATCTTCCATACAGACTCTCCTAGTTTCTATCTTATCTTGATCATATCGTTCATGTACTGATCCTCTGAGCTCAGATTCTAGAACTCATTAATCAGTAGCTTCTTAATGTCTACCAATGTCCTCGTCATCCCAGGGGCATTGTTCGTGTCTAGACTCATGTACCAGCCTAGTGCGCAGTCTCTTAGCATGATCGCTAGCTGTGCGAGTTTGGTATCGTCATTAGTGACCTGTTATGAACAAATGCTTCTCAGGGTCTTTTTTTGCTTCTCCTTGAAATTCCAGTAATCTGATAGTGGGATCGTGTCCTACCATTCTAAATACTAAAATGCTACCTCCATCACACAGTGTAGATACTTGACTAATACTGCCTAAATTGACTCCTCTAATTGTTTCTTCTATGGTAGATGTACTTCTTACTGTCGGACTTCCTCCAAACTTCAGTTTTCTAAACGGTGGTGTTCTCTTTGGTGTATTGGTCACACATGGGTTTATGGGTTCCACACTGACATTAATATGGAAAGGATGGTTGCCTTCTCCTCCTATTATTGGGCCTCTTGTTTTCCTCTCATAGGTTGCGCACAAGATTTCCTCAATCTTCTCCACAGCTCGAATATCCTCTACCTCTTCCTCATCGCTTGCCAAGCCCTCCCTCATGGCTCTGGCTCTCTTCTTGGTATTCACCTTATATTGGCAGGGTACTCCACTACGCGTCGTTCCTGATGAAGCCAAGATCCACTTAAGTTGGTCTTCATCCATCAATATCGGGTCCAAGAGTTCTTCCTCCTTCTTTCCTTTATCCTCACCTTCTTCCATTTCTCCTCTCTCTATCAGTGCTTCCCCCCTTGCCCCATGCACGTAGGGAAGTCTAGTTTTCTGATTCCATTATCATTACCCCTTTGTTATATAGCATTATTTTATAGAAGTATACAGTGATCGAATGTACCTTCCGTGGGGTCTGCGTAGAAATTCCTTCTTTGCTACGATGTATGACTTTGTTGTGTCGACTACAAACTCTATGATGAAGCCTGCCACAATACTGTCAATCCAAAATTCAACTGCTCAGGTGAATTTGTTGTTCACCTATTGTAACTGATCAGTCTGTACTGAGGTCCAATCTAGCTGTCCGATATGGTTTTTCGAGTGGTTATCTTTCAACCTTACTATCCACTCCTGCATTAGGTGGGGAAAATCACAGAAAAAGACTTCATGTAAATCCGTAAACACGTATTGATCCATATATTTGTGAGGTGTGATGCTAGGGTTTCTATTGTCTTTCTGGGCAAACTCTATCTCTTGAGTTCTCAACCAGCCTTCGATTTCTACTTTCATGGGGCTCCAAAGTATCAACATTCCCTTCTAATGGCTTAGCGGTCTTCTAGTTTCACTCATTCTTTTCTCATGCATTCTATCTCATCTACTCAATCCTATCTTGTTCCTCTTAATATGACAACGGAACCATTTGTTGGTTTAATGAACGACTCTTTCCTACTACCTGCGTTGTTGACCCAGGGTTCATATCTTTTAGGGTACCAACAAAGCCTAAAAATATCGGCTCTTCTGGTAAACCAGAAAGCAACATAGTACACAAAATGCACTTCACAGTCTCACCCGAGATAGATTTAAATGGGTGGTTGTAAGACTCATGTGTTTACATCCTAGGATTGAGCAAGAGATGTGGAATCTGTATTCTAAACCATTTATTATAACTTGTGTTACAAACTACTGTTATTCTCTTTTATACTTTAGCCTCCATGGCATCTTTTCTTGGTATCCCAACAACAATTAACCAAGCAGTGTAATAACTCATTCATTCATTACACACAATGTTTAAGTACTAAAAGTATGACAAATATATGCATGCATTCATCACATTACACGAGTATTATTGTGGTTCACCCCCTCCTGGGCTACGTCCACAAAGATTTGGCTCTTGACTATCTTATTATGGTAGTTATGCAATTCTCGCGTCGCGCGCTTACAACTCTCCTCAGATGGGAAAGATCTATACAAGGCAAACTAGATCACACAAGGCTCCTCGGCCTGCGATCTAATCCTCAAGATCTACCTTCTCTCCTTCGCTCTAGTTCAATCGCTTTACAAAAGTAGTTTATCTAATAAAAAAAATTACATACCATATCAACCTCTACAAAAGTAGCGAATGGACCCTTCCTATGATACTTGGATATCTATATTTATATCTATGAGGCTCTTCGTCCATTTACACAGAACCTTAAAAAAACCCTAACCCTAGTGTCATTAGGTCTTCCTTCTCTGCATGCATTCTTTGCTTCCTTCCAGTTGTCGCCTCCTTATTGCATGCACATGTGTTGTGCTTCTTACTAGTTGTCACGTTCCTCTTGCACGATTTATTTCCCACGATTTCTCTTCCAACTGTCATTCTTCTTTGTGCATGCTTTCTTTCCCACTTCGGCCTGCTGCCAAAAAATACTAAATACAAATATGGATGAAACTTTTGAGAGACATCATCAAAGGCTTGAATATCATGGAATTGTGAAATAATACCAAAATGACCTTTGTTAGAAGCTTTTCCATATGATGGGAGATGATGATTTCTAGAGAACCTACTTTGAGACATTTGAGCATGTAGGAATTTCCATCCTTCTAAAAACTCATCTATAATTCTAGGAAATCCATGGTAATAGGGCCTAATGTTATTATCCATTATACATCCAAAACAATATCACACCCACACATTTTAATGGAAGATGTGAATTTTTAGGGAATACTCACCCATTTGAAGTTGCACATTTTCACACCAACCACCACATTTTAGAGATACCCCATTAGAAATCATAATATGAAAATATTAAACACCATGGATACGGAAGTGTGTTTCTTGGGAAAATAAGCAATGAAATTATGGATTTTTCTTCTATATCTTAAGACAATGACCTCCCTCCTTAAAATGTTACCAACTTTAACATCTGATGAGAATAAATATTGGACAAACCATGAAGGGAAATTTGGGGGAAATTTGGAGTTCTCACCTAGTTGGTGAGGAAGAGGAACTTCCTCAATGGTTGGAGTGAATTCATCCTAATTCCCACCATCAAATTCCTAATAAAAAATGCCCTCATAAATGACCATATATAATTTACGCTCCTTACATTTATGCTCTGAAGAATATTTTTCATTGCATTTGTAGAAGATATCCTTGAGAACATCAAGTTCACTAAGTTAATAGAGGAAGAGAGAAGCATACCCTTTTTAGATGTTTACCAAGAAAGATGATGGTTCCCTTATGTGACAAGTATACAAAAAAAGACCCATACTAATAGGTATATTCATGGAAACTCACATCATTTCCTAGCTCAAAATCTTGGTATTATAAATACTTTGGTAACTAGGGACATTAAATTATTCTATGAGGATCATATTGATCATGAATTGAATCACTTGTCAAAGTTTTACAAAAGGAATGGGTATGAAAATAAACATTGTGAGATAATTGTTGCAAAAGTAAGAAGAGGTCCTTATTCAAGGAACATGGTGAAGAAAGAAGTAACCATATTTGTATTATTAGGAGGGTAGTAAAGTGTTTTAATAATGATTCTATTTCCTCGTAAGGATCATCCTAGAGTAGGATCAAAACCATTGAGGTAAAATAAAAACATAACCAGTTTCTGAGTAATACAAGAGACCCTTGAGTTAATTTTCCTCCATTTTAGCCCATGCCAACTTGTGGAGCTTGAGAGGTGGGGAAGGATATTGGGGAACCATCATATTTTGGTAGGGATGTGGAGAAAGGTTAGAGAATTTGGAATAAAATAGGATATGACTTAGGCACAATGAGAAAGGTGAGTGGCCTCCAACCAAGTGGTAGGGTGGTTCATCTCTACTTAGGCTCCGATTTCTTCCTTAAGACCATTGATAAATCATTGCTTAAAAAGTTAAGGAATTAATTTTATTTTTTTTTATAGTAGCTAAACATTCAAAAGAACCAATATAGTCTTCCATTGTATTCATTTGGTGCAATTTGGAAAGTTGGCCAAAAAAAATTGCATCTTTAATAAAGCGATAAAACAAGGATTTCACAAACTAACTCCATGCAATGACCCTTGGGGATGTATTCTTATGCCATTTCCACTACTACCAACATTCCCTATCTAGGTATAGGACACCTATTTGTAATTTCAATAGTTCATCTACTATGTCATGAAGGGAAAATAAGTGTTCCACTTGGTCCACCCAACTAGTTGGATACAACCCATCAAACTTATTCAGATCATCTTTAGGGAGGTGAGGCATTAATGGTTAGTGGAATATTCTTCCTCCTCAAGGTGCTTACCATTATGGAAATCTTCACCAAAGACATGGTTATCTTCCTCGGGCTTACCCTCCAGCTTCACATTCTAATCAAATCAAAGGTCGACTTATGCAGTGAGGGAAGGCATATTGATTTCCACTTTGTTAATAGGTTAGGAGAGAGACTCGACAATTTTCTTTACTTGATCCATGGCTAACATGCTATGGGTGTTTTTCATGTGACTATTAGTTCCATCGAAGAGGCTTTCAAGAGATATCCCAACACCTTTATTTTTTTGAGAGGAATCTATGGATAGGGATCATAAGAAATGGTATGAGTAGTCCACACAAAAAAATATTAATTGCAAAGAGACACCATGACAACAACATCATGAAAGGATTTATTTGAGCTAGGTCTCCTGTAATGGTGTTGGTTTTCTTTAGACTTGTTTTTTAATTAATACATGGGTAGTATTACACTCCCTTTTGAGTGTTACTACACTGATAAAATTCCCAAATTCCTGATATTGCAAATATGTAGGAATTTCATGGTTTGTGTTGTAGAAGCTAGGTTTTTCAGGTTCTTAAAAATAGAGGACTACCAAGTGCTATATCTCTCTAATATACTGAAGGTTTTCTAACAATAGTACTTAGTCGAATATTTCATGGCACCAACTAAGGAGGATAGGTTGTAACCTTAGCCATACTACTTGATTCCTTGGTATGCGATAGTGATATCCTAGAGTGTTGTTCTTGATGTACTATAGCAACAAGATAACTGATGAGATTATGTAATTCTAGTTTCGGGTGCACTTATGGAGCTCCTAATATACCTAGAGGTGCATGTAATACAAATATGTATACATGTGTTGTTTGATGTGGTACAAGGGATATCAATAGAAGGTTATAAGGGTGTCCATCAAGGTGATGTCTCTTGTATTTTTCACATGGGGTCTTCCCCAACCATATTTTTACCCGTTGAAAAACAAATATTTTTATTATTTAAAGATGTTGAAACACTTCTCTATCCTTAAAAACAATTCTAACATTAGATCACATGATGGTATAGGAAAGTGATCTTGGACCACTTGTGGTGTTTCTTTTAGTTGAAATATAATATTTAGAGTGAAATAGATAGACTATAGATTTGGAAAGCAAATAAAAAAATTAATACATAAAGAAATATAGTTGCGGAAAAGAAATGAACTTAACCAAAATTGGAAAATAATAGTAGTAAGAAAATCTTTATTAATATTTAGAACTAAATGCAATGTTCACTTGCATCTTTGAGGAGGGAAGCTCTAACATGAACAAAGATCCAAACACAATAATATTCACTTGAAAACTAATTACATAGCTTCCAATTTTATATATAGTTTCTAATTAACCAAAACCCTAACCACCTAGTGGACACCCATTAATGAATCCTAAACCATGGATCCACTTCATTATTGATTTCACACTCTACTACCTCAAGGGGCTTTATCAAATAAATATGGTCCTCAATACATTAAGTAACAATCTATTCCACTAACTACAGGAGTTAAGGTGGGACCCTAACATAGACATTATTCATTTTCTCCAAACCTACAAACAAATGGTTAATGTAATAACCTTGTTTTATGGAAATATCCCCAGTGAGTAGGGTTAGAACTATTGAGAGAGTAGTCAAAGATAACTAGATTATTTTCTAGAATCTTCAAGTTATATTATCAAATGTGAAAGAGATAGTAGAGGAAAATACTTGGAATTAAATTACCAATTCCTTTGACCTTATGAGCAATCCAAATAACAATTTACTGACACAATCTCCAAATATGCACACAAGTTAAGAAATAGCCTTCCTCAAACTTGATGAAGCATATAAGTAAAATATAAAAACTTTTAAAAAATGAATTCTAATTGATATAAGGTAAATCAATTCCATCTACAATCCATTAAATTGAAAGAAAATCAAGATAATATTCCACAATGAACTTTTTGGGGGTTGCAAAAGAGAGATCTTTCTATGTAAATCATAATTATAACAACAAGTTTTTACCCGATCCTTGCTGTCGACACCTTCTTCACCCAAGTTTGGGTTCCTCTAGCCATAGAACTTATTAGTCTCAACTCCACGAGCAAGTACTAGTTTTAATTTAGAAGGGAAACCCAGTGGGGATTTAGTTCCAATTCAAAACTAGACAGTGATATCAAAACAAAGGAGTTTTGATGGTGAGGAAACTATAAAAATCCTAGACAAATGATCGTCCAAACAATTCTCCAACATGTTTTTATATCAACTAGTCATGACCCTTTCCCCCAACATAGAACTCTTATTTATACCATGGTGAACTAATTTAGGTCATTAGGGCTCGAGATCAAGGGTGTCCAAGTGTATGAGCTCCATGATCTCCATTCAAGATTGCATATTTTTCACACTTTTATTTTTTTAGGCCATTTTAGAAGTGCTTCTTGCTAGAAAGAAAGTTGAAAGCATAAACTATTGAGCTAAAAAAAACATATAACAAGAGTGATAAGTCATGAAGAAAGAATTTGTAACTAGTCAAACAAAGTGTAAGTAGTCAAGAGTGACCAAATATAACTATAACAAATGCTAACACTCTTCACATCCACATAGCCTTTATTCATTATGCCATGCAAACCTACAATCCTGTGAAACTCTCAATCTTTAAATGATAATAAATACATTTGACAAACAATTCTTATATGCACAATTACCTCATTCCTTTCCACAATAATTATATTCAAACACAACTCAAATTGATATGGATTCATAATCTTCTTATTAAATCCGAAAAATCTACCCTATATATTCACATATTTTACATGAAAATCTATGATAATCTTCTTATTAAATCCGAAAAATCTACTCTATATATTCACATATTTTACATGAAGATCTATGAAAATATATATAGGAAATAATCTCTCGATATCTAAACATATTTTACATGAAGATCTATGAAAATATATATAGGAAATAATCTCTCGATATCTAAACATATATATTTATTTTTAGAGTTAAAAATATTAGTTTTAATCACTTCACTAATAATACAGTAATGATACACTTACAATACATAACCCATCAATACATCTCAATGCTTCTCCTCTATTTATGGCACATATTCATCAAACTTTTATTTTCTCTAATACATTCCATGGCTTTCTAATACATTCCTTCGTTCACCAAACTCTTTATTTTATTGGGATGCAATCTTCATGCCCTCTGTTGATTCTCACCTTTCGGGATTTGACTTCCCACATCTGCCTATCTTTCAATCTCTCAAGGAATTCTTCATTCACCAAACTCTTTCTTTATTTTATTGGGATGCAGTCTTCATTTCATTGGGATGGAATCTTCATGCCCTGATGATTCTCACCTTTAGGGATTTGACTTCCCACATCTGCCTCTCTTTCAACCTCTCAAGGAATTCTCCCTGACCTTTCCTCTTACTAATCTATGAGCTCTTTGAAATACCTGAATCTTCTCCTAAGACTGGCTTGTATATTCTAAATAATGAGATAGTAATTTCAAATTTATAAGAAATTCAATAATAAATAAAAATTTTAAGCTAAAACTTAGCCAATGGCAAAAGTGATATCAGAGTGCTCATGCTTACGATACACAGTAGAAAAACGCATAACCATCTATATCAGAAAAAAACAACAGTTGACAAGTAAAACCATCTTCTGTACCTCCGAGCTGGTAGGGCCGTGCATAGACTTTACATAGATTCCAGTGTGTTAAAATTGGATGAGCGCTTGCATTTTATTTACAGGTTTCAAATTTAAGAAAAAACTTGAAGTACAAGGGATAGAACACACAGCCAAATCGAAATAATTAATGGATCAGCATATCGATTTACTATGGCTCGAACAAATTCATTGGAAATGGCCTTACAGTTTCCTGGCAGTACACGGAGCTCCCAAGCAGATCTACATACTTTTCTTTGTTGTATGGATACTCCAGTTTACAACATTTTCTGTCTTAGCAACCTCTGCTTATGCTCCCAATTTGAGAAATTCCTCAAATGGAAGAAGCAAGAAGTTTTTACTATCTTGTTTCATCATAGAACATGTAAGACTGAAAATAAATTTTCCATAACAAACCCTGATATTGATATCATACAATTTTCCACAAAGTTGAGCTTTGTAGCTTGATGAGTTCATATAAGTGATGGGCTTTTTTGGGCCGAATGATGAGTTCACATATTAAAACCTTATATTTGAGAATAGAGGATGTCCTGAAGCTAACTGAAGTGTGACACTAGGAATTGAACTAGAAATAGGAGTACGATGGGGTTCGTTGTTGGAGAGGGGTGGGGAGATTCTGAGGGAAACTCGGCAGACGGGGCATGTGACGTGGCTTCGAAGCCATTGATCGATGCAAACAGCGTGGAAGATGTGACCACAATCAGGTATCACTCTCACAACCTCGGATTCCTGGTAATCACTCAAGCAGATCGAACAGCAGCTCTTCATGTCCTCCGCTTCTTGATCTGAATCTCCAGATTTCAGCGATTGGCAGGATTTCTCCGAGTATATGATCCTGGGGCAACATGAATCCAAAGCTGCCTCATCCATCACAATTACAACGCCATCTTGAGGGGCGGTGCCACCAGTACTGTGAGCCCCGCCCTGTACTTCATTAGTTAACGGAGTTCGGTGGCGAGATCGTACAAAAACATATGAAGATAACCGGATTGACAATATCAGCACTATAATTCCCAGTAACACAACTATACCATACATCACCCCAACAAGATTTTGGATTTGGGTAGCGGCCATCTTGATACCGTGAGCTTAAGTGATGTAAGCCTGATTAGCTGCACTACACCAGCTGGATATATGGATATGGAGCAAAGTGATATATGCCTGAGTAGCTGCACTACACCAGCTGTAAAGCTACGAATACCCAACGCTGTGGTTCGCTGTCCTGATTTATGTAATGGAGGAACGCAGGATTTCTGCCCTCTTGTAATGTGATGAGCAGGAGATTATCTATTTAAATTACTCTTGGGGCTTGATGGATGGTTGAACTCTTCATCAAGCCTCATGTGATTGTAGATTGTTGTTGACCCGGAATCAAAGGGCGTTCTGGTCATAGCTGATTTAATAAATCCATAATGTAAGGAAAGGTATTTCATATTTGGTTTAAAATGTCAATGGCTGCTGTACATCTAAAAAGTATTATAAGTCCAAAAGAATCCATCAGCCATCAAGTTTGAGTGTTATTAAAGGACATGGATTTTATTTTTACATAAATTCATTATTATTAGTTGTTTTTTTTTTTTTTTTAATCTTAAGTGAGTAGAGATTATAGTAATTGGGTTTTCTTCTTATTAATTAATTTTATAGTAATCATTTATCTTCTTAAGGTGGGATAGACCAATTCTGTCTTAGTGGACGTTAATCATCATCATTAATAATTAACTTGCACATAGTTTTAGTCATTTTTTTCTATATAGTTTTACGTTTTAGTTTGATAGTTTTATGTTTTAGTTTGATACTTCATGAAACATTTTTTTTGACATATCAAATACATACAACATTTTTTTCAAACCAATCAAAAACTTTGAGGTTTTATTTGGCCTCATATCTAGACAAGAGATGAGGCCAGAGACAATTTTAGTGAATGTTTGGTTTCAAACTTAAGAAACAGGTTATATATTTATAGTAGATATATTGTAAGGTGGATTAATGCTAAGCTTCAAGTTAGCATTAATTCAAAACATTAATTGTTTCTAGATGCATAGTCCATAGCCCATAATCCATCACCCACATTTGTTACCTATATCTTTGTGTGGTAGTGGCTTCACCAAGTGTGTGACATGTAGCATGGAAGTGGCTTCACCGTTACTCTCTGACATTTGTGCTGTGCATTTCTACTACTAGAAATACATAGAGCTTTAGAGCTATAGAAGGAAGAAAGTGAAGTGAGAAAGAAAGAAAGGTTGTGAACAACATATGCCTAGCAAAGTCACGGATTTACCAGGTGAACTTTGCACAGATGGATGGGTTTACCAGGCCACCTTTTCACTGACGGATGGGTTTACTAGGCGACCTTCAAATAGATGGATGGGTTTACCAAGCAACCTTTGCACAAAAGGATGAGTTTACCTTCACATAGATGGATGGATTTACCAAGCAGCCTTCACATGGATGGGTAGGTAGACCTTCTATCTATACATACAAGGAAGGAAAAGATGCAAACAAGCATTGCCCAATACTTTGGTAAATATCTAAACTTTTAAACTCTTCATATGCTTTCCTTTGTTGTCTCATATCTACACTGTTGGACACTTCACATGATTTCCCTCACTATCTAGGAGAAAACTTTGACCTCACATCATCTTCCAGCTCAGGTGTCAACACCTCCCCGCCACTATCTTTGTACAAGGATTTCCACTACTAGTGAGACATAGAGATTTAGAGTTATTGATGCAAGAAAGAGAAGTGAGAAAGAAAGAAATGTTTTGAACAACACATGCATAGCAAAGTCACACGTTAGACAAGTGAGAAAAAAAGAGTTTGTGAACAACATATGCATCACAAAGTTATGGGTTTACCAAGCAACCTTTTCACATATGGGTAGGTAGACCTTTTATCTACTTTGTTGTCTAGGAGAAATATTGGACTTCAATACATCATCCACCTCAGGTGTCCCTGCTGATTTGCATTTATTGATCTCTCTCCTTTCCTTGTTATCTACGTTTTAATCAGATGGATTGGATGACTTATATATTATTGCTTGTGCCTCAAGAATTATAGTTGGACTATCATCAATAACATATATAATCCTCTATGTTGTTGCAACTATTTTGCTCAAAATTGCAGGTATCAAAATATAGTTTTTTTTTCCACTTCATTTAACTCGCGGACAAAAAATCTCTACACAAAAAGTTGTATGACTCATGTTAAATTTGTGCCTATAGGTAATGGTTTAACATCTGCATCTCGACAAAGAATTTAAATATCCCTTAGATTTCTAAAGTAAAAGTCTATTTGCAAAGACTTTATCAGTTCTAGTGCATTGTAACTGAAGACTCATAGAATAAACCATTGATTAACAAACAGTCATTGTAATTGAAGAAAGATAGAATAAACCACCGAGCATTTGCATTATTCTAGCCTACTCATTTTTATCCCAATTAGAGATGTACATCTAGGGTTTCTTGGTTTTTATATGCATTTATAATTTCATAAATTTTTTGTTAGCTAACACCCTAATTTTAGCCATCCCTCACGCCCTATTTTATTTTCTCATCTATTGTCTCAAGGGATGAAAATATTGCTACAGTGATAACTTGTTCTATTGTTGTAGTTTGTCATCCTTTTGTTACAAGGTTTACAACAAAAATCATTAATTTCATATTTGAGTGGTTTAGGGATTGTTTTGTATGATATTATTTCTTGGAAAATTCCTTAGATCATCCCTTGAATACCTTAAAACAAATTTAGAATTGACTTACATTAACCACCTAAACTCTAACTTGTTTGACATTTCTCATTGGTGGTATTTTAGGTAGATACTTAGGAGGCATCAGACTTGATTTTGTCTTTTTCCATAGGATTCTTAAGTCCTACCAAGGAATCATTCCTTGTTTTGGATGCAATCCTTCACTAGAAAGAGGGAAGTTGTTTCCTAGGTGACATCTTTCGATGTTCCATTAGTCTTGGAATCTTGTGAAGGGTTTGCACTGAGGTGCTAGAATGTGTGGTAACACTACCTAGATGGTATTTTACATGGTACAATTTTATACGTAAATTATGATGGTTCACAATAAGATGGAATATGTCATTTAATCTCAAAATCCTTTTTTTTGGATTCTACAATAGGTTTATTGGTTGTGGAGCCTGAGTATCTTCCTGATACAAAGGTCTTTGTTTTCAGTCGTGTTCATACCCCATGAAGACTTTACACCCCATAAGAATGTACACTCGTCCACATGGGGGAGTGCAGAGGGGGTTACCCCCTCTGCGGGGGTTCATGGGTGAAGCCCCTGAAGGAAAAATTGCCTTCTAAATGCATATTGTAATTTCATTGTAAATTTGGACCGTTCATTATAAGGTCGTAGATATGACGATATAAGTTATGTTAGGGTTTTTTCCCTAGAAGGAAACCCTCTTTTATGAGGGAAAGGTATTGTGGCTATGGATCATTGCGAATATTGTATTATGAGATAGGAGACTGTGAGAGAAAGAAGAGGAAGTTACAGTGGGTTTGTTGTAGGTTCTATCCCTTCATTTGCTGAATAATAATAAAGGAAGGACCTAGAAATTTCTCTGGTGGACATAGCCCACACTAGGTGAACCACGTATATCTGTGTCTCTATTGTATTGTGTATCTTATGTGTTTATTCCCACATTTGTTTTATTTTATTGCTCCATGATCCTTTTTTCTAACAACTGGTATCAGAGAAAAAGGTAACTCGCAGGAAAAGAGGTTTCTTGGTTCGAGCGGGAGCAATGGCAGAAGCTGGAAAGTTTAGGGTCAAGAAATTTAATGGTCAAAACTACCAGTTATGGAAGATGCAGATGGAGGATTATTTATATCAGAAGGATCTATTCATATCATTGGGTGGAATAACAAAGATGTTGATAGTCATGAAGGATGAAGAATGGGAGGTTCTTGACAAAAAGGCACTAGGAATGATATCGCCGAGCCTGGCAGCGTTAGTGGCTTTCAATATTTCGAAACAAAAGACAACAAAGGATCTGATGGATGCATTGGCTAAACTGTATGAAAAACCCACGACATCCAATAAGGTATTTATAATGAAGATATTATTTAATATGAAGATGTCAGGAGGTGGGTTTGTTGCAGATCATTTAAATGAATTTAATACAGTTACTAATCAACTAAGTTCTGTAAAAGTGGACTTTGATGATGAGGTTAGGGCTCTTCTAATATTTTGTTCATTTCCAGAAAGATAGAACGACTTGGTCATGGATATAAGTAACTTTTTCTCTGGTTCAAACACTTTAAAATTTGATGATGTTCTTGGTGTTATCCTTAGCGAGGAAATGCAACGGAAAATCACAAGTGAGACATCAGGTAATGCGTTAAACATGGAGAACAGGGAAAGACAAAAGGATAGAGGAAAGGGCTCAAGGAACCGTGAGAATTATAGGAAGGGCAGATCTAAATCCAGATTTGGAAAGAGAGTGTTGGAATTGTGGGAAGAAAGGACATCTAAAGAAAGACTACAAAGCTCTAATGAAACAAAGAGATGGACAACAAGAGAAAAATCAAGAAGCAAATGTAACAGGTGATGTGTTACAAGATGCTTTGACTCTTTTTGTAGATAATATTTATGAGTCTTGGGTAGTAGATTCATTGGCTTCATTTCATGCTACACCCCATAGGAAACATTTTCTAGATTATGTTAAAGGTTATTTTGGACGAGTTCATTTGGGTGATGATGCACCATGCAAAATTGTTGGAATGGGAAAGGTAAAAGTAAAGAAAAGAAATGGAAACCAATGGTTGTTGAAATAGGTAAGACATGTTCCAGATCTACGGAAAAATATAATTTCAACGAGGCAGTTGGCAAGTGAAGGTTGTATATCCATATTTGTAGATAAGGTGTGGAAGGTCACCAAAGGATCATTGGTGATAACAAAAGGAGAGAAGGTAGGTACATTGTATTTATGTACTGGTAATACTGACTCTTCTATCTCTTTAGATTCTACAGGAGTGGACACAACACTGTGGCATCATAGGCTTGGACACATGAGTGAGAAGGGGATGCATATACTTCACAAAAGAAATTTGTTGCCATATCTTAAACAAATTGATTTGGATTTATGTAAGCATTGTGTTTATGGAAAACAAAAGAGAGTGATATTTCTTAGAGTCAGAAAAGAAAAGAAGAGTGAAAGGTTAGAGCTTATGCATACATATGTATGGGATTAGCTCAAGTATCATCTCTTGGTGTCTCTCATTATTATGTTACTTTTATTGATGATGCAACTAGAAAAGATTGAATTTATTGCATTCAACAAAAATCTGATGTTTTTGATACTTTTAAGAAATGGAAATCTTTGGTTGAGAATGAGACATGAAAAAGGTTGAAGTGTCTCGGATGAAAGAATGGAGGTGAATATTGCAACAAGGAGTTTGATGATTATTGTTTATACCATGGGATTCGTAGAGAGAAGATATTTCCAAGAACATCACAAGAAAATGGTGTATTAGAAATGATGAATAGGACAATCATGGAGCATACAAGGAGTATGATATTGCATGCTAGTTTTCCCTTATAGTTCTAGGCAGATGTTGTAGATATTGTTGTTTACTTAATAAACAAAAGACCTTCAATCTATTTGGATGGTAGAATTCTAGAGGAGGCGTGGACATGTAAAAAGGTAAACTATTCTTATTTCATGACTTTCGATTGTGAATCATTTGTCTATATTGATAAAGAAAATAGAACAAAGATTGAGGAAAAATCCAAAAAGTGTACCTTTATTGGATACGGCGTTAATGATATTGGTTATCGCTTATGGGATTATGAAAATAACAAAATCATTAGGAGTAGAGATGTCATATTCAATGAGAAGGTCATGTACAAATATCAGTTCCAGGGAAAGAAACAGGAAAAAGAAAAACCAGAATACAGAGTACTTGATGAGATCACTAAAAAAGAAACTCAAAAGGTACTAGAAAATCAAAATGTACAACAACAAGATCAACATGTACCTCAAACTCCTACAAGTGTTGTTAGAAGATATATCTCGTTAAGTAGACCCCCTGAATGATACTCTCCTTCATTGTATTGTTTATTGTTGACTGATTTTGGTGAACCATAATGTTACAAAGAGGTAATGCAGGTAGACACAAAAATGAAGTGGGAGAAATGAATGAAAGAGGAAATGGATTCCCTCGTAAATAACCAGACTTGAGATTTGGTTCAATTGCCTGTAGGAAAAAAAGCATTACAAAATAAATGGGTTTACAAGTTGAAGGAAGAAGATGGAGGCAAAAAAAGGTACAAGGCTAGACTTGTTGTAAAGGGGTTTGCACAAAAGAAAGGTATAGATTTTGATGACATATTTTCTCCTGTTGTTAAAATGACTTCAGTTATGACTATTTTAAGTCTTGTGGTAGTATAATATTTGCATCTTGAATAGCTAAATGTAAAAACAACTTTTCTCCATGGAGATTTGGAGGAAGATATTTATATGCAGCAACCATAGGGGTATGAGATCAAAGGGAAGGAGAATTTGGTATGTAGGTTGAAGAAGAGCGTGTATGACCTAAAACAAGCTTCAAGGAAGTGGTATTTGAAGTTTGACAGGTTTATGATAGAACAAGGTTATAGTAGATGTCATTCTGATCACTGTGTTTATTTTAAAAGGATAGAAAATGGAATCTATATTATCTTTATATTGTAAGTAGATGACATGCTTGTTGCAGGGTCTAATATGCAGTATATGAATGTGATCAATAATAAATTATCTAATTCATTTGTGATGAAGGATTTGGGTGCTGCAAAGAAAATCCTTGGTATGAGAATAACAAGAGACAGGAAAAATCGTAAATTGACATTGTCTCAGGGTGAGTACTTAGAGAAGGTGTTGGAGAGGTTTAGAATGCAGAATGTAAAACCAGTTAGTTCACCTTTGGCCAGCCATTTCAAATTAACTAAGGAAATGTTTCCCAAGACACAGGAGAAGATAGAATAAATTTTCAAGTTCCCTTATTCATCAACAATTGGAAGCTTGATGTATGCGATGGTTTGCACAAGACCAGATATTTCACATGCAGTGGGATTTGTTAGTAGGTATATGAACAATCTAGGTAAAGAAAATTGAGAGGAAGTCAATTGGATTCTCAAGTATTTGAGAGGTACTTCTACTCATGCATTATGTTTTGGAGGTTCATACATTGTTCTACAGGGATATGTTGATTTAGATATGGCAGGTGATAAAGATAGTAGCAGGAGCACCACAGGGTATGTTTTTACTATAGGTGGAACAACAGTAAGTTGGATTTTGAAACTGCAAAAGGTTGTTGAACTTTCAACAATAGAGGTAGAGTATGTTGGTGCTACAAAGGATAGTAAAGAAATGATTTGGTTACAGAGGTTTATGGAGGAATTGGGAAAGAAGAGGGAGAATAGCAAGTTGTTCTGTGACAGTGAGAGTGTCATTCATCTTTCAAAGAAATTAGTCTTCCATTTGAATACTAAACATATACAACTTAGGTACCATTTCATACGATCCATCTTGGAAGATGAACATTTGAAGTTGGAAAAGATACACACTAGCCAAAATCCCGCAAACATGTTAACAAAGGGAGTAACCAAGGAGAAACTGAGTTCCTACTCAGTTTCAGTTGGTCTTCAAAAATGAAGATGAAGATGAAAAATTTTCTAGGTCCAAGAAGGATCATATTCTAGCATATACATCAGTGGTGGAGTTGTTGACATTAGTCTCGAAGTGGGAGATTGTTCATTGTGGAGCCTGATTATCTTCCTAATTCATAGGTATTTGTTTTCAGCCGTGTTTATACCCCATGAAGACTTTACACCCTAGAAGAATTCACACTCATCCATGTGGGGGAGTGCAGAATGGGGGTTTACTCCCTCTATGAGGTTCGGGGTCAAGCGGGCCCCCGACAGGGGTTCGAGGGCGAAACCCCCGAAGGAAAAATTGCCTTGTAAATGTATATTGTAATTTCATTGTAAATCTGGACCGTTCATTATAAGGTCGCAGATATGATTGTAGAAGTTATATTAGGTTTTTTTTTCCCTAGAAGGAAACCCTCTTTAATGAGGGAAATGTATTGTGGCTATGGATCATTGCGAATATTGTATTCTGAGATAGGAGACTATGAGAGAAAGAAGAGGAAGTTACAACGGGTTTGTTTTAGGTTGTATCCCTTCATTTGTTGGAAAATAATAATGGAAGGATCTGTCAATTTCTCTGGTGGACGTAGCCCACACTGGGTGAACCACATATATTTGTGTCTCTATTATATTTTGTATCTTCTGTGTTTATTTCCGCATTTGTTTTATTTTATTGCTCCGCGATCCTGTTTTTCTAATAATTTTGTAATTTTTATGTTCTGGATCTCAATAGGGAAATTAACTTTGTTAATTTTTATGGACAAATCATAGTTAGAAAGAACAGTGATGGAATGTTTTTAATGATATACATTTCCCATATTAGGAGGTGGTTTGCGAAGGTCATTTGAATCTAGTTCTCAAAACGAGTAAATTATGTATAGATGGTGGTAGATTAGATGTCCTATGGCCTATTTTTCTACCTCTTTGAAGAGATCAAATTAATTGATTTAGATACTATACAAGTCAAACGTACTTAGATGAAAAAACAAATAGGATTACATGATTTGTAAAAAAGACTAGAAAAATATTTTTTGTTTCGATGACATCTTAGATGAAAAAAAATGAAGAAATAAAATTAATTGATGTAGATACTATAGACGTCAAACATACTTAGATGAAAAAATAAATAGGAGTAGATGATTTGTAAAAAAGGCCAGAAAAAGATATCTTAGATGAAAATAATATATTTAGATAATGTGTTATGGTGAAGGTAACTTATGATCGCCTTCCTATGTTCTTCCAATTAGATATCGATGCAAATAAGACTATTTCCATTTAAATTCAAATCACACTAGTAAGAAATAAAGGAATTTAGAGACTTTAGTTAATAAGGAATGGAATCCATGTGATCACCCAACATCATGAAAGTATTCATAAGAGTATGCTATTAGATATCGATGCAAATAAGACTATTTCCATTTAAATTCAAATCACACTAGTAAGAAATAGAGGAATTTAGAGACTTTAGTTAATAAGGAATGGAATCCATGTGATCACCCAACATCATGAAAGTATTCATAAGAGTATGCTATGAAGGATTTTCAAAGAAAATACGAATATAACTAAAAGTATTTTAAATGATTGGATTAAAAAACAAAATGACAAAGTTAAGGGGAAATGTAAGAAATAAAGAGTGAATTGGAATTATTATATGAACATTTGAAAGAAGGATGCTAGATACTTTACACGGTGAGATTGAAAAGGTTGAGGGGTAAATGCCCAAACTATTGATATGGGAGGAAACTTTGTGGACATAAAAACTAGGGCTTTATGGCTAAAAGAGGAGGATAAACATACAATTTGATTTTAGAGTGATGCACAAAGAAAAAAAAAAAAGTCAAAATACTATAGGGAGATAAATGATACAATTGGATGTATCTAAACATGGAGGTTTTGAAAAAATTGCAAAGGTCACAATAGTCATTATGTTGTGATCTAGATAGAATGAATTAGGAAAAACACTGTTGACATCATGGACATCCTTCCTCGCTTCAAGCTTCAAGAGATTGGTTAAGGAAGAACAAAATAACGATATAATGCCCTATATGGAAGAATAATAATGGAATATTATATTCCTTCCTTTCAATAGGATAAGGTGATTAGAACAAATGGTTGGCCACCATTTAAATTTCTTAAAATTATTTGAAATCATTAAGAAAGACATCATGTCAATAATGAATGACTATATGAAAACATTAAATATTTGGGACCCTTTAAACTTAACTTTCATAAAATATCTTAAAATAAGAAAAAACCACACCTATAACACTTAGACACCAATCTATTTATGCATTTACAAGATTATAGATAAGATTATTGCATGAAGACGAGAACCAATTTTATCAAGGTACATTGTTGGTGAGAATTTTGGTTTTTACATGAGAAATTAATCCGTGATGTTATAAGGGTTGCCTAAGAGACCCTACATATAATCAAAATGAAGGAAATTCTTGATTTTATAAACAAACTATATCATTCAAAGGCGTGAGATTGGCATATTTGAGATTGATCAAGATTCACATTGGTGTTAGTATCTCAATGGTTAACGGGATGGAAGAATGTTACAATATTGTTTATTTTTTTATTATAAAAAAGGTTACTTTGACAGTCTTAAACCATATCTAAATGATAAAATAAAGATGTCATCGTAACTTTATTATTTCGTTAGTTGTATAAGGATGAAGCATGATTCTTAGAATATCGAGAAATAAAAACAAACCATATCTAAATGATAAAATAAAGATGTCATAATAATATTATTATTTCGTTAGTTGTATAAGGATGAAGCATGATTCTTAGAATCTCGAGAAATAAAAACAATTTAAGTGAATTAAAAATTTCATGGATATCTCAATCACTTATAGAGGGTGGGGGGAGCATTATTAGGAAAATTGTATTATTATAATACACTTTTCCTAATAATGCCCGAGAGGGGGGACGGGTATTAATAGGAAAAGTGTATTATTATAATACACTTCTTATTAATGCCCCCTCCCATCCTCTATCACTTATCTTCTATTTGTTGATGATATATTACTGGGGGGGAGGGCGGGGCATTAATAGGAAAAGTGTATTATTATAATACACTTCGTATTAATGCCCACCCCCCTCCCATCCTCTATCACTTATCTTCTATTTGTTGATGATATATTACTTTTCATGAATGGTACTACAAGTGAATGGTACTGCAAGGGAGGGTAATGTTTTAGATAGGACCCTCAAAACATTCTGCTTATCAAAATGTATGCAAATTAAATATAAAAAATCTAATATAACTTATCATAAGTCAGGGGAAAATATTTCAAATTCCATCTATACCATATTACCATTCAAGTAAAATAAGTTGATGATAGCATGAAATATGAAAGGATAGACAAACAAATAGATTCATGGTGAAAAAAATGGTTATCTATGAATGGCATAATTACACTTAAGAAAAGTGCCATTGAAGCAAAGCCAATATATTGGATGAAAATAACATGAATCCCTAAAAGTGTCACAAATTAAATTGGAAAGAAGATCTACGTGTCTTAATGGTATAGTACGGATGACAAGGCCTCCATTTCTTTGGTGAAATGGAAAAGACTAGCAAGGACAAATTCATTAGGGTTTAGGTCTTGAAATATATAAATATCTTTTCCAAGTCCTTGGCATGGAAATTGGAATGGAGAATGTTAACTTCAAAATGACTACATGGTAAGAGGCGATGGGAAACAAATGCATAACACTAACAAGTGTGTAGGATCGGATCAATATGCAAGAAAATAAAGCCATAAGGAGGTTCATTTATTACAAGGCAATGATATATTCTGATCACATCAGTAGAGACAAACATGCATGTGTATTTGGATATGGGTAGAGGGTTAGAGTGGGCCTATATTTATGGGTTGGAGATACCCATGTCATTAGACTATGAATATATTCAAATATTATGTAAGGGAAGTAAAAGGATTGTAGGATATGAGATTGACAATTACAATAGAATAAGTTGGAGTGAAAAGAATCACGAGACGATTATACATCACAATTAGCGGATAAGAGTTGTGATTGGGTTAAAAGTGATCAACATGATACTCTAATGTGAGCTCAAAATAAATTGGGATGAATATACTTTGGCTCCTTAAGTGTCATAATTTCAAATAAACATATGGGTGATGATAGTTGGAAGTGACACTTAATTTGGAATTGGAATCCCCTCTTAAAGAAATAATCCTTCTTTGGTTAATTCTTCATAACCTATTACCCACCTTAGATATTTTCCAACATATATATTGGTAAGACTTAGGAATATGTGTGATATATAGGTAATATGAAGAAAGCATAAACTGTATTTTTCTTACATTTCATTATACCAAAGAGATGTGGCCGCATTAAGGAGAATTAATGGAGGAAATGATAATGGGATGTGGTGCATTAAGGAGAATTAATGAAGGAAATGATAATGGGAAGGTATATTTTTTGAGGGAAAATTTAAACATTGGTTAAAAAAACGAAGAGGTTAGGAAGGCACACCATTCCCAACTAATATATGTATTATAGAAAATATAGTTAGCAATGGATTCTAATATCTTCCAAGAAAATATATACCCTCAATGATGAATTATTACCAAGTTAAAATATCTTAAAAAAATTGGGTCATCTAGAAAAAGGAAAAATAAAGGAAAATCACATTATTTGACATTAATAAATCAAAATATATTGATGAATCCTACCAATTAAAAGAATTAGTAATCTAGAAAAGGGAAAAAAATAGAGAAAAATCATATTATTTGAATTTAATAAATAAAATCATATGCATTCTTTGATAGATCCTACCAATTAAAATAACGAAATAATGGGATATGGAAAATTTTACACTTATTAGGCTCACATCAAATAACTTTTGAATGTGTTTTAGGGACGGTAATAAACAAAAGTTAGTGGTATATCCTTATTGTTGACACTAACTACTTTATAATTTAGAAGTATGGAGTTTCAGGTGTATGGAGACTCTTAGCTTTTAATATCATAGTTCAAAATATTCATGAAGGAAAAGAATATATTATTGCATAGGTTAATACATAGATACTAAGACCTAAACTATTCCTTTCATAGTTTTTCATGTCATCTTTTTATGAGAGAACATAATTAAGATGAAAATAAGTAATTCTAGAAAGCTTGTGGGAGACAATTTGGTTTATTGATGGTGGTCAAATGGAAATATGGGATGGATAAAATCATCCCCACAAGATAATTTTTTCATCAATGATGTTTCTGGTTCTAACATAATCCATTTTTTATAAATATGCATATGTTATTTTATTTTTGTTATATGTAAGATTTTTGTTATAATTTTTTAATTATATTAGATGTTTCTAGAATAATAGTTTTGGAGGTTCATGGTTTCACATGTAGTAGTTTACCTCCTTTGGTGGGTAATCTATATGATATAAATATTTTTAATTTTCAATAAATTTGGAAAAAGATATAATCTTCTTCTAAATAAAATAAATAAATATTTCAATGTTATTAGCAAATTATAATAATCTTTGTCCTTTAAAATTGAATCATAAACAAAGTATGCATATAAATATAAACGAAAAAATCATATACAAGAGACAATGATATTAAACATGTGAAATATAACCTTTGTATTAATGATTTCTATGAGAGACAAATTTTCACATGTCTCTTCAAGGGGGAAACCTCTTATGAAAATATCTACAATTACAACAATAACACTTGACAAAACATCAAATATCCTTCTATCTCTATAAATAGTTTCTTAATAGAACAAACCAAATTGTGGTCTAAAGAGTACCAACTGCCTGGTAGCATTTATTTAATAAACATGACTCTTTTATATTAAGTAATTAAACACTAACTATCAAATATAACTTATTCAAAAAACTTGCCTTATACTTTAATTAAGTAACTTGCCTTATACTTTAATCAAGTAACTTGTATATTGTAAAATAGAGAGTTTAGGGTAGGATTCTAACATGTCCTTCCCTTCTAAAAGTAATGTTGTACTCAAGATTAAAGACACTTAAATTGTTGTAAAATTTTTGTTGGTTACCAAATGAAATCGTTTCACTGCATATATTTCTAATAGCTAAGATACTCAACCAATACAATGACCTTTAATCCAAAATGAGTGCAATAAAATACACTATCGAGAAATAGGGTGAAAAGGTTTCTAAAATCACCTCAATCGTCCACCACTTGGAAATTTAGGTTGCTCCGCTTAAGACATGGAAAAATATCGATTGGATAATGGCTTACCTCCTACCCCATGAAACCGATTGGTTAGAAAATCACATGGATATACCTAGTGAGGAATATTTTAAGGGTGGAGAGTATATATGAATAAGTTTGACAGGTTCAGCCCCATTAATTTGGTTACTCGGATATTCCGTTAAAATCCTCAATATTTAAAGATTGAATAAATGACTAAATTAATTAAAGCACTTTCTAATAAAATTGCACGACTTGAGATGGGAAATAAAGTTGTTGTCCAATATCACAAAATATTGGATAGAGGAAATCCCACAATGTAGAACAAGAAAATCCTAATTTTCAATTTAGAATCCATATAGATTGCGATTTAATCCCCAATTACTTATAAGAAATGAAAATCTTCCTATTCAACCTGCTTTGAAAAATATTGTTGTTGAAGATTTTGCAAATATACAGGAAATGGAATATGAATTCTTGGAGGATTAAGTTTACCCTTGGGGATTTAAATTGGATGGAAGAGGAACTAAGTATTACAAATATAACATAAGCAAATTACCAATAATTCTTGGGGATAAATAATCAATTTTTTGAAACTTTAAAAGAAGAGGATGAATATCTATGGTTTACTTAATATAGAAATTTTGTAGATTCTATGCAAGTAGAATTGCAATATAAATATGACCTTTAACCTCAAACTAATTCTAACCCTCAAAAAAGAAATAAAACTAAAACCAACTATTCCTAAAACTATTAAGGTAGATTTAGATGTTGGGAAAAACAAATAGAAAAAATAAAATTGTTTTTTTTTTTCTATGGAAGCAAGGGAAAATGAAAAAGTAAAGGAATGTGGAAACATATGTGAAAATGTGAAACTTTAAATGGGAAATTATCAACTCAAAATACATATGTTTGTCAAGGAAAATTTTAGGGGTTGTATATCGTTCATGAGTTAATTTTCCATGCTTTTTCTAAAAAATGATTCTCCAATTTCATTTTTTTTTAAAGTGATTTGCCCAAATCCTATAGAATAAAACTATTTTACCTTCAAAATAGCCCAAATTTTATAGAAAATATATACAATCCTTATAAATTTGAATATTTTTACAAAAATATTGTCAAACATTTTATAGTTTTCATATTAGGGACTAGTAAGATTCGCCAAGGTTTTTACATTCTGAGATAAATTTCCATCCTTAAAATTATCCCTGATGTTTGCTATCAAAATTGGTGGTTGTTATGTAGTTGCTAGAGCAAAATGGTTAAGCACTTTGGATGTAGTTATGATGGATTTCGATGAATTATACATGATCTTCACTAAATATAGGGCTACATATACCCTAATGGGGATTCAATCTAGTTCCCTTAAAATTATCAACTCCCACCTTATGGACAATCTCTTAAAGAAAGGCCACTTAGGCATTATTACCCAATTCAACGCCTTCCAAGTAATGGACAACCCCAAGAAGGAAATTTGGCCTGATTTGTAGTCAGTCTTGAACAAACATCAATAGGTATTTGAAACAACCTATGGCCTACCCACCCCCCGCCCCATGTGGTGAGAATGATCGAAATATCCCTCTGATTCCATGTAGTCAACCATCAATGTGCACCCTTATAGACACCCTTGTAATGATAATGAGTGTAAAATTTCTAGAAGAGCCGTTAAGGATTTTTTCAATGAGTCCTTAAAATCCCATAATATAAATAGATACAAAGCCCCAATTAAAAGAAAAAAAAAAACTACATAAATAGAAAGCAAGAAAATATTTTCAACTTATTTAAGCTAGATCCTAAGAAATTCTGGAGATAAATTTAGACTCATAAAAATAAAGAAAACAATATGATTCCCCTTAGTGACTGGAATTCCTACCTTGAAAATCTTTATGAGTCACCTATTGTTAGGGAGAACATTCCAAATGTTTCTACAGAGGATGAGTTTTCTTTTATAAAAGACTTAAAGTTTGGGGTTAAGTGACCCACAAAAGGGAAGTCTTAGGACATAGAAGGCTACCAAGATGAAATATTAAAAATTGGAGGGCCTATCCTCATCCCTCACATACATAAGCTATTCACTTTACCATTCAAGTAGGGCTTCCCAAAACCTTGAACAAAAAGCATCATTGTGCCTATTTTTAAAGGTGGGGATAAAATAAATCCTTCTAATTATAGGAACATTATGATTAGGCCTATTTTAGCCAAGTTATATGGAACAATTTTGGAAAAATAAGACTGTCATATGGCTAGAAATCCATAGTAAAAGAGATAAAGGACAAGCCAAGTTTAAAGGCTATCATTCAATTGTGGATCACATTGTTATTCTTAGGATCATTGCAAATGAGTGTCACAATGAAAAAACCAATATCTATGTTATTTTGTTGATTTTAGAAAAGATTTTGACTCAATGCCCAAGACTAACCTTTGGAAAAGGTTAGAAGAGACAAAATTTCCTTCCAAGTTGAGATATACCATGGTAAGTCTATATGAGAACATTATTTCCAAGTTTAGGAACAATAATTGTTAGTTTTAAGATATTAACTATAATATAGGAGTCAAGAAAGGTTGTCCCCTATCCTCTACCACTTTCGTCATATACATTGACAAGTTAGAATATTATTTGGAATATGTAGGTTGTGTCGGCTTGGACCTCACTGGTATTGTCACCATCCTTCTTCTTTATGCTAATGATATTGTTCTTATGATGAAGATCCCCTATGACCTTGGTAAGAAAACAATAATCCTCAAGGACTTCTACTATAGTATGGGTACGATTGTGAAAACTAGCAAAACAAAGGATATGATAATTAAATCCAAAAAGATCAACTACAATACTTACGTATATGACAACAATATCTTGAAGAAAGTTCCTTCATACAAGTATCTTAGAATCAATATGCATCACAATCTCAATTGGAAATATAGCATTGAGGAAATGATTAATGGAGGTTATAAAGCTTATTATGGGCTTGAAAATATGTGTAAATTAGTGGAACTTTGGTTATGGGATAAGAAAAAAATAATCTTTCTGACTCTTGTCACTCCTATTATCTTATATGGATGTGCAGTTTGGGGATGTTGTATCTCTAGAGAACCCTAGAGAAAGATATAAAAAATCCAAAAAAGTTTTATAATATATAATATTAAAATCAAAGGAAATACACCCTATCTTATCCTCCTCATGGAAGATATCATTTCTCCCATTGAGAGCATGGATATGATTAGGTACAAAATGTACAAGAAAAATATAAATAACATTGACAAAAAGAGGCTCTCCAAAATTGCTTCAAACTCCAACCAAAACAACTAGCCTCTCAAGCAGAGATAACATAAATATGCCATGTATTGGCTAAATAATTATGGAATATATGAAGAATCCATTCTACAAAATACCAATAATATTAAAAATATTATTACATCTAAATTTAAGGAGAATACATGGCGCGATAAACAATTGGAGGATAAAAGAAAATCAAGATACTACAAGGAGGTGATCAACCCTAATCTAGAAGATCAAAAGTATCTCTCAGTTTTGACTGGTGCAAAGAAAAAAATCAACATTGCTAAAATAAGAGAAAACTCTCATAAGAAGCATAGTCAAATTGGGAATTGTAAAATTCCCAAAGAGAGAATCTACCATCTTTATGACACTAAGAGGGTTGAAGATGAAAAACATTTTTTCTTAGATTTCATGCATATATCAAAATTAGATCACGATTTCAAAATATGTATCACAATACCAACATTCCAACCTTCCAAGTCATCAAAACTATGGTGATCTTGGAATGCTTATCTTAATTATTTTTTAGCATAGAAATAATATTTTAAAGAAATACAAGTAATAATTTAACTTTGTTAAGTTTCGATAAATCAATTATGGTCTCAATGGACATTCATCATCATCATCATCATCATCATCATCATCATCATCTTCATTGTTGTTTTCATCATCATCCTTGATGTCATCGTTGTCATCATCATCCTCATCATTGTCATCATTATAATAATCATCACAATCATCCTCATTCTCATCGTGGTCTTTGTCATCAACATTGTCGTTGTCTTCATCATCATCGTCATTTTCATCATCATGGTCATGGTCGTGGTATTGATCATCATGGTCATGGTTATGGTCATGGTCATGGTGGTCGTGGTCATGGTTGTGGACATGTTCACAATCATCTAAAATATCCCTGATCCAACTGATCTAGATATCTACTATTGAACTACGGTTTGGCTATTGAATCTAATACTCTAGGGGTTTCTGACTGCGTTTGAGTAACTATGTGAATATGATCAGTTATTTTTACATGTTTGTTCCAATTTATTATGTGTTTAGAAGTGTAAAACAATACATGTGAAATAAGGACAACACAACTCACTGATATATATAATGTTGGAAAAAGAAGGAAATACAATAAAGAATGGAAGAAGATATGATAATCATAAGTTAGATCTCATGGATCATCACTGGAATAAAAAATAACAGATAAGAAATAATTATGACCAGAAGAACAGGTGTTGGTCTGCACATGCACGGATAGATCGACAAAAATCAGTCTGACAACTCATGGTCACTGTTGTAGAATCCAAAAAACTCACTCTGATGGCGATACCCATAAAAATGAGCTGGAAACTATCTCAAAATATGTGCCATGGCCTCTATACTGATCTTGATGACTTTCAGACTGAATATCCGACCTATGAAGCTCTGGATCTCATCCCCTGGGGGTTTTCACCCCTCATGGGATCAATGAGTGTGCCCTAGTGATTCCACTAGCAGAATATGATTATGTATAGCTCAAAACAATCGTCTTGGTATCCTCTGTAATGGGTTGAAAGGGATTCCTCAAATCTATCCCGGAATTTCCCCTGGAACCCCAAATGTGCTTCCTCTGGAGCTGGGACCTAAATGATTGTTTTCCTCTTTCCAAAATATTCCACCATCGGAAAATTACAAAATATGTCTCAATAGGTGCACCCTGGCTAGCTCTCTAATGGGTCAGAAGGAATCATCCAAATCTGAATTGTCACAAGCGGCCGCACAAACCCTCTCTCAAACACTTGTTCCCTCATTGGTTGAGCTACGCAATCAATGAACTAGAAATTGTAATGCATGATGAAATACCTGGATGGTATCAATGATAGGCTAGGGTGTGTCTCTCAACAATGAAACCGATCAATGGTGGTGTTTTCCTCCAGAAATCCACAAAACAACAAGGGGATCAATTTCCTCCTCCTCTGCAAATATCTCAACATCAAATCATAACATAATTATGAATTAGGTTGCTTCACCATTCCTTTATAACTTCTCGAAACAATAATTCATTGTTGAACTTTTCCCTCCAAGTGACTTTTACTTTATTTTATTATTCCTTGATTAAATCACATAATTAATTAATTAATTAACCATTTCACCTCTAAAAAGTGATTTATCTATCCTCATGGCTTCTCCGACCTCTAAAATTCACTTCTCATCAGGTTATCTTGTACTTCTCTTCCTCCTAATTCTGATGAGATATTATAATAAGAGGTTTCTCCAAGTAATATTCCCATTATGACCTTCTTAGTGAATTTAATTAAGATAAGACCCATAATAACTCAAAATTACAGAAACCGTTGGAATGGAACAAAACCAAAGCCAAGCTATGCATAATGGATCTTGATGATGAACGATGCAAGACAGACCCAATAAAACCCCTCAATATCTCTCGAACTCTTTTTTACCTCTATATGGCCACTCTGGTAGGCATAACACTTTGTAATGTTATAATGTCCCAAAATGGGGACATTACAGTCCTCCCTGCCATAATATTGCTTGTCCTCAAGCAATAACTGAATCCAACTACATATGATATCGGGGTCCCATATGCACCTGCATGATACAAGGTAGACTCCCTCAAGATGTGGCCTCTCTAAGTGCTCACTATGCATGACACCCACATGCTCCTGATGAGTAGAATGATCAACGGCCAAAGAATGTCAGTCAACTCCCCGAGCAACCACTCTACTCGAAACTCAACTCCATCAAATGTTGAACTACCAAGCACTCTAATCCATGGATCCCATATCACAATGTGAACTGCAATGCATCGTGAAATATATTCCTGTAACGTATCAATACCATGAGTCTCTTGCAAATAACACTCAATCTCACCCTGAATTGAGTCTTCCCTCCAAGATTGTACCAACCCCAATACGACCTCCACCAACTGGACATGTTGCTTCCATAGTGAGGTACTACAAAACCTCAACAAATAACCAACAAGTGATGTGCTCCCCCCAATATTGAATCTCACTGGAAATTCAAAGTGACTTCCCCCTATAAAGATCCACTCATTTCCATCAGTCAATGAAATTCATAGCCCTGTAATCCTAGGGTCCCATGCTAGCCTCTGACAGGGACCACCACGTGAACACTGCACTACTCTGATCATGATCATTTGCTCAAAGTAGACATACTAGATTCCCCACTCCTGGATCCTCATGCTGACATACCTATGAAAATTGGGCCTATTGTCAAGAAGTTGAACCTATAAAGGTATCTCTATGGAATCAATATCTTCCCAACCACATCAATACTCGATCATGAGTATCAATAGGGAGAACCTATCTCACCACATAGAACAAGTCCCTGCAATCCCTCTCAAAACCATCCAAGAGTGAAGTATGTTTCTCTTTGGTGCAACCTGGGTCATGATAAGATGAAACAACCCACTAACCAAATGGAATCCTAGATCCCAAGGCAACATTGGAAGTTCATCACTTCCAATCCCCATTAAATTCTCGTGTGTCATAATGATAAATGTCGGAAGACCTCCATCCTCATCCCAATGAGAACCTGAATCTGTGTCACCCTCTGAGATATCTGATATCCCATGGCCTAAGATGCTCACCATCACACCCACAGTCTCAACTGTCTATCTTTGATGATCCACCCCTATCTTGTTGTATGCAATAAAGACACTCTTGTCAGGTGGTCTCGACCTACCAACTCTCCATGTCCCCTATCACTGTCTATCTCCCCCTATGTTGTTGTCAATGATGAAAGTATCGAGAAAAGATAACAGAAATATCTAGAACTGACTGTAGGAATGGAAAGTATCATATGCTTTGGTCAATCCCCAGGATTGGACCAAAAACTCATCCACTAGCACCCATGGTGAATAATCATCTAAATTCCAACTATCAGATACAACAATATATAACTCCACAAATTGTTGGTCAATCACTCTCCCTCCATCATCACTCAGATAGTTGTTGCTACTATGAAGGTGATCTCCTAGAACTATGTGTTGTTGCAAGGGAGGGGAATCTACATGCTCCACTAAGTGTGTCGCCTCCCTGCAATCCAATGTGTCTCCATGAATCCACTGTACATCTCACTCATCATCATATTTCCAAGGTGTATTGCCGGATCAACCTCTATGTGGATATCAACCAATCCTATAACACAAATGAAAGTGTCCTCATAACTTCCCTTGGCTTTGGAATCTTCATGTGTATGTGTATGACCAATTGTATCAAAACTACCCATGAATGGTGGCCCCTGTGACACCCAAACATCCTCGAACAATGTAACTGAGGAACATATTTGACTCTTTGTCAAGATAGATATAGTGTACCTCTGACCAGTCTCCTCAAGGAGCTTATATAATATGGACTCTGAGTCTTGAAGGGTTGTTTGCGTGCCTTCCAAGAATCCTCATGTGCTCACCAACTCATGAGTGAGTCGATCCACCTCCAACTCTTGCCTCCTCAGGGCCCTACAATACATATCTCCAACCACCTATAGGTAATCTCTTTCCATCAAAAATTGTTGGTAGTCGGCCCTCATCATAGTTACTCTTTTCCTGAGATTATGAAATGCATCCATGAAAAATACCCCATGTGAACTATCATGTTCCATTGATTCTATCCAACAATAATCTGCCACCAATGCATGTGTATCATCCATGCATCTAGTGGCTTCCATGATCATGTCCTCATTGACTCGCAATTGTCTCATCCAGTGTCATGACTTATGATCACATTCCCACTAAGGTTCTACCTCATGCCCTTCACTGCTAGTGTCAACAATGTAATCCCCAACAACATACTCCTAAAAATATAAGGCACTGAACTGCCCACTGTCCATTATGCCATTGATTCATCCTGTATGTCATTGCACACCATCACCAACTACTACCCCTATTTGAATTGCATTGTATCATATATGGGCAGCTATATCCTCCTGTGCATTCACTCTGCTAATGTAATATGCACCTGGATCCCATACGGATGTGTCTAGATATGAGATATGGTCATCCTGACCCATGCAGAGTGCACCCTCATCACTGTGGATTGGTCCTAGAAGTGAGTATCCTATCAAACTTCCAATCTCTACAACCTGATATAACAATGGGCTCTCCAAAAGAGGTGACTCCCTCTCCCCATACTGGTAGGTATGTGTAAGGTCAACTATCTCCAAGTCATGTCTCTCCTCCTAGGTCTGCAAATCAATATGTCCCTAGTGTACAATCCTCACACAAGGCTCCTCCACCATATCAGGAATGGCACTAATATCCTCATGTGTTGTGGCTATGATAGGTGTCTGTCAAGATAAGGAATGTGTCATTGTCATCATAGAAATATCATCATCCTCCATATATGATTTCTCAGAAGCCTTGTCTATACCTAAGGGTTGGTCATCCAACCACCTAATATCATCACATTCAAGTGCCCACACATATGAATCCTCACACAAGTCATCACTCTGCTAAATTGTTGAAGTCTCAACACTACCTGGTAGGGAAGATGAAGAACATGCATTATCATCATGTTCATCCAATTGTACCTCAGATGTGTAGGAGTCACTAGGCTCATCTAACTACTCTAAATAGGCATATGTGGTTGCATTTTCATGCACCTCCTCATACTCATTGTCATAATGTACCTCAACAATGTGCAACTTCCCCTTCTTCTGCCTTGATAGTTGGGGTTCATACCACTCAGGATGTTTGATGGTGCAAAAATCCTTGAATGACAAGTCTGCATGAAATTCTATACCAAGATCCTGATATTGTCTCAAACAATTTTCCAACTCCTCATCATGTCCTTTTTGTCCTTTTTGTTGCCTCTTTGAACCACTAGTCCCTCCTGTAGCATTGACATCTATAGTGTTCATGCTATGTTGGAGCATCTGTGCACTAAGGTTCATCTATTGTATGGTGGTCAACGGGTCTCTCTATCCCCTATCTAGGTAATGCATGGCTCGTGTACTGTCAAAATGTATCTCAAGGCCTTTCCCCCTGCCCTTGGGTGTCTCATGTCTATCACCCATAGTCCCCTCTATGTCAGCCTCTGTGTCTGAACAGATATGCTCTTTGTCATCTATCTCTAGCTCTATATCTTACTGAGTGTGGAAGGGGCTGAAATCCCTTCGGTTTCTATCTCTCTTATATCTACTATGAACTTTGTGTCATTGTATGTACTCATCCCCAATATGTCCTTGACCTTCTGGTTATTCTTCACTTGTTCCCAGAATCATGGGGTCATGAGAAACACTTCTTCATAGGCTGGCAGGAAGAAGGCTATGATACCACTAAAATATCCTTGATCCAGCTGATCTGGATATCTATTGCTAAACTATGGCTTGGCTACTAAATATGATACTCTGGGGGATTATGACTTCATTTGAGTAACTTTGTGAAGATGCTCGATTTTTTTTCCATGTTTGTTCCAATTTATTATGTTTTCAGCAGTGTAAAACAATACATGCGAAATAAGGACAACACACCTCACTAATATATATATATAATGTTGGAAAAAGCAGGAAATAAAATAAAGACTGGAAGCAGATATGATAATCATCGGTTAGATCTCATGGATCGTCACTAGAATACAAAATAACAGATACAAAATACTCATGACCAGAAGAACAGGTGTTGGTCTGCACATGCATGGATAGATCGGCAAAAAGCAATCTGGCAGCTCACGGTAACTGCTGTAGAATCTGAAAAAGTTTCCCTGATGGCGATACCCGTCAGAATGAACTGGAAACTGTCTCAAAAGATGCGTCATGGCCTCTAGACTAATCCTAATCACTTTCGTACTAAAGATATGACCTCTGAAGCTCTAGATCTCACCCCTTGGGGGTTTGCGCCCCTCATGGGCTTAATGAGTGCACCCTAGTGATTCCATTAGTGGAATATGACGATGTATATCTCAAAAATATCATCCTGGTCTCCTCTGTAATGGGTCGGAAGGGATTCCTTAGATCTGTCCTGGAATATCCTCTAGAACCCCAAATGTGCTTCCTCTGGAGTTGGTCCCTAAATGATTATTTTCCTCTTTTAGGGAGATTCGACGTCGTAAAATGACGACATATGGCTCAATAGGTGCACCATGGCTACCTCTCTAATGGGTCGAAAGGAATCATCCAAATCTGAATTGTCACAGGAGGTCGCACAACCCGTCTCTCAAACACTTGCACCCTCACTGGTTGATCTATGCAATCATTGAAATGGACATTATAATGCATGGTGAAATACCCAGATGGTATATCCGATAGGATAAGGTGTGTCTCTCAACACCAAAATTGATCAATGGTGGTGGTTTCCTCCAGAAATACACAAAACAACAAGGGGGTCAATTTCCTCCTCCTCTGAAAATATCTCAACATCAAATCATAACATAATTATGAATTAGGTTGTTTTACCCTTCCTTTATAGCTCCCCGAAACCCTAATTTATTGTTGGCATTTTCCCTCCAAATGAATTTTACTTTATTTTATTATTCCTTGATTAAATCACTTAATTAATTAACCATTTTACCTCTAAAAGGTGATTTATCCATCCTTATGGCTTCTTCGACCACTGGAAGTCCCTTCTCATCAAGTTATCATGTACTTCTCTTCCTCATGATTCTGATGAGCTATTACACTAAGAGGTTTCTCCAAGTAATATGCCCATTATGAACTTTTTAGTGAATTTAATTAAGATATGACCCATAATGATTCAAAATTATGGAAATCGTCAGAATGCAACAGAACCAAAGCCGAGCTGTGAGGAATGGATCCTCATGATTAACAATGCAATTCAGGCCCAATAAAACACCTTAATATCTCCTGAACTCTCTATAACCCCTATCTGTCTACTCTGGTAGGCATAACACTTTATAACATTATAATGTCCCAAAATTTTGACATTACATCATCATGGTCATGGTCATGGTGGTGGTGTTGGTGGTGGTCATCATGGTCATGGTTATTTTCATTGTCCTCCTCCTTCTTTTAATCATCATCAACATCATCATCACTAAATGTATTAAAATATTGTTGTAAACTAGATAATTTAAAATAAAAATTATCATTTTAAATGTTTTACATCATCGTCATCATCATCGTCATCATTGTCATTGTCATCTTCATGATGATGATGAAGATGATGATCATGATCATGATCATTTTCATCATCATTGTCATTGTCATCATCGTGGTCATGGTCATGGCCATGGTAGTTGTGGTCATGGTCGGCGTGGTCATGGTCATGGTGGTGGTGGCCATGGTGGTCATTGTCATTGTCATGGTCATGGTTTTTGTCCTTATCCTCCTCATCCTCCTTGTCATCCTCCTCATCATCATCCTCATCCTCTTCCTCCTCGTCCTCATTGTTAGAAAACCAAGATCATGGAGCAATAAAGTAAAACAAATCTGGAAATAAAACATAGAAGATACACAATACAATAGAGACACAGATATACATGGTTCACCCAGTGTGGGCTATGTCCACTAGAGAAATTTCTAGGTCCTTCCTTTATTATCATCCAAAAAATGAAAGGATACCACCTATATCACACCCGTTGTAACTTCCTCTTCTTTCTCTCACAGTATCCTTACTCAGAATATAGTATTCACAATGATACATAGCCGCAATACATTTCCCTCATAAAAGACAGTTTCCTTCTAGGGAAACAAAACCCTAACATAACTTCTACCATCATATCTGCGACCTTATAATGAACGGTCCATATTTACTATGAAATTTAAATATACATTTACAAGGAAAATTTTCCTTTGGGGGGTCACTTGCCCCCAGACCCCCCAACCGAGGGGATATCCCCCTCGAACCTCGCAAGGGGGGTAACCCCCCCTGCTGATGCAGACCCCTCCCTCTCTTTACTAGGGGATGCTCAACTTCCCAGTATAGGATTGTTCAAAACACTTAGTCGAACTGGCTCTTCGGTCCCTTGCTCGAACCCAAAACCACTATACACAGGCCCCTTATCTCCTTAGGCATAGGTCCTATGAAACCCACGAGCCCTTTCCTTGGCACTCTTGGTAGTTATAAAATGGAGGGTGCTAGCTCCTCCTGCTAGCCCCTCTCCACATGAGACCTCAGGCTATGACATGAGGTTAAACCCTGAAAGGTGCTTCGGACCTCGGGCTTCGACTATTTCCACAACCGCTAACTTATTTTCCGTCAAAATCTAAACCAATGAACACAGGTGGCGCAAGGATCAATAGTCCCCACCACTTCCTTATATCCATGACCCAAAATTCTTCGAGATCCATCGCTTTAGGTAATTCCAAACCACCTCTCCACAAGCCCTCTCAAGTGCTAAGTCTCCGGACTAATAGATATTTTTCCACGTGTCCTCTCGATCCGACGGTTCATATCAGCTCCACACTTCACCCTTTGAGAGATTTTGGCTCCTCGCTTCTCTACTACTCTCCAGAGTGTTTGATCTCTAGAGTGAGGGATATTCTACCACATACCCTTATGGATGTGACAGTCCATATTGCTTCTCTCTTCACTATTTCAGAGAAGTTATCCCTCTTCTCCATGCCAATCTTACAGAGCTCTTCCTCACGAAGTCCTTGATTTCTCTGCCACCTGTCGCTTCGAAAGATGGACGGTTCCTATTGGTTAGGAACTTTGGGACTTCGACTATCCCGCTCTCATGTGAAATTGGAGTAGTTTTGTACACCTTACCTATATTTGACTGCTTTCAATCCATGTTCTCAGATCCGACAGTTGGGATCTGTTCTCCTCCTATGCACGCCTCTTATGGTGTTTGGATGTGGAATGAAATGGTCCATATCTCCTCCTTTGTAGATGATATGACGAATTCTATCGCTCCTCCTCCTGAGCTTCTTTGTCCTCCCAAACAGGAATAATTTTCAAGTGTCAAAGGATACAACCTTTGAGATTTCTCCTACGATCTTGACTTCTTTGAGTCTCATCGATGCTTTTCTTCCTAAGATTTGGGACTTGTAACAAGTCCATTCGTGCACACCTTGCGCTATACCTTATGATCTTTTTTCAATGACTTAATGAAGTGTGAGAGCTTGCTTGTGCTTCTCCCATAGTCTAGGACTTAGAATATTTCTTCCCTCTGCTCTCCTTGCATAGTCCTTCTGTGGAAACTTACACTACTTTTCCCCAAGCCTTGCAGTTGGTCAGATTTCCCTAAGGACTTGGCCCTTCTACTTCCTTCAAAGGAACTTTTGGTGCCCTCCTGGCACACCCTACACTCATCCTCTTGAGCTTCTGAACTTGAAACGAGTTCATCTCTATGCACGCCTTGCACTTGACTGAGCCTTCAGATGGTTTCAGACTTTCAACACTTTATCTAAGTGTTGGCCTGGTGCACTCCTTGCACAGTTCTTCCTCTTGCTTCCTAAAATCCTTCAGTTTTAGTGATGCATCTCCTACATCCACTCAATTCACACTTGCAGATCTATTATACAGAGTGTTCAAAAACTTTGTTTCCTTCAAATTCTCCAACACTTTAGAATGTGTTGGTCCTGTGCACTCTTTGCACCTGCTCAAAGGACTCCTTACTGAGCCTTTCCTTCAGAGTGTTCAACAACTCTGGCTATGCGTTCTCCTGGACATACTTTCCCCTACAAGGTTTTTAGCAACCTTGAGGCTCCTCCTGAGTCTGAGACTATCCTAGTGTGCCCACCTAGCATGTTCTTCTATGAACTTAAAGCATTAGTTCAGATACACACTCCTTGTGTTGGCTCACACAGTTTTCAACACTCTTTCATGCACTCCTTGCATTTAGCCTGAAGAACCTATAAACAACTCAATAAATCTCACAGATAGATAATTTTATCTATCCCTATAGATGTAAACTATCACTTACATCTACAACATATATTCATAAACACACACAGATAACATTCATAAAAACACATAATCACGCAGAAAACTCATAGGCACGAAAAAATGTTGTCTTTTTGTATTAATATGAATGTTTGTTTACAATGGGTGTAGGCTCGGATTGCAACTGATTCTTGGATCTCAACTCTCCTTGGCTTACAATGATTTACAATACCTTTAACAACAATCATCACTATCAGGAATATAATACAAAGATTTATACAAGAGAGGCTCCTTGAGCCTTTCCCTCCAACTACTCTAGTGGTGTCTAATCACCAATTACAGTGCCTGACTACTGAGGATTATTACATTGAATGAACATTAATAACTCAAATCTAAGGCGATGCTCAAGATCTGTACAACTCAAGCCTATTAAATAAAATTACATCCATAGCTTGTACAAAGGCATCAACTCGACTCATCCAACCTTATAACTTTTAATTGCATTTAATTACATTGAAATTTAAAAAAGAGGGAAAAATGAGAGGGTTGGCGCCTCTCCCCTCCTTAAATGTGTGTGGATGTGTTGGATAGATGGTGCTTTGCTGAGGTGGAGTGATGCTCATACAAAATACTCCACTGCTGGGAAAATCATGAGCTCTTTCTCATGACATCCTCTTCTCAAGTGTTGAAATCCCCCTGGATCCCAAACTCTCCCTTGGAGTTGTCCACCTACTCCTCTTCTTTTATGTTTTTGTTGCTTCCCTGCTACTCTTGTAGGTCCTCCTCTATTCAACTTCCTCATGTTGATAGCTTCATGTGTTGATCTCAACATCAAATCACTGACTTCTTCAATCACCTCTTCCAGCTGCTCTGTTGGCTGACTCCTTGGAAGTCTACTATGTTGTTCCATCTCCTTGTGTTGATCTATGGGAAGATCAACATGATCTCCCAATCCTTTATTATCCCCTATGGCACTTACCTTCCATTATGTTGTAGAATCCAATTCTGTAGTCTCCTAACTGAGTTGTTGCTCAACTTCCTCCTCTGGTAGATTGGCTTCTTCCAGTTCTGCTTATGCTGGTTAAACTCCATCTTCCTCCAGCTGCTCATTAGACTCAAATTCTCCTTCTCTTTGCATGACTGCATCCTAGCAGTCCTTTTCTGGTTCTGGATTATTCAACCAATCCTCCATCATATCCAACTCCGTTTCCCAAGGAATGAGCATATTAACTGTATGCTCCTCTTTTTCTACTAGGGAAAACATCAGTGTCTGCTCCTTATCCTCCTTAATGGCAGTCACAACTAGTTGTCCTTCTTCTCCCTCTACAACACATATGCTAGCCTCAACTGGGCTGCTTGGAAGGAATATCTGAATTCCCCCAATGATCAGAATACTCCTCTAATCCTCCTCCTCTGTGATGGAAGTATTTAATGTCTCATCATATTCATTCACATGTTCTACAACTCCACATCAATCTTCATATGCATGAGGCATTTCTTGTGCCTCTCCTTCATCTATCAAAACCCCTTGTTGATTTGAAATCTCAGCTGAGTTCCTCTATTCTCCCTTACCCATCTAGAAAATTGGGACTTCTGTCCTGACCTCCTGACAGTCTATGAGATCTTCAGATGATCTCGCTTTATTACCCACTTGGCAATTTGAAATTTCACCACATCCCTCCTGGTAGTCTACGAGATCTATGTTGGATGTCTTCTCCTACCCATCATTGAGGCTCTCTCCAACCTCTAGCTCACAAATGAAAACCTTCTTCTCTATGTCACTGAGGGTTTCAACATGCCTCAACCACCTCCTCAACACTTGTTGCTTCCTTTTGGTCAACAAATTTTGAACATGCCACTTTTCTTTCCTCTTCAAGGACCATTCATACCTCCAACATACATGGGAATCATGTTGCATCTGTAAGTTTTAAACGAAGTAAAGCAATGCATATAGATTCTTAAGCAATACAAAAATTAATCAATCGCTCATACACAGAGTACACAGAGATTTTATACTGGAAACCCTCAATCGGGAAAACCTTTCTTATTTTCATTATATTGAATTTCACCATTCACCATACAATATATACAATGTTTTTAGGTATTCCATAGATACCAAAACCCTAATCCCTTAATCCGAGATTAATTTACAAATCCGCTAAAAATAGCAAAATCTGCTAAAAATAGCAAAAACCGCCCAAAAAAAAAAATTCGGGGCGCTTCCCCAAACCCCGTCAACCTCGGGCTACCGCCTGTTGTAAGGTAGTTAGAGAGGTAGTAAGGGGGCCCAGAGGGCCCATAGTGATAATAGTGGAGTTCATTCAATGTAAGGTGGACTAGGTCCACTATATTATTAAATAAGGTCCACTATGGTAGTTAGATATAATAAATGTAAGAGGACTTCTTAGAAGGTTCTACTTCTAGAAGATTCCTCCTCTAGAATGTTCTTAGGTGATGGTAGAACTATATAAAGGGGCTCAAGAAATGTAATGAGACATGAAGAGAAATATTGTATTTGGAGCTGAAGATCATTAGGAGGATGCCCCCTCGAAGAGGCAAGTGAACAGGAGAGGATCCCTTCCATAATAGGATCCATTGTATGGTGTTGCCCTACCTCAAGGGTTTGGTAATAATATTGTGTGGTTTATTCTATATTGCTTGTGGATCTATTGTGTATTCAATAATTGTGTTGATTATATCTTCAGATCTGGTATTGGTTCTTAACAAGTGGTATCAGAGCACTTTCCAGGGCCGGAGTTGTGGGCAACTATTTTTCATTTTTGCAGATTTTTTTTTTCGGAGAAGAAAAAAGAGGACCGCGACATTCTAGACATTTTCAGTATATTTATGTGGAAAATTTGCAGAAAAGGGTTGTATATCTGAGTTCCTCTCAAAAAAACACCCAAGTTAAAAAAAAATCGTCTGAAACGGAGCCCGGAAGGTCAAGATATTGAGGTTTTAAAATCTCCAATTTTTCAGGGTTTTTTCTGCGGACGGCGGTGCAATTTGTTTTTATTTCCATAGCATTTGGAGGCCGAATTTGCCCAAATAAATTACAGATCTGATTTCTTCTCACAATTTCACCCAATTTCAAAAAACAAATCAATCGAAACGGAGTCCAGGAAGTGAAGTTATGAGCATTTTAAGTTCAACAGTTTTTTAGGGTTTTTTCAGAAACAGCCGTGATTTTCTGCTGAAACTTCTTGGGTTTATTTTTTGAGTTTTTCCATGATGGCTGTAGGACCAAAGAGTTCATAGGGTGATCATATGGCTATTTCATCTCAAACCTTGAAAGAAATTCTTGGATCATTCAAAGCCCAATTGGATGATAGATTGGATGCATTTGCACATCGCCTCACAAATAGCCTCACACATAGCCTCACAGACAGCCTCACATATGGCCTCAATGATAGTTTTTGTAGTATTCAAGATTCATTGAATAACATACAGGAGAGATTTCTTATGGAGAGCCTCAGGTATGAATATAATCAAGAAATATATGCTTGGTATGATTTTAAGGATGATTGTGCTGATTGGTATATGGATAGTTGTCATTTATGGGATGACAACCACTTCCATATTTTATTTGATGACTCCACTCCAACTTCTGTAGAGAAAATCAATGTCCCACATCAGGAGCTAGTTACCAGCGTTCAGTCTACATATTCTACAGTGGTATTATTCCTCCCAGATTATGCTATGACCCTTTTCCACTATGTGGATGAATCTTCTTATTTGGATCCACATGATAGGTGTCAGTCTTTGAAGCATCATTTGGAGTTGGTTATTGGGTTCCAAAATATTCTATGGGGAGTTCACATGAGCACTTGGAAATGGGACCTGAGCTTACAATGGTGGTTGGACTACTTCAGCGTGGTGGATTTCCATTCTACATGGGACTTTGGTTCTTCAGTCTTCTTCAGCATTACGGTCCACAATTATCCATGGGACCCTGGTATATGGTTGTATATCAAGAGTTGAGGACAACACTTTCATAAGGGGGATGGAATGTAAGGTAGTTAGAGAGGTAGTAAGGGGGCCCAGAGGGCCCATAGTGATAATAGTGGAGGTCATTCAATGTAAGGTGGACTAGGTCCACTATATTATTAAATAAGGCCCACTATGGTAGTTAGATATAATAAATGTA
>ML777021.1:1220644-1248289 GCA_009831015.1 Picea engelmannii | reverse complement strand
AAAGAACATAACAAAGTAATACACTTATCTTCTTCTGCAATCATAATATTAACAGATCCAATTTGACTTACCAGAGTATTAAAGGCATTTATATGTTCTGTCATAGAATCTCCATCTTCCATCCTAAGATGATACAACTTCTTTCGAGGAAATAACTTGTTTACCAGGGACTTTGATTGATACAAATTCCCTAACTTATCCCATAGTTCTTTGGCTGTAGATTCTCCTGATACATTCAACAACACCGAATCTGCCAAGTAGAGTCAAATAGTACTCCTTGCTCTTCTATCCAACTTGTCCCAATATTCCTTTGACATACCAGTAGCTGGTGTACTAGTAGTTTGTGTACTGGTAGGCTGTGTACCAGTAGCCTGTGTGCTTGTAGATGGTGTACCAGTAGGTTGTGTACCAAGATCCACATCGATCCATTGTTCTTTGTCTACAAGAAGGTCCTCCATCTTGAGCTTCCATAGCTCAAAGTTTTTGCCGTTGAACTTCTCTATCTCAATTCTATATGAACTTGCCATTCCTCTTTATTTACTCAAATCTCCACTGCAAAAAGCTCCCACTGAACCCAAGTTTATCACAGACCCAAGATAAACTTGATCTATCAAGACCGAGCCAAACCCTCAGCAACAAAGGTGTCCCTCTGAAGCCAAAAATGAGATCTGATACCACATGTAAGTTTTAAACCTGTGAAGTAAAGAAATGCATATAGATTCTTAAGCAATACAGAAATTAATCAATCGCTCATACACAGAGTACACAAAGATTTTATACTGGAAACCCTCAACTGGGAAAACCTTTCTTATTTTCATTATATCGAATTTCACCATTCGCCATACAATATATACAATGTTTTTAGGTATTCCATAGATACCAAAACCCTAATCCCTTAATCCGGGATTAATTTACAAATCCTCTAAAAATAGCAAAAACCGCCCAAAAAAAAAAATTCGGGGCGCTGCCTCGAACCCCGTCGGCCTCGAGCTACCCAGGGGGGGCATACCTTCCCTCCCCTGGGACCCCCATAGGAAAGCGCCTGGAACACATGGAAAATCTCTAGGTGAAGGGATCGTCAGACGCAGTTATCGTACCTGACGCACCCCCACACACACACATGCAGAGAATATAACACATACCCAACAACATCTTCAGTGATATCCTGTCAAGATTCGTTTTAATTTCCTCAAGCTCTTTGTCCATCCCTTCTTTGATTTTCTGATGGAATTCCCCTTCTTGACCTCTCTTATCACATTCAATATCCATTTTCACCTCTATCCACCCTCCTGGAAAGTCTATGGATTACCCTAAAACTGAGATCACCTCCATCTTCTCCTGCAGCCCACCTGGTTCTCAAATGTTTGTTTCCTACTTGCAAACAAATATCCATGCATAGATCATCAACACTCTGCCTTTTTCTTCACCTGCTATCTATAGGTGAAATTTAGTTTCTGATACCATTTGATGTTAGACTATCTCGTATTTCCTTTGCATGTTGTCTGCAAGAAAAATCAAGCTCCAATACCACTTGATGCAGACCCCCCCTCTCTCTCCTAGGGGTTGCTCGACCTCCTGTTCTAGGATCGTTCAAAAACCTAAGTCAAATTGTCTCTTTGGGCCCCTATCGGAACCCAAAACCACTATACACAAGCCCCTTATCTCCTTAGGCACAGGTTCTATGCAACCCACAGTCCCTTTCCTTGGCACTCTTGGCAGTTCTAAACTGGAGGGTGCTAAATCCTCCTGCTAGCCCCTCTCCACATGAAACCTTGGGTTGTGACCCATGGTTAAACCCTAAAAGGTGATTCATACCTTAGGCTTCGGTTGTTTCCACAATTGCTAACTTATTTTCCCTCGAACCTCGAATCAACGAACACAACTGGCGTGAGGATCAATGGTCCCCACCACTTCCTTAGATCCATAGCCCAAACTTCTTCTGGCTCCACTGCTTAGGGTAATTCTGAACCACCTCTCCACAAACCCTCTGGAGTTGTAAGTCTCCATACTAACAAATATTTTTCCACCTTTCCTCTTGATCTGACGGTTTAGATCGGCCCCACACTTCTCCCTTCAGGCATTTTTGGCTCCTCGCTTCTCTACTACTCTTCAGAGTGTTCGACCTCCGGAGTGAGGGATCTTCCGCCATGTACCTTTCTAGATCCAATAATCAAGATCGCTTTTCTCTTCATGACTTTGGTGAAGTTATCCCTATGCTCCACGCAAATCTTCTAGAGATCTTCCTCATGAACTCCTTGATTTCTCTACCACCTCTCCCTTCGGACGATGAACGGTTCCTACTACTTCAGAACTTTAGATATTAGACTATCCTGATCTCCTATGCACTTTTTTAAAAGGAGTTAAGTTATGTGCACCTTACCTGGCTCTGATGGTTGTCAATCCACATGCTCATATCTTATGGTTGGGATCTGTTATCCTCCTCTGCATGCCTCTTCTAGTGTCTGGATGTGGAATTCAATGGTCCAGATATCCTCCTTTGAAGCTAATTTGATGGATATTATCGCTCTCCTCCTGAGCTTCTTCTTCCTCCTGAATTGGAAGAATTTTCAAGTGTCAAAGGCTATGGCCTTTGATATTTCTCCTACGAGCTCGACTTATTTGAGTCTCATCTAATCTTTTCCTCTTGAGCTTTGGGACTTGGAACAATTTCGTCGACGCACACCTTTTTCTATCCCTTCTGAGTTTTGTTTAATGACCCTATGAAGTGTGATCACACGCTTAAACTTATCCCACTGTCTAGGAATCATAATGTTTCTTCCTTCTTCACTCCTTGCATAAGCCTTTATGTGCAAACTTGCATCACTTTTCCCTGAGCCTTGTAGTTTCTAGGATTTCCCTAAGGACTTGGCCCTTCTTCCGTCAAAATAACTTCTAGTGCCCTCCTGGAACACCCTTCTTTCTTCCTCCTTAGATTCTAAAATTGAAATGAGTTCATCTCTATGCACTCGTTGCACTTGACTGAGCCTTCAGACATATTCATACTTTCAACACTTTATCTAAGTGTTGGCCTAGTGCATTACTTGCACAGGTCTTCCTCCTACTTACTGGAATCCTTCAGGTTCACTGATGCATCTCCTACATCCACTCAATAAACACTTGCAGAGATCTTCTACAAAGTGTTCAAGAAATTTGTTTCCTTCAATTTCTCTAACACTTCAGAATGTGTTGGTCCTATGCACTCTTTTCACCTGTCCTATTCAAAGCACTCCTTGTTGAGCCTTTCCTTTAGAGTGTTCAACAACTCTAGCTATGTTTTCTCCTACAAAACCTTTCCCCTCCAAGGTGTTCAGTAACCTTGAGGCTCCTCTCGAGTCTGAGACTCTCTTGGTGTTCCCACCTGACACGTTCTCCTCTGAACTTAAAGAAATAGTTCAGATATGCACTCCTTGTGTTGGCTCATGGAGTTTTCAATACTCTGTCATGCACTCCTCGCATTTAGCCTGAATAACCCATAAATAACTCAGTAACTCTCATAGATAGAAAATTTTGTCTATACCTACAGATGGAAACTATCACATACATCTACAACATATATTCATAAACACACACAGATAACATTCATAAAAACACATAATCACACAGAAAATTCATAGGCAAAAAAAACGGTTGTCTTTTTGTATTAATATGAATGTCTATTTACAATGGGTGTAGGCTCAGACTGCAACCGGATCTCAACTCTTAACTCTCCTTAGCTTACAATGATTTACAATACCGTTAACAACAATCATCACCATCGAGCATATAATACAGATATTTATACAAGAGGATCTCCTCGATCCTATCACTCCAACTACTCTAGTGGTGTCTAATCACCAATTACAATGCCTAACTATTGAGGCTTATTACATTAAATGAACATTAACAACTCATATCTGAGGCGATGCTTGAGATCGGTACAACTCAAGCCTATTAAAGGAAATTACATCCATATCATGTACAAAGGAATCAACTTGGCTCTTTGTTATAGGAGAATCCCCTTGCGGACAATTGGATTCCCTCTTGGGCTCTAGAATACTAAGACCAATACAGAAACAGTGCTAATGTTGGCCACTGACATCCTTTTAAATCTAGTTAAACTAAAATATAGAGAAGAGGAAGAAAGGAGTACCTTTTAAATGATGTTTTTCCTCGCATAATCTGAGCTGACATTTGATCCCTAAGATCCTAGATAAGTCTCGCGAACAAACAAAGACAAAACAAACATCCTATTCTACTAAGATTATCTTGAAACCAGATCTATGTAATAGATAGAAGTTCATGTAGAAAAAACTCAACCTTGAAAGAAATAGGCCAAGAACATATGTATATTGATGAGAAAAACAAAGAATGTTTATAGTCCTTTGATGAAGGTGTAGAAACCTTTCCCAACTCTCCTTGTCCAACCCTTTGCTCAAGTAATCCACAGAAAGTGATGATGCTTCAATGATATCTCCCTTATGAGATCATAAGTTTGATTCCTTCAATGTCTCTCCCTTTCACCATGAAGAGGCCTCCTTATATAGGCTTGGAGAGGCCTAACCACTTGAGATATTATTGGGATAAGTTGAGGATTCTTCTCCTTTAGTTGTGTATCTTACCTAATATCAAGCCTTGACCTCATATCCACATCCAACCAACTCCAGATATGAAGGGATTCTTCCTTGATTTCTCTCAACAGACCAAAATTCGCTCAAAAAAGGCCAACACTCCCTCAAAATGGGGTACAGAGCATTGCAACGCTCCCCCAAAAGAGGTCACAGAGCATTGGCACTCCCTGACAGTGTATAGGGGAGAGATGCCTTAAAAAATTGATTTTTGAGTGGTTGTTTCCATGGCAAAAGACTTGTACTCTCTATCAAATGATTTCTCCTCTTCAAAACCAATCTTTTGAGGTGTCTTTTGAGTGTTCTTGATAATGTCGTCCGAGACACGATATAGGCAAGATGATAGTATGATTTTTGCGACACTTGCGGCCAAAATGAGACACTCGCGACATTGGTAATGATGACACTAAGCCATCATCCTAATGAGTAATTTTGATGTGTAACATATTTCCCCCTAAAGTGCGAAGTCAGAAGATGGGAAATGATGACTGAAGTACTTTGTAGACTTTTTCAAGCAAGGGTATGGACTCAGAGAGCCTGGAAGAAGATGCACACAACCATCAAACAAATATTATGACATGTTTCAAACACAAGGCATGCATACCTATGCTTGAGTGATAAAGACTTTCAAGGTATGGCCGCCATAAAATACATTGCAGATCCATAATTATATTGACAAAAAGGTATAGCCACTAAAGAAACAATGTGGATCGATACTCCTATGAATTGAACTGATTGTAGCCATGACGAGCACACAGTGGATCTACTAAATGACAAGACATAGCCATGACCAATACAAAGTGGATCTATGTGACAGTATATGTTCAAAAAAAACTCCATCGCAACCTGGGAAAAGTACATATAAGAGTGAAGACTCAACCTAGGGTCTTCTTATCGATCCCGATGTAGTACGAATCTAACCATGTGAATAGATGTCCTAATTTCAAACATGGCATAAACCACTTGATTACCGGTCAATGAGGTAAATTGTTAACAAACACAAGGGAAATCACCATTGATGTCAATGATTCCCAAGGTACTCTAGTACATTCCAATCAATGTGAATGGATGAGATGAAGTCAAACATCCATGGAATCATCCGATCAGAGGTCAATGATGTAAACCCACTATAGGACGCGAGGAGGCCTGCCATTGAGGCATGCATGTCCCAAGGTACTAACTGGTTTCTAAGTCTAGTTCCTGGATATTGTGTTGAAGTCGATAGGAACAGACTCATCGAAGGAGGGCCTTGATGTATCCCCCATCAATGACACAAAACTGACATAGAGATGTAATTGGTGGATCAAAAGAACATGGACTGATACAGGTATTGAAACAGGAAATTTGTGATGGTTGACTCTTGAGGCAGATACTTCCCTTGAACACTGAGGCACAATAACAGAAACATGACATGCACCAAAACACGATGATGCAATGGATACGGTGACTTTCGTCGGGTGACCCAAAGGAGTAAGAAAACTCATAGGATTGGTTTAGTGCAGAGGTTCAACGGATTAAAATGCATGCAAAGACAAAGTGTTGTGTTCAAGGGTGACTGTAAGGGTTACTTGTAATGTTCTCAAAAACTTTTTGGCTTGCTTGTTTCAAAATTCCCCCCCATCCAGATAGACAAGTACCTCTTTTTTATTTAACAAGCTCGAGGAGGGTAACACATGCTCGATATAACTCACCTTTGGTAAGCCCCTCTTCCTTTGTTTAATGAAATGGAAGTAGTAAGGGTTCAGTCCCGTATGGGCCCTTCAATGTATGATTGTTTAATGAGTCAAAAGATGGTAAACTTAGTGGTTTTTCATATTTAGAGAGTCTGAAAATGACTTAAAGAGGACTCCAGTGTTGTCCTTTTTCGTAATGTTAGTCTCTCCAGGCCGAAAAAGAGATAAATTATCACTCGAAATATGCCCTTTCAAACCTTTTAACGAGTGGGAGAGGAAGAAGAGAACCAACCTGGTCCAAATGGTGAGGAAAATAGATGACCGTAACTCCGACACCGAACAATGCAAGATTCACCCTCCAAAGAAAAAATTCTCCACTGCTACAAATCTTTGCACAAATGAAATGGTAAATGGTATTTTTACCCCATTTTACTATTATAAATTTCATTTTTTCCTAAGATATAGTTATTTTTGGGTTTTAAAAATATTTTGGAGGGCTTATTAATACCTTGGAATGCAGTTTTGACATTATTGGAAGGTTTCAGAGTAGTTTTGTTCATTTTTCATCTTGTCACATTCACGAGCATGGTCTTAGTTCATTCTCAAGCTCGAAAAAACATAAGAACGCACCAAGTAAACTTTAAATCTAGTTAAACTAAAGTATAGAGAAGAGGAAGAAAGGAGTACCTTTTAAATGATGTTCGTCCTCGCACAATCTGAGCTGATCTTTGATCCCTAATCTTCTCAATAAGTCCTTTGAACAAACAAAGACAAAACAAACTTCCTATTCTACTAATATTAGCTTGAAACCAGATCTATCTAATAGAGACAAGTTCATGTAGAACAAACACAACCTTGAAAGAAACAGACCAAGCACATATGTATATTGATGATAACAACAAAGAATTCTAACAGTCCTTTGATGAAGGTGTAGAAAAAAATGATGATGCTTCAATGATATCTCCCTTATGAGATCATAAGTTTGATGCCTTCAATGTCTCTCCCTTTCACCATGAAGAGGCCTCATTATATAGGCTTGGAGAGGCCTAACCTCTTGACAGATTCTTGGTATAAGTTGAGGATTATTCTCCTTTAGTTTTGGATCTTCCCTAAGATCGATCCTTGACCTCAGATCCGAATCCAACCAACTCCAGATATGAAGGTATTCTTCCCCGATTTCTCTCAATAGTCCAAAATTCTCTCAAAAAAGGCCAGTGCTCCCTTAGAATGGGGTACAGAGCGTTCCAACGCTCCCCCAAAAGAGGTCATAGAGTGTTGGCACTCCTTGATAGTGTATAGGGAAGCTTTGCCTTCCAAAATTGATTTTTGAGTGGTTGTTTCCATGGAAAAAGTCTTGTACTCTCTATCAAATTATTTCTCCTCTTCAAAACCAATCTTTTTAGGTGTCTTTGAGTGTTCTTGATAATGTCATCCGAGACGTGACATAGGCAAGATGATAATATGATTTTTGTGACACTTGCGGCCAAAATGTGACACTTGCGACATTGGTAGTGAAGACACTAAGTCATCATCCTAATGAGTAATTTTGACGTGTAACACTCTTCTATCCTTACAACTTTTAATTACATTTAATTACATTGAAATTTAAAAATGAGGGGAAAATGAGAGGGTTGGCACCTCTCCCCTCCTTAATTGTGCATTGATGTGTTAGATAGTTGGCACTTTACTGAGGTGGAACGATGCTCCTTGATCACCTGCACTCCCCTGCATGGAGGACTTTAGATTCTTCCAGGGTGTAAAGTATTCATGGGGTATAAACACAGTGGAAAAGAAATACCTCTAAATCCAGAAGTTAATCAGGCTCCACAACCAACACTCCTCCTCATCATCATCAAATGTATTAAAATAATGTTGTAAACTAGAAAAATAGAATTGATCATTTTAAATGTTTTTTCATCATCATTGTATTCATCATCATCATCATCATTATTCTTTTTGTCCTCCTCCTCCTCCTCCTCCTCCTCCTCATCATAAAATGTATTAAAATATTGTTGTATACTAGATAATTAAAATTTATCATTTTAATTTTTTTTTGTCATTGTTGTCATCATTCATTGCCATTTTTGTCATCATCTTCGTCAGCATCATCATCATCGTCATCATTATTGTTAACACTCTTTATGTCTTGGGAATTTTCAAAGAAAAAGTTTCGCTACGGGAACTTTCGGTAGCGCCTTCTTCAGCATTTGGAAATAAATGCTTGGGATTCACATTCTTGGTTTTACAAAAATTGAGTGCAAGATTATTTTCTATCAGGTCCAGAGCATTGGATGTCTTTTGGCCAAATATTAAATTGTTTTGGTATTTTTGGCTTCTTTTAAGCCAATTTTGGCCTTTTCATCCAAATTTGGCTCTTGGCCTTTTTCGCAGGGTTTAATCATTTTTATTTTATAAAAAAGGTATTGGCCCGAAGGCCTAATCTCCAAGTGTTCCAACCAAGTTCGTGAGCCACCACACCAAGTATCAAACCACACATATCAAAGTTAAGCACCAATACACCAAGGGGATAATCCCACGAGAATGAAAAATCTATCGCAATCCCAACAGGCTAGAAGAAATAGTTTGGATTTGTTGGCCGAAGCATCTTCATCTATTTTTCATGGATATATGACAATTTGAGAACTTCACCTCTTATACAAATCCTAAAAAGATGTGATTTATGATGATGCAGTATGGGATAACCTTTTCTTTTCTCGTTTATAAGGTATCATGCTTCTTTTTGTTATGTTCATCTGCAGACTGGGTGAATAAAGGCATAAAAAATGTTTAAAATTGGTTTTTTGTATTTCTCTACAGGAAGTTCCTGCATCTCTCTAGACAGAAAACATGGGATTTTCTGGAAATGATCGTTTTTCTAGTCAGTTTAAAAATATGACTCTAACCATATGGAGAGTCATTTTGAAAAAAATGAAAAAATATTTCTCAAGGAAAATATCATATACAAAAACCTCCCTCATTTTTAACATAGGTGTCATGGTTTGGGAGATACAAGCAGAGATTTACATGTCATTTTTCAGATTTGAAAATACAAGAATTTTCATGTTTTAGCCATCTTATTTGGGAACATATTATGAGGCGATGGAAAGGTATTTCGAAAAACTAAAAGAGGTTTTTCTTAAGAACAATCTCATATACAAAAAACTCCCTAATGTTTTAGACATGTGTCATGGTTTGGGAGATACAAGCAGATCTTTACAACTCATTTTTCATAAATTTGCCATATGCTGTGAAATGGGATAGTTATCCCTTAGTTTGATTCCACACATGCCAAGATGAGGTGTCAAGTCAGGAAGACACATGGATGTTCAAGGAGGATATGTTTTCTAAATATTCTCATATATATATATATATATATATATATATATATATATATATATATATATATAACTCATGAAAAATCATATGTAAATGGGGGGGGGAGATGATCTCTAATACCTAAGAGGTCTGAGAGAAAGTTTGGAAGATCCAAGAAGAGCTTAGAGGGAGTTGTAGAGTATTTAAAGTCTCTGGTTTAAATCAAAGACCTAATTTTATTTCTATGTCAAAGAACTTTAGTTGATAAAGAAATCTTTGATCAGTTAGTCATTCCTTCTTTGTGTTATCATATTTTAGCAAATTTCTTCTATTAGATGTGTGATTTTTGAAGATATTGTAGTAAGGATTACTACAATAGCTGCCATGAAAAAGATTTAATTCATTTTGTATTGTTTGGAAAGGATTTATAAGATATTACATGTTCTTCTTGTAGCTATACCAAAAGCATGTTGCTTTGGTCTAACCTACAATTGTGTTTTTCCTTAATTCTTCATTTGCAACTATTCAATCTCAGAACATATCTATGCCTTACTTAGTCTGACTTGTCTACCATAGAATGTTAGGTTAAGGTCATTGTATTTAATGGACTCCATTCCCAATGGATTAACTGCCTTCTTGTTGAACATATCACTCTTAAAATTTCCTGAAAAACCCAACCCAATTAATTTGATTCTAATATGTGCTAGGCTTGTTCTTAAGGAAGTATAGGAACAATTTCTAGCACTAACATATTTTGGCATTGTTTCCGGGGACAAAAGTGAATATATCTTCCCTAGGAGAATAACAATGAGGAGATCTATATTTGGATGGTGAACTAAAGTTGGATACTTTAGAATCCTTATATTTCACCATGGTGACTCCATTGTTCAGATATTCATAGGCAACTCCACTGGTTAAAGATCCAAAATGATCATGGAAGTTATCTTGGCTCAGAGGTATGCATTTTGTGATTTCTCAAGCATAGTTTTTTTTCCACATCCAGTGCCTATTATAGCTGAATGGGATGACTATATTCCCAGATTCAAAGGAAGCAAGTATGATCATCCTGGTGAGCACTTATTAAATTTTCATAAATGCATTCTTGAACATGATTTTGTTCACGAGGATGTCTTAATCCAGATGGTCATATTTTCTTTAGAAGAACATTCTCATGAATAGTGTCAATATCTTCCTGCTACTAGCATTCATTCTTTGAAAGAATTTCATGATGCTTTTTATTCATATTGCAAGAGGATTTACCCGACTGAGAAACTTTTTGAGCATTGTTGTGAAGGATATGCATTATATGTTCAGAATTTAGCAGTTGATTCTTCTAGCGGTGTAGATGAAGGGGATGATTACATTGCAAAAGAGTAAGAAGATTTATTATCAGATATATCTTCTTCTAAATTTGTCCTACAACAAGAATATTTTCAACATTTTGATCCTGAAATTAATGACAATGATGCTCTAGGTGCATGTGTTACTCATCCAAATGTTTTTTATATAGAAGATATTATGAATCTGTTTGAAGATCAATTGTTGACTAAAAGGATTTTTTTTGAATACCATACTATAGATGATAAAAAGGATTAAATCATTTCGATTGCTACTTCCCAAAAAGAGTATCTTTAACATCTAGTTGATATTAGTATCAATGATTGCATAAATAAGGGTGTTTTAGATATTGATCCTAAGGTACCTATTGTTTCAAGTTTAAAATATCAAACAAATTATTATGAAGGAGAGGTTTCTAATGTTCAATTTTCATAATTTTTTTCAAATCAAACTATATTCGATGAATATGATGATGAATTCGAAATTATAGATCCATATGTTTATGATGTGGTAGAATTCGATCAATAGATACATGAAGACATTCAATTCATTATCTATGGACAACCAGAGTTGGTATATGACATATATGAATATTATGGCAGCGAGGAATACATAGATCAGTTTGTTGATTCTCATGATGAAATTGTTGTTGTTTTTTTTCAAGAAACATGTGAGCATATTCAGGACGACCTTGATGCTTTTGATTACCAACACCTGAATGATGTTCATGCTCTTTTTCCAGTAAAACAAATGAAGTATCATTTGATAAGTGAAACATAGAAACAATGTGTCCTTCTGTATCAGCTGGCCATGCAACATAATTGGTAGGACTCTGTGGCCATTTACATGGAGTCTTGGTTTTTGGAAAATTTCTGCCTCGTGGCATTTGGAATCAAAGTGGATTGTGGTTGTAAGTATGTCTTGCAAATCAATTTTTTTCTGCAAGCATTGTATTCTTATTTTACTTCCATCTGCATGCAAGAAGATCTTATAGTCGGTTTGATGCTATCATGGATTCATTGGAAGCATGATTACACATGATTAGATTTTTTCTATTGGTTAGAAGTAGGAGTAGTTTGATGAGTAAGCTCATTTCTCGAGCAATTGGTTTGTAGCGTATGTTGTCATTTCAGTAACTAGTATCTTAGAATTTGAATAATTTGCAAAGGTTTGGAAGGAAGTTGATGTCTTCATAGCCCATAGATAAGGAACACTATATCTGTGGGTTTTTGGAAGCCTCAAATGGAAGACTCCATCCCCCATGGATCCCATGTTAACACTCTTTTTTTCATGGGCATTTTCAAAAAAAAAAATTCTCTACGGGAAATTCTAGTAGTGACTTCATCATTATTTGGAAGTAAATGCTCAGGATTCACATTCTTAGTTTTACAAAAATTGGGTGCAAGCTTATTTTCTATCAGGTCCAGAGAATTGGATGTTTTTTGGCCAAATATTAATTTTTTGGGGGATTTTTGGCTTCTTTTAAGCGAATTTTGGCCTTTTTAGCCAAATTTGTCTCTCGACCTTTTTTTGCAGGGTTTAATAACTTTTGTTTAACAAAAAATGTATTGCGCCCTAAGGCTTAATCTCCAAGTGTTCCAACCAAGTCTGTGAGCCACCACACCAAGCATCAAACCACACATATCAAAGTTAAGTGCCAAGTCACCAAGGGGATAAGCCCGTGACAATGAAAAATATCTCTCAATCCCAGTATACCAGAAGAAATAGTTTGTATTTGCGGGCCAAAGCATATTCATCTATTTTTCATGGAGATCTGATAGTTTGAGAACTTCACCTCTTATACAAATCCTAAAAAACTGTGATTTATGATGATGGAGTATGGGATAACGTTTTTGTTTCTCATTTCTAAGGTATCATGCTTCTTTTTTTTAGTTCAGTTGTAGAATGGGTGAAGAAAGGCATCGAAAATTTTCAAAACTATTTTTTTGTATGTTGCTACAGGAAGTTCCCACAGCGCTCCACACAGAAAACATGGGATTTTCTAGAAATTATTGTTTTTGCAATCAATTTAAAAATCAAACTCTGACCATATGGAGAGGTATTTTGAAAAACTAAAAGAGGTTTTTCTCAAGAAAAATCTCATATACACAAATCTCCCTCAGTTTTCACATAGGTGTCATGGTTTGGATGATACAAGCAGATATTTACAACTGATTTGTCAGATTTGAAAATAGAAGAATTTTCCTATTTTAGTCATCTTCTTTGGGAAAATATTACGAGGCAATGGAAAGGTATTTTGAAAAAGAAAAAAAAGCATTTTTCTCAAGAACAAGATCATATAAAAAAACCTCCCTCAGTGTTTACACATGTGTCATGGTTTGGGAGATACAATCATATCTTTATAGCTCATTTTTCATAATTTCACCATATGATGTGAAATGGGACAGTTATCCCTTAGTTCGATTCCACATGTGAAAAATTGAGGTTTCAAGTTAGGAAGACACATGGATGTTCAAGGAGGATATTGTTTCTAAATATGATCAAAGATTTTATTTGATTTTAAGGTATTTAATGCTTTAAATGTCAAACCCTAGATTTTGGGTATGGGACTAATTTTCTAGATTTTTTGTAATCTCGTTGATATGAGTAAGTGAAAATTCGACCATAGGAGGTGTGAGATATTTATATTTTAGTAGATCAGATCCAAGCTTTGAGGATCTAGTTTCTATCTCATATATCTATAAAAACTCATGAAAAATCATATGTAAATGGGGGGTAGATGATCTCTAAGACCTGAGAGGTCTGAGAGAAAGTTTGGAAGATCCAAGAAGAGTTGAGAGGGAGTTGTAGAGTATGTAAAGTCTCTGGTTTAAATCAAAGACTTGATTCTATTTCTATGTCAAATAACTTTAACTGATAAATAAAGATTTGATTAGTTAGTCATTCCTTCTTTGTGTTATCATATTTTATCAAATTTCTTCTATTAGATGTGTGATTGTTGAAGATATGTTAGTAAGGATTACTGCAATAGATTCCATGAAAAACATTTAATTCAGTTTTTAATGCTTGGAAAGGATTTCTAAGATATTAAAGGTTCTTCCTATAGCTATACCAAAATCATGTTGCTTTGGCCTACAATTGTGTTTTCCCTGAATTCTTCATTCACAACTATTCAATCTCATAACAGATCTATGCCTTATTTATCCTAACTTGTCTACCATATAATGTTAGGTTAAGGTCATTGTATTTAAGGGAATCCATGCCCAATGGATTCACTTCCTTCTTGTTGAACATATTACTCTCAAAATTTCCTAAAAAAACCAACCCAATTAATTTGATTCTAAGATGTGCTAGGCTTGTTCCTAAAGAAGTCTAGGAACAACGTCTAAGGATAACAATCATCATCATCATCATCATCAATCATTAAATAAACATATATTATAATGTTAAATATATAAACAATTTAAATACATAATCATCATCATCATCATAATCATCATTCATTAAATAAACATATATTATAATGTTAAATATATAAACATTTTAAATACATCATCATCATCATCATCAAATAAACATATATTATAATGTTTATATAAATACCAAAAATTAAAATGCCCATATAAGATTAATTTTTAAAACAAAACTTAAATCAAATTTATTAAAAAAACATTTCACAATTTCTTTTTTCCAAATGACTTAGCTCCACATATTCTATGCATGATATGTCATCATCATCATTCATTAAATAAACATATATTATAATGTTAATTATATAAACATTTTAAATACATCATCATCATCATCATCATTACCATCATCACCATCACCATCACCACCACCATCACCATCACCATCACCATCACCATCACCATCATCATCATCATCATCAGAAAATAAACATATATTGTAACGTTTATATAAATACGAGAAATTGAAATGACCATATAAGATTAAGTTTTAAAACAAAACTTAAATGAAATTTGTTAAAAAAACATTGCACAAAAAGTTTTTTCCAAATGACTTTTTCTTTTCCAACAAAAAATTTCTCAATATATTGATATATGTTGTTCTCGTTATACATATACATAGCTTGCTAACATATCCATCCTCCAAAATATGTGATCTTTGACCATCATAGCATAACCAAATTCCAATATATAGTTAACATGTAGAAAATTACAGCCTACCCAATAGATACAATAGGTGCAATTAGTAATATTTCCATCCTCACCAAAATATCCAAAATCATATTTACAAATAAGTTATCCGAATTGATTAGAGAACGAGTAACATAGATTATGAATCTAGTAGATGAAATTATAAAGTAGTCAATCTAGTATACTATGTCAATCATGGATATGGTCGTAAAGAAAGTGGGGGGCCCTCATGGCTATCCTTCCATTTATTGTAGTGAATCCTTCCTTTCAGTACCAGTAAAGATTGCTTTGCTAGTGAATCAACATTCATATTCTCTTCCCTATATATATGATCAAACTTGATGTTGATGAAGAGGAGAATGAGTTTCTTGATCTTTGTCATCCATTCCATAAGAGAGGTTACTTGTAAGTTTCATTTGTAATTTAACCAATATATTACAATCTTTGAATCCCCCAGGACATGTAGGTGGTGAATGTTCAACCGAAGTGATAAGGATAAAGATTTCCATACCCCAAGAAGTTCCACCCTGGTGTTTGTGACCTTCCCACAGTTTAAAGTCCATTTGTAATTTGTACTTCCTGTAGTCTTTAAAATGCCCCCTTCCCCACAAAGTAAAGTGTTTTTCTGTGCAGCACCATCAAACCAACAACAAGAATCCATAGTAATGTTTGGAGTCTTGTTAATCCTATTGTGTGTCCTTTCTTATATCTGGTCGTTGGAAGAATTCATAATCCCTCTGATTTGGATACTAACACTTTGTACTGAGGGGGATAAACTATCAAAGATACATCTATTTTGTTCCAGCCACAAGTACCAACATACAATTATTGGTAAGGTATTGTAAACTTTTTCCACTTTCATCCAGTTTTCAAAACTGTTGTTTAATGAAGTGCCACCCCAAGTAGTGACAATATTATAAGCAATATGTGATTTTTTCCACAATTGTATAGTAAAAGGACAGTTTATGAAAATGTGAGGTATGGTCTCCTCATCCCTGTAGCAGAGTGTGCAAATGCTCAGACCAACCAAACCTCTTTTTTGTAAAGAATACCATGTAAGGATTTTATGTTCTAAAGCTAACCAAAAGAACAGTTTAATCTTATAAGCTAAGTCCCAAAACCATAATTGTCTTTTCCATAATGAAATCTGTTGTGGCCATATTTTAATTTCCATAGCATTATAAACATTTTTGACCGAGAGTAGTCTTGACGGGTCTCCACTAATCCACAATAAAATATCTTCTCCAGACTACAACTGGACACCCGAGATGATAAGAGCCTTTAAAAAAAAATTCTATTCAGTAGCCATGTTACCCATGAGTCCCAATTTATCGTTGGATCTCCACTAATTGGTGATATAGACATAGTATGATTGTGCCTTCGCTTGATACAAGTAGCGTATATTTAGATTTTTTAAAACCAATAGTAGATCTTGGAATAGTAAAGATGCATTGCCAATGCCTAGAATTTGATCCAAACCAATAAGTATAGAGAAACCATTTTTGGGCTTCCAACTCAGCCAGTGAATGATGAGGGGCAACGATTTCATCATATTTTTCCAAATATGAGAAGCTGAAGGTTGAATTACCATAGATGATCTAATACAAGTAGCCATGGAGGTGTGTGGGAGATTTTTATCTTTAATCACCCGGTGCCATATGCCTTCCTCCATCAGTACATGCCACAATGAGTTTGTTGCTAAAGCACGATTGAAAATGAAGAGGTTCCTGAGTCCCCAACCTCCCAAATGTTTCAGGTTTTCAATTAGCTCCCAGTTGCATAGATGGATACCATGTTCTTTACATCCCCCAATCCAAAGAAAATAAAATATCAATTTACAAATCTTTGTGAGAAAAACAATAGGAACCGCCATGAATGCCATCCAAAAAAACGTCCGAGTTTCCAAAACCGCCTTTGCTAAAATGCATCGGCCTCCTAGAGTCAGCCAACGGTTACACTAGTGCTTTATCCATTTTTCAAACTTTATAAGTATCCATATCCAATATTCAAATTAGGTTTTTCCATCTTTGATGAAATACCCCAAGTACTTAAATCCCAAGACCAACTCCATAAAATTGTAGGGAAACATATCCTTAAATCCTGCCAAGTCTGCATCTTGGAACCCCGCATGATGGAACGTAGATTTTGCATGGTTGAATTTTAAACTCGAGGCACTACAAAATTGTTCCAAGATGTATTTTATCAATAACCATTCTACTATTGATGCCTTTGTAATGATAATCACATCATCGACAAGTATAAGGTGTAAGATTCTTACGACTCTAGAAACCTTGACCCCTGTTATATTCCACACCTCTTACCCCTGTTTTAGTAAAATGCTAAGACTTTCCATAATAAGGATAAACAATAATGAAGAGAGTGGACATCCTTGTCGATGACCACGTTCACTGTTGAAAAATGCAGAGGTCTTACCATTTATCAGCACCACAAACGATGCACTAACCACACAGCTCATGATTCAACATATAGTAGTAACACTAGAACCAGTTTGTACAAGAATTAAACGTAGAAAATCACAACTTACACAATCATATGCCTTTTTCAAATCTAGTTTTAACAACGAGGATTTTATTTTATTTTATTTGATGTTGTGTATGCATTCATGCGTCGTCCCTATGGCATCTAGGATCTATCTTCCCTTCAAGAAACCCAATTGTCTAGTTGACAAAGCCCTCAAGAGGATAGGTTGGATTCTATTGGTTATCACCTTGGAAATCAATTTATAACAAATATTACAAAGTGCAATGGGTCTAAAATCCCAAAGGTCAGAGGAGATTTCTCCTTAGGGATCAATGCCAGGAAGGTAGAGTTTAGAGATATTTGTATCTTACCTCTGATTATGGAATCTTCGACTAGATCTAACAAATCATCACCAACCACTTCAAAAAAAGAGTAAAAAACTCAACAGTCCAGCCATCCGAGCCCCAGATTTTATCTTTGGCAAATAGACTTAAGATATCCCAAATATCCTGCTTAGTGACAGGTCTATCTAAGTGTACATTATCTTCCACGATCACAAAAGGTTGTAAAAGTATGACTAAGTTAACTTATTACAATGATGCGCTAGAGATATCTGCACCATATAACTGTCTGAAATATCTAGAAGCCTCTCTTTTGATTACCTCTTGTCCTCTAATGGTCTGACCAGTATCATCATCTATCTCCCATATATGCTTCTGATTTATTCTGGCACTGGAAAAATTATGAAAATATTTGGTGTTATGATCACCACACTTTAGCCATATAGCACGACTCTTTTGTCGCCAGTATTCCTCTTCAATTTTAAGGATATCATTTCACTCAGTTTCTAAATATTTCAAACATAGTTATGAAGCGATGTCCAACCCATCTCTCGACAGACCAGAATATCCCATCCTTATGTATTCCTCCAGTGTTCCCAACTTTTGTATATTTTCGTGTCGTCTGTGCCTCACCCAAGATTTTATTTGGGCCTTAAGTGTCTTTAATTTCCAGACAAATCTGTGTTGAATATCCAATTCCTCTAGATAAACAATATCCTTCCAAACGTCTTTCACTATTGAAGAAAATTCAAACTACGCCATCCAAGATGGATTTAACTTAAATGGGTAGGCCATCGGTACCTATGATAAGTCAAATTTTGCTATCATTGGTGCATGGTCATATATTTAAGGGAGCTCAACCCAAGACCGATACCTTCCCTCATCAACCAATAAGCTTTATGCAACCACAATGTGATCAAACCTTTTAGCGATGCTTACACCCCCGACTTTGCCATTCCTCCACGTAGGTTCCAATACATATGGGACCAAGTCAACCAACAATGGATCCTTGATCATAGCTTTAAAATAGTTGGCATGCTTATTTAGTTGTGTCATTTATACCCATACTTCATCCTCACCTGTAGTAAAATTTGAATCTCCTCCAAGTATCAAGTTTTTAGCAACCAACAATCCTTTTGCCACCAATCGATTCCAAAATAAAAGTCTCTCATGAGAAGGACCATAAAAATTAAATAATTAACAACTATGTGATTTTCTAAGGTGATGTTTGTAAGTAAAATACCCCCACCACAAAATTTAGGATCTAGAATGAACTTGTTGGGGTCCCAAGTCACCATAAATCCACCTGAGTTACCCACCGAACTAACAACACACAAATACCAGCTAGGAACAAATTTTTGCATAAACTAATGAGCCTTGTCCTAAAAAACAAGTGTCTCTTGTAAAAAAATAATGGCAGGTTTGACTTTTGAAATTATTCCACGCATGTAGGCATATTTCAGGGAGCCTCCCACCTGTCTGATGTTTAGTGAGAGTAGTATCATATTTTAGCCCATGCAAGGGATTTTAATCCTCTAAGATTTTAATACTTTCCAAATGACTTAATTCCACATATTCTATGCATGATATGTAACTCACACTTTATTCATTTAATTACACATAGTTTTAACATGTTTAGGGTTAACATATTTATCTACACTACTTTTAAAATATCAATAGTATTGTTATTTACTTTATGTATAGGGAAAGTAGAGTTTCTTAAAATGGGTGTTTAAGTTGTGTAATGCAATTACTTACCTAACAATGGTTAAGTGTCCTAATTTTTTGATTCATTAATATTATATAGAAAATGGTATAGTTGTTTTAGATTTAGATTTTTTTAAGGAAGTGGAATCACAATATTAAAAAAATAGCACGACTTGTTATGAGTTTATTATTTTAGGAATATAAAAAATAATTGATAAATAAAAAAGGAAGTGTATCTACCTGGTTTTAGATCAAACCAATTTAGAATGTGTAATATCATAATTATCAAAAAGAATGAAACATAAGTTGGAATGATAGAGGTTATTCCCTGGAATCAGAGGTAGAGTCAACATTGATGAGGGTGGGGGGATTTTTCCCACCTCTTTTAGTCATAAAAACTTCTTTTGTTTATTCTGCACCTTCTCTTTCCTTTCTCTAATCCTCCTCCTTTATCATTTCGATCATTCCATCCTATACATGTTATTCACTCTTTTCCTATGACCCCCAAATTGCATTGATCATATTCTCATACTTCTGGTCGAGTTGATCTAGCTTGCTAACGATTTCATTATGTTGAGTACCTCTAGTTTTTATAGTCATAACAATGAAAATATTCATATGCTAGTACAAGTATAGTGTATTTAGGAATTTATTTTCTATGCTTATTCAAAATCTCATATCAGGTACTCAAGGAATCACCTTTTTATCTACCTTGTCACTAGGTGTCAGACCCCTACACTTTTTTATCCTATTCTTGAGAAATGTCCTCAACTTCTCTCATAACCTCTACAAAGAACCTATTATTCTATGCTTCCACTATTTACATTTTTAATATTTGAAGACTGTTCTTTAGGGGTTTATGGATTGTATTTTAGGTGATCTTGCATGCCCTAGGCCTCCCTCTATATAGTACATGGTTGGATCCCCCTACTCCATCACTTTATTTCAAGCCATTTTCTTGTGCCAAAACCAAACCCACCAAACCTATCCTAAACATGTTTGGTATATACCAAATCAACAACAAAGTAAGCCATAGTAGACTAAGCACACTCAATAGATATGAGAGAAAATGATAGGGCAAGGTGCTATGTAGAAGAAATGCCTTCAAAATGGAAATAAGGCTTAGTTCTAAGAAATCCTCATAGAGTGTATCGGTTTATTGAATTTGAACACTATAATTAGAATCAACAATGGTCATTAATTTGATTTTACATGTATAGTCATTACTTCTATAAGTCTTTAGAGTAGAGGTAAATGTTGAAATTTGATGTTCATCCTTGCCAAAGAAAAAATCACGACATTCCAATATTTTTACGACCCTTTAACTTAATGCACATAAATTAGTAACTTATCAATTTTAAGCTAAAAGAATTCATGAATACAAAATGATATTAAATGGGAGAAATTTATATGTGTATCGTCCACATATATTAAAGAAATCAATTTTTAACTTAATAATAAATGAAAAAGGAAAAAACATTCTGTCTTAGTCGAATTCCTTTTAAGATTAGGTATTTTTTAAGGATTCAAATATTATACATATGTACAGTATTCTAGTTTCTATTTTGGTTTGAAAAACCATACATATAGATACATAGGTGAATATTCAATAAAACACATATAATCTACTATTGAAACTTGTAATTTTTTGGCAAATATTATCAATTTAATCTTTATCTATGTAAAGAATAGGCAAAATTTTAACCAAATTGGAAAACATTTTTTCCAAAAAATGATCAAAAAATAGTCATTTGGTGAAATTCCTCCCTTAAAAATACCTTGGATTAAATTCACCCTATATTGTCTAACCTCTAGAAAGTTGTAAATTGTATAAAGTTTCAATGCTATCTTGATCAATAGATTTAGTTTACTAATAGAATTTGGATTTATCATTTTCAAAGATTAGTTTTTTTTCTTAAGCTAAAAACATAGTCATATATTTATATTCATATACAAAAATGGTACATATGTCTTTGGTGGAGGCCTCCCACAAGGGAAACCAAGTCCTCCACTAGTTGAATAGAAGCATACTTGTGCATTGTTTCCACAATTATTCATCTATTTACCAATATAAAAAATATGATAACAACCTAAACTATCATACTATAGCTACACATATAAACTAGATAATAGGAGACCTTTGTTACATGAAGAAATAATAGGTGAGACACTATCATCCATAGGTGTGTCCATTGGCTTTTTTTCTTCCCTCCACTCATCCTATGTTGTACCCAAAGTTTGGGGGTCTTTATCCAAATGGATGGGATTGGTTTGTGTTCCCTCTAAGCCAAGGGATCCCTCCTCATTGTCCATGACATTAGTTTCCTCCATGGCCTATGAAACAACAATTCTGATCCCAAACACAGCTTTGCAAACTGCCTCAAATTTCCATCCAACAATTCAATTTTATGGAAAATGTTTTTCTATTGCAAATTCTTCTCCTTCAGGACTTGGGATATGAGGGTTTCACCAGCCAATAGGTTTTTTAAATTCGAAATAATTATGTATGGATGCTTTGAGAAAAACGTGGGTCCTACACCCATCCCTTGAATTCATCTTGAATATAATCATTCGACAGATTTTGTCTTCCCTTTTTTATTATGCTTTCCATTTCTTCCAGTTCCACTTTGAAAAACTTAAGGAACCTCAAGTGAAAGAAGTGCTCCACTACAAGGGCTTCTTTCTTATCCTGAGTAATGTATCTTGGTTCCTCAGGGTTAGGTTCCTTAAGAGTGCAAACCCCAAGTTTCTTGTTCCTACCTCCCCCTGTCATGGTAACATTCATTTTCGACACAATGGTTAAATCTGTGCTAAGAAATAGGCAAACAAAATCATGGGCTACATGAGAGGAACTTTCACAAGGTTTTTGTCTCTTCTTTCTATGGTAGGGGAAGAACCATCACCACCCAAAACTATACTTCTAATCTCCTCCCACCACTCAGAATAAAGTGACAATAAGTCAGACTGAAGCATGGTATGATCACAACTGATGCACCCTCTCAAGCCTAGAATCTAGATGTTATGAATCAAATAAATAAACCAACAAAAAAAAAGTGGGTTACCTTCTACTAGCTTGGTGCTGACTGTTAGAGCCCTCAGATCATCCTTAGCCTGTTGAGCCTCCCCGTCATTTTTTGGCATACCCCACATTTGTGGAGCTCCAATCAACCTACATGTCTTACACATCTCCACCCTTCCTGCTAAACCCTTCCTACTCTATATTAACATACTACGTTCCATCATTCCATACCATGTATGTTGATTTTGGTACACCGTCAAGACCAAAAACTTGTCCACAAACTAAATGGAGTAATCCTCCCACTACTCTTGTGCATCATTTCACATACTGGTTGGATTTGGCTCATACTCGGCTAGGGCATTCCTATCTTCCTTGGTTCAGTTGAGATCAACATCCCTTGCTTCTCCATTAATCATTGGTGTACTGCTAGATTGGTTGGCGGATAGACGACATGCAAGTGGTGTCGTGGCCTCAATTGTTAGCACCCCATTCAAGCATTTTTAAAAGATTAGTTATTTCACATTTACAATTTCAAATAATCTTACCTAAAAAAAAGTATTGAAAAGAGATTATGATTCCCAAAATTAATCAAATCGTTCATATGAAATAAATCCATACAAAATTATTTGAAAATAATTTTTCCTTTCTTTCAATTTAATATTTCTTCACCAACATTTGTACTTTGCTCAATCTATTTTTTTCATATAAAAATATGGTCATTTAAATAGAACAATAAAATACATCCTTGAACTTGAAATTTAAATAGTCATTTTTACACCTATAATATTCTCTTTACACCACATGTAAAGATTTTAAAATTAATAAAAAAACATTCAAATTGAATAAACACTAGCAATGATAAAATAACTTTCTTATAAATAAATAAACTAAAATATTTTATTTAAAGTCAAAGGATTTTTATATTTTTCTCTTTGAGAATATCTAAACATTGAAATACTTAATTCACACTCCTATTGAACCGTGTTAAAGTATCGCTTATTTTAATTTACATAAATCCCAAAACGAAGAGACTATGACAAATCTTTGATTTAAATAATTTGACATTTTCCAAGAAAGATTCTTTCATGTGGGCCTTCGGTTCAAAGGTTCATGAGTCTTTCATGCGCACCTTCAGTTGAAAGGTTCATGTAGGTTTACTATCTTATTCCAATTTTAAACTAATTAGAGCGTTGAAATTAAATAATTTATTATATTTTTAGTGTTATCATTAAAATTAAAATATGAAGATAAAAAAATTAAAATACATATAATTTTTTTTTTTTTTAAGTAAAAAAGGTGGTGCCTATTATATTACCATAGCCAAAATACAAAATTGTAGATGATGCCAGCTGTCCCGCTTGAGCAGGAAACCAGGACAGCTGGGCATCCATGTCCATTTGTCACACAGAGTGCATAGTTATCAAAATTAACAGAGTTGACGGTGCGACGTCCTGCCCGAAGGAAACCAGGACTTACAGTTGCAAACTTAAAACTGATTCTTCTAGCTAGCGCTAAGATAACCTGGTAACTAGCTATCCTAGGACATAAAATAAAATAACAACACCAAAACCAGAGCCGGGTTTTAAACATTGAGTAACCTCTGAACCAAGTTGCTTGTCCTAGACCTCGGAGTGCCTCCATCTCGCTGGGAACGAGTAGGGTCTTGCGCAAGTCGGACATTGCTTCTTTGATGATGCTCTGGAATGGGTCGCAAAGAATATGTCGAGCCGCTGGTCCATTCGCACTAGGCGGAAGATTTGATCGTCCAACTTGTTCCTTATCTCGAAGACAAGATTGAGGTATCCCCAGTCGACTGAAGGTGGCTGCTCCGGGCGGTGGCTATCCATGAATTCCTCGCTGGCGGCTGCCTCTGCTTCCTGTTTCCTATGCGAATGTCAAGCTCGGCCTGGGTCCTCCGTATCCTTGGTAGGCTCGGGAGGAGCCTCCTCTTCTACGAAACAGGGGGAGTAAGGCTTCTCTGTGCAGGTTGTGGAAGGGTCAAGCACATTTCTTGCAGGCTGTCGAGTGCTGTAAGAGCCGAAACTCGTACTCGGGTTCCAATTCTCCAGTACCATGAACAATTTCCCAGGTGGGTTGGGCAGACCTCCTTCCGGGATGACCTCCTCCACGTACGCCATTGGAGGCGTGCGTGGTCTGCTCTTCCGCCTCCTGGCCACTATCACCATGGCTTGCTCGAATTGCTCTTTTCGTTTACGCTGCGACGCCACTGCATACTAGGCCACTCCCCGACGCGGTTTCCCTCTAGCTCAAGGCATGATGGGATCCCAGTGAAATGTCCTAATGCTGCAGTTGCCTGTCGAATTACTCCTGAGGAAAGGCGAGGGTGCCGAGTGCGGCCACTGTGCCAGTGAGGCGGGAGAGAGGCCACCGCAGCTCTGGTTTGCCTGCGAGACGGAGGCCTCTCGGAGCAAATTGTTGCTGGGTCTTGTAACTCGGATAATGAGAGTTGATGCCAAAACGATTGTCATAACCGAAACATTAACCATCACCATTAAAGTCTGCTTGTTAATGCTCTGGTGAGGGGTACCCTTCCCTTGTGCGAGGGGCCTCATCGTATCAATGCTTCTGCGTGGATTCATGCGAGGTTAATGTCTGTGGTGATGTGAGCCGGTGGATGCGTTAAGTCTGCGTCCTGGCTCACTCCCGCGTGACACTATCGCGCCGTGTGTCACCCCATCCGAGGAAAATACATATAATTATTATTATTTTATATTTTCAGCAATATTATTAAATATAAAAAATTATAATATATATAATTATTATTATTTTATATTTTCAACAATATTATTAAATATAAAAAAAAATGTTATTATTGATGATGATAATTTAGTGACATCATTAATTAATTATTTATTTGCAGTGATTGCATCATGGCTTCAATGAATCCTTTTAGCTATGGAGGTGTATCCTTCTAATTCTCCCTAATTTATTAGAAAGATTAGATGATGAAAATATTATCTAGTTGAATAAAAGTACTATTTTTACCCATCGTACCATTTCAACTTTTATTTGTTTTGATGGAGCACTATGATGTTACATCCGAAAGATGAAGATGATCATTTATTAATTTTGACTTTGGCTTGGCATTTAAAAGTTATAAGATGAAATTATTTGTTTCGATTTATCAATTTTATTTGTGATTAAATAACTTAAAAGTAAAAGTTTCGATATATTTTTTAATTTAGATTATTAAGTTATGGATTTTTAATTTAGATTATTAAGTTATGGATTAGAATTAAAGTTTATGTAGGTAGGGTATTTCAAGTGATTTTTTTTTTTTGATTTCATATATTTTATAAATGTTTTGAGGTCAAGGTGTTTTAGATCTTGTCTATTGTCTTGTTTTACTATGAAACTCATGAAAGTTGGTTCTTATCTTTGTAATTTATATTTTCTTCTTTGAGTTAGAAAAAATAAAGAGTGAGAAAGTTTTGTTCTTCTAATTTGGGACTAATGAGTTCCTTGTGGTATCTCAAGGTTCTCTTATTTTTAGTCTATGCATTACTCCATATTTTTTTGTTTAGAATTATTTATAGGAGACCTTTTAATATAATTAATATCTTGAAGGGAAACCTCCTCTATTATCCCTCAATGATTTAACCAAGAAACTACATCTCTAGTCCACCATCTTTTAAGCCACGAGTGGATTTTCCTAATATTTGAAGTAGCAATACGAGGTCTTTGTATTCAATGTTAATATGTTTATTTTTATATGGAATTAAGTACCTTATCATATCCTTACTCTCAGTGGGGAATCCCATCTTTTAAAAGGACTATACAAGGTGTATTGTCTTTAATTTTAAGGTTGTTTGTGATAAAATGATTTTAGATTTAGTCAGTTTTCCTCCAATTTTACTTCTTATACTACAAATCCAAATCTCATGGCCATAGAAAATCATCGGGGTAACAAGAGAGTGAAAAATGACCACCTTTTTTTATTACACTAGAATTTTATAGTGTTACAACCGTTTTCAAGACTAACAAACTTTCCATTCTCAATTGATACTTTTTTCAACACTATAGTTCCAACTTAGCTTGTGATAAAAACTTCCTTAAAAAGTTGAATTGTTTCGCTAGAAAGTTTAAACCCTTTGATCATAAGTTAGAATAGTTCCCTCAAAGGTATGATCCTTTTGCTTGTAGTTTGGAACTCCTCGTGGAGGGTTTGGAAACCATCATTTGGAGCGTCACACATTTTAATAGGAAGTTAAACCTATGGAGTTGAGATAGTTGGAAAAGCATACTAGTATTGATGTTGCCAATATCAAGGATATCACATGGATGGCTAGAAAACGTGAGGATGTAACTGTAACGTACCTAACCCCCAGCTGGGTCACATTACTGCTAAAACAACCCAATAAAATTTATGATACTAAATATAAATGCGGAAAATAACACACAACATGACATTCAATTTCATTAAGTTGTCCATACTAATAAAAACAAAAATATAATTACTCTTACTATGAACAAAAACAAAAAATACAACATACAACCACATTTAACCACATGAATAGATATTTGAATGCATCTTTCTGCTCACAGTAAGAAACATTAACCAAATTTAACTCAAAGTAAAATTCATAGCAAATATATCATCATTTAACATAAATCAACATAGAAGATAAGAACACTTATCTTATGAAAATGTGCAACCCACAACAAAGGACGAACATTCCTCCCAACCGTAGACCTATTGCTTCAGTTCTCAACAACAAGTCACCCCCAATCTAGGGCTATAAATCCACAAGATACAATGGTCCCTAAGGCGGGCTAAAGTCTCCCTCTCAATAGTCAAACTCACTGCTAATTCCAATCCACTAGCTCTCTTCCCCTCAACCTACACAATCAAAGGATTGGAATCCCCATTCACTACTCACAGTCCCTCATGCCTTTCCACTCCCCACCAAGGATTACAACACAGGTTAGATAAGAATTCTACTTGTTAGGACTTCAAGAATTCCACAACTGAAACACGAATTCACCCAACAACAAAATGTGTGATTTGTTAAGCCCTAATATTGG
>ML777021.1:1186066-1203905 GCA_009831015.1 Picea engelmannii | reverse complement strand
CCTGCTAGCGGATGCTTTTTAAAAATGGAGTTTTTAGAAGAGTTGTTCAGCATGGCTTTGGCAATGAAGGGCAATGAGTTGGCCTGATGCCAGGTAAGCATGTGTGGTGCAATTTAGGGTTATAACACTTGTCCACCACCACCATGATCGAATCATGAAGATTTCTTGTTATGGGCAATCCTATAATAAAATCCATCATTACTACTTCCCACTTCCACTCAGGAATGGGTAAAGGTTATAGCAACCCTGCTGGGTTCCTATGCTCAGCTTTAACTTTTTGGCACTCCATACATCTAGCGATGTATTTAGTGATCTCTCTCTTCATACCTGACCGCTGCTACTATTTTTTGATATCCAGGGTGGCCTGCATAAGGCACATTATGCATCTCCTACAAAATCATTTGTTTCAAGCACTAGATATTGGGTACAAAATTTTTGTTCTTGTACAATAGTATTCCATCTGTTTCCAATTTATAAATTTTCATCTTCTGTGGCATCTTACCCTGCTGTAGCTTGGCTACCAATTCTCTGTACTATAGATCTACATTTCCAGCCTCCATAATTCTTCTTTTAATATCATTATGATACATGCTAATGGTTGTAGCATGTAATTCATGCACCCTCCTACTGAGTGCATCAACCACTTTGTTTTCCTTTCCTTGGATATGCTTGATCTCAAAGTCGTACTCACACAAAAATTCTAGCCACCTACTTTGTCTAGTGTTTAAGGTTGGCTGATCAAACAAATATTTCAGACCATTATGGTTTGTTCTGAGTTCAAACCTCCTTCCCATGAGGTAATGCCTCCATTTCTTTAGAGCATGAACTATGACTGCCAACTCCAAGTCATGGGTTGCATAGTTCTTCTTGTGCTCTTTTAATTTCCTAGACTCATAATAGATTACGAATCCGTTCTGACTGAGGACCCCTCCTAGTCCTTCTTTGCATGCATCAGTGCATACTATGAAATCTACATTTGGATCTGCAATCCTCAGGATTGGAGCAGTGGTTAACAACTGCTTCAATCACTGGAAACTTTCCTCACATCCCTCTGTCTAGTGAAATTGTTTCCCCTTTCTTTGTAAGGAAGTGATAGGGTGAGCTATCTTGGAAAACCCTACAATGAACCTTCTGTAATAACCAGCCAATCCCATAAAGGATATAACTTCCGTTACATTCCTTGGCATTGACCATTCTCTAATGGCTTCAACCTTCTTAGGATCCATGACGATTCCTTCTTCTGAAATAATGTGCCCCAAGTAATGGATCTACCTTTGATAAAATGAGCATTTTCTCAACTTGGCATATAGCTAGTGTTCTCTCAACACTTGCAACACCATCATCAGGTGTTTTTCATGCTCTTCCTCAGACTTGGAATACACCAAAATGTCATCTAGGAAGACTATGACAAACTTGTCTAGATAGTCCCTGGATACACCATTCATCAAGCACATAAAAACAACAGGTGTGTTCGACAACCCAAACGGTACCACTGTGAACTTGTAATGACCATACCTTGTTATAAAGGCGGTCTTTTTGATGTCTTCATACTTTATTCTTACTTGGTGATATCCCAATCTGAGATCTATCTTCAAAAATATTTTTGAACCTTTCAACTGATCGAAAAGATCGTCGATCCTCGACAGAGGATACTTGTTCTTGACAGTTACTTTGTTCAACTCTCTGAAATCAATGCACAGCCTCAACATCCCATCCTTCTTCTTCACGAATAGGACCGAGGAACTCCAAGGTGACATTCTTGGGAGAATGTACCCCTTCTTTAGAAGCTCTTCAAGCTGCAATTGCAACTCTTTCAGCTTTGGCGTACTCATTCTATAAGGAGATTTTGACATTGGAGCTGCTCCAGGCATCAAATTTATAGAGAAATTGATATCTCTCTTCGAAGGTAGTCTGGGTACCTCCTGAAATATGTCTTCAAACTCTATTAGTAACGCATGGTCTCCAATCTTTGAGACTTCATCTCTGGATGCTTCCTCCACTTGGGCTGCAAATAATTAACAACCTTTTCTGTAGCTTCTTAGATTTCTCTAACAACCATAGCTATGGGAATTCCTTGGACTGTTTTACTATTTCCCTCCTCATCCAGGCATGTAAATTCCTTGTTACGATAGTCCAGGAGGGCATGGTGTTGGTATGACCAGTCCATCCCTATTAAACAGTCATAAGAGCCTAAAGGAAAAATGTTCAATTCAACTTTCGTTCTCAATCCCTTCATGTCCACAGGGCAGGACTTAACCAGCTCAGTGACTTTCCTCTTGGTTCCTGTAGCTAGTTGCACTAACCAAGACTTTTCATGTTTGGTTCTTGATAAATGCATACTTTCCACCACTCTAGGGTCTATATAACTATGGCTAGCCCCTGAATCAATTAAAATAATAAATGGTTGGTTGTTAATAATAGCTTCCACTTCAATCATGTGCAACTAAAATTCATCTTGCTTGTTGTCCAGGGCCACATATATTCTTGGAATTCTACTGCCCATGTCCTCCACTATTTCATCTTGTTGAACAGTATGGACATCTCTTGCTTTGCCATTTTTATGGGGACAATCTCTGTACTTGTGGTTCCCTTTACAACCCCAACACTGAATGGGTGTCTGTCTCAGCCTTTGTTCCCCCACTTCAACCATTCTTGGCTCTCTAAATGATGGATTTCTTTGAGGACTATTTCTGAAAAAGGGAGGTTTGTTTCCCTTCTGCCTCTGTTCTTTCTTAAACTTCTTCTGGTCATGTAATGATCCCAAGACAAATTTTTCTCTTGGTGTCACTATCTACTACTGATTTATTATTGTACAAGTGTTTATTGAGTTATTAAGTGCATACAAGATTCATCCAACACATGAAGATCATAACACAATCAAGATATAGAAGAACAAGCAAGATCTGACCTTTTTATTATGCAGAATCAATACAATAGATGGTCGATCTGGCATAAACCTCAGATGGCCGTGCAATAAATAGATATGAGCGGTTACAAAATGCTCTGCCGATACAAAAGAAGCCTCCAAAGGATGAATAAGTAATGAAGACCAATACCCAAAATATCTAGATGTCAAATCATCTAGCTGAAGAGTGCCATGCTCCAAGTGAAGCCTGAAACTCTCAAGAATTCGGCCCTGATGGAAAGATGCTCCAAATGATCTCAAACTCATTCCAATGATAGATCAGGGCAGTGGGAACCTCCTCCTGAAGTTTCAAGCCCAATGTCCAATTTTAACCCCTCCAACTGATGAATCTCCTAAGGTAGTTGTGCCCTCATGAATAGCTAAAACCCCAATGCAACTTGTCCTTGAAGAAATAAAACTCCAAATGACTTGAAACTCTCCTGGAATGTAGATCGGGCTAAGAGAATCCCATGGGAGATGTTTCATAACCAAATCACAAGAAAATCTATCTAGATATGAGTTTTTCTGAATCACATGATGTCCCCAATGGCTCCAAGACATCCCAATCTGCAGATAATGATATGAAGATGATAACCCTCCAGAAAAGTCCTCAAACTGATGATCATGCCCCTGCAAACAAAACCCAAGTGTCGGAATGGCCCCAGGCCCTCTGGATAAGATGGATTGAACCTCCCTCTAGATAATGGTGCGCCCTTGCTGGAATCACAAGAAAAATACGCCCTGCTACCTTCTGAAGTGCTAGATGGAGATGTGTTGAGACTAGAATGCTGTGGAGGAGTCTTTCATCCCCAAGACCAAGTTGTGGAACAAGGTGAGTGGATATTTCACCACTAAGTTTCTCACAAGGGTTTGTATAGTAAAACCCCCAAACTGAGTGCTCAAGAGCAATAGCAAATGCTAATCCAAAACCAAAATGAATAATAGGTGCACCCCAACCTCTTACTTATACCTTTTCCTTCTAATTCTCTATTGAGTTAGGTTAACTCCCAAGGTTAACCTTCTATTCTTCTATTGAGTTATCTTTTACCTTTAATCCCCTTTTCCTTTCTTAAGTCAACTTAAAATTACAACTTTAGCTTCATTGACTCCCCCCTTTAGTGTAATACTATGACCTAGTGGGGGTACCGAGGCCACTAAGTCTCCTCATCACCTCTCTAAGAGGTGGGGGACATTACAGTCCCCCCTGCTTGAAATTTCTTTTCCTCAAGCAATTCCAAACCTACTTCTCTTACCACGTGTTCCTGCTCCCAAGTGGCATCCTCAATGGGTAAATCCTTCCACCTAATCAGGTACTCCTTGATGCTTTGATTTCTAAGCTTATTCTCTCGGACTTCTAGCACCTCCTCCAGAATCAAAACAAGTTGTCCCTCCTCATCCATGGGGGGTAATACCTCAATAGGCCTGATGTGTTGATCGAGGGCTTTCTTAAGGCATGAGACATGAAAAACGTTGTGAATTCTACTACCCTATGGAAGCTCCATCTCATAAGCTATGACCCCTATCCTCCTGCTGACTCTATAGGGTCCAAAGAAACGTGGTTGTAGTTTCTCTGCCCCACTTCTTTTAATGGAAGCATGCCTGTATGGTTGCAACCTCAAGTAGACTAAATTGCCAACCTCAAAAGTCTGGTCAACTCTGTGCTTCTCTTCTTGGACCTTCTGTTGGTTTTGTGCCCTCTGTATATGATCCTTCAATTCCCTGATTATGTCTTGGCTCTGTTGTATCCAATCTTGTACCATCGGTGCCTTGTTGTCTTCGAATGAAATCTCTACAAATGACAAGGGATCATAGATATACAAAGCTTTGAATGGAGACATGCCAATAGACATATGCTGGGTGGTATTGTAGCAATATTCTCCCAAATGAAACCCTCTAACCCATGCCTTCTATTGCCCTGCCACATAGTTTCTGAGATAGCCTTCCACCCACTTGTTGACTATCTCTGTTTGTCCATCTGTTTGCGGGTGATAGCTGGTGCTAGGGTTCAAGGCTGTACCAACCAACCAGAATAACTCCTGCCAGAAAGTACTCATAAACCTGCTATCCCTATCACTGAAAATGGTCTTGGGGAGGCCGTGCAACCTAAAATTATCCTTGAAAAACAGTTCAGCCACCTGTGCTGCACTGAAGTCAGTAGCTATGGAAAATAAGTGTGCAAACTTCGTTAACCTATCCACCACTATGAATATGCAGTCCTTTCCTTGCGTCTTTGGTATCCTGGTGATGAAATCCATAGATATGATTTCCCATTTGTGCTCCAGAATGGGCAAGGGATGAAAAAGTCCTGTTGGGTGTGTGTGCTCATCCTTGTTTGCCTGACATGTCGCACACTCTTTGACGTGCCTAATCACATCCTCCTTCAGCCCTTTCCAAGAGAATCTTTCTCTCACCTGCCTATACGTCTTGCTGATCCCCTGATGTCCTGCCATTGGTGAGTCATGGCATGCCTGCAATACCTTGGCCTTGAAGGCCGACCCAAAAACCAAGAAGATTTGGTATTTGTAGTAGATGAGGTCATTAATAACCTTGAAATATTCATCTTGTACCTCCCCATCCAGTAGTTGGCATGCAAACTGATCCTCTGCATATTCCATAACTAGTTGGTCTTTCCAATCAACTATTATCCCTATTATGGCAAGGATGGATGGTCTCCTGGATAAGTCATCTGCCACCACATTATTCTTTCCTTTGACAAACTCAATGTCGAAGTCATAGGCCTGTATTCTGCTTACCCATTTTTGTTGCCTCTCATTCAAGTCCTTCTTTTCCAATAAGTATTTGAGACTGTTATGATCTGACTTGACAAAAAACCGAGCACCTACCAAGTATTGCCAGAATTTGGCTAGTGCATACATGATAGCCAGCATTTATTTATCATAAATGTTGTAGAGGAGATCAGGACCCCAAATTTTCTGGCTCTCGTAGGCAAGAGGGTGCCTCTTCTGCATCAGTACGGCCCCTATTCCTTCCCCAGATGCATCACACTCCAAGGTAAATGGAAGACTGAAATCTAGAAGGGCTAAGACTGGGCACATACTCATCACCTTCTTCATCTTGTCCATCATTTTTTGAGCCTCCTCATCCCACTTGAATGCTCCCTTAGTCAAATCGGTCAAGGGTGCACATAATTGAGAGAACCCCTTGACAAACTTCCTGTAATATGAGCACATTCCCAGAAATCCTCTCAATTCTGTGAGTGTCTTAGGAGTGGACCATTCCATGATGGCTTCAATTTTCTCCGGATGCACTTGTACCCCTTTTTCTCCAATAATGTGTCCTAGATAAAGGACCTCTGTCATTCCAAACTCACATTTGGACTCCTTAGCATATAGTGACTGTTCTTCCATAATTGACAAAATCTAGTCAAAATGCCTAAGATGTTCTTCCCACGTCCTGTTATAGATAAGAAAGTCATCAAAGAATACTAACAGGTGATTCCTTAGCTGCTTGTTGAATACATGGTTCATACATGACTGGAACATAGAAGGGGCATTGGTTAACCCAAAGGGCATCACCAGAAACTCATAATGACAGTAGTGACATCTAAAAGTTGTTTTTGAGATGTCTTCCTCCCTCATTTTGATTTGATGGTAGCCAGAACGAAGGTCAATCTTAGTGAAGTAGACGGCCCCATGAAATTCATCCAACAGTTCATCAATCCTTGGTATTGGGTACCTATTTTTGATGATCTTTTTATTCAAGGCCCTGAAGTCAATGCACATCCTCATAGTGTCGTCCTTCTTCTTCACCAACACTACTGAAGAAGCAAAAGGACTACTGTTGGGATGGATGTGTCCCATGTCTAGAAGTTCCTTGATGGCCTTTTCTATCTCGTCTTTGTACTTCTTGGGATGTTTGTATGGTGTGGTGATCACTGGTGGTGATCACCGGCTTGGCCCCTTCCTCTAGCTCAATAATGTGCTCAAATCCTTTATCCGGTGGAACCCCTAGAGGAATAGGCCCAAACACCTTGTGGTGTTTGTCAAGGATTTCCTTGATTTCTGGAGTGTAATGAACCTTGCCCTATTCATCCACACATGTCACAACCCTGCATTCGGCTGCATATACTATTTCATCTCTCCAGAAGATGGCTTCCATTCTCTTGGTTGTGACTACCTTTGCATCATTCCCTGTCATGCCCCAAAGCACTACCTTTCGTCCACCCTCTTCTGTGAATGACATTTCCATCGTTTTGTAATTGGTGGTGATAGGTCCTAATGTGCTGAGCCACTGAACTCTTAATATGATGTTGGTATCCGGAAGATCAATGACATAGATGTCTTGTGTCAACTCATGCCTTCCAAGGTAAGTTTTAGGCCTGGAATATATCTGTCACAAGCCATGGTGCTTCCTCTTGCAACCTCCACTTTGAATCCTTCAAATTCTACTGTGGGTATGTGTCTTCTCTTCAACAATGTTGCATCAATGAAGTTGTGGGAAGCTCCTCCATCAATCAAGACCGAGACTCTTTGACCCTGCAAGACCCCCCTCATTCGAAAGGTGTTGTACTTGGGCACTCCACTGATAGATGCCAAGGTGGCCATACTATCATGTCCTGTAATTTGTTCTTCTTCTGTTTCCTCAGTGGTTTCTGCCTCCATGTTCTTTATTTGTCCAATCTCATCTTCTTCTTCGTTATCTGAAGTGACCTCAATGTAATGTACCTGTCCACATCCCATGAACTTGTGTGAGGGATTCCATGGTTCCTTGCATGTGAAGCAGAGTTGCTTCCTTCTTATTACTCTCCTGGTGTTATCATCTATTCTACCACGACCCCTGTCATAACCCTTAGGGTCACATCCTCCCTGGTTTATTGAAGGCCTTTGATCTCTTCCACCATTGTTAAGAGGGGGTCTGGGTATGAATTTTGGTTTAGCAGCTGGACCCAAATCCCTCATCTTCCAAATGGCCTCCTGTAGGTTAGTAGGATTGAAGGCCTTTACCCAACCCTTCAAGGGTTTCATCAACCCTTCTTTGAAAAGCATCATGAGCCTAGTTGGGGACATATCTTACACCATCACTGCCAACCTCTAGAATTCATCAATGTATGCCTCAATCGTACTTGTTTTCTTGAGTTGGGTGAGCTCTTGGAAATGTAGATCAGGATCTCCTTGATCAAATCTATCAATGAGCCTCTGAGTGAATTTTGTATAGGATACAATCTAGTTGTGGCCGAGTGTGGTGAGCCCATGATACCACAAGTCGTGGGCCTTGCCATCCAAGTACATAGTGGCAAACTTGACGGCCTCCATCTCTCTCATGGCGTTAAGCTGCAGCTAAGTATCTAGCTTATACACCCATGCTTGTGCTATCATCTTGGTTGTACCATCAAAGTATGGAATATCTATCTTCCCTTCCCTTTGTTCAAACTCAAAGTTGCCCCTATGGTTCATCTTGGGCTATTTTCTGAACTTGAGTTGACAATATTGGTCTAGGGACATCTGTCTTTGAACTCTCATATCCAAGATGTAGTATTCCTTGGTACTCCTGGCCATTTGTTCCACAAAGTCTTCAACCTGTTCATGTTTCCCTTGCACATTTGTAAATGTGGGCATGTATGGTCTGTGGTTAGCTCTGCTACCTTATTTTCGGCCTAACTATTCATTTTTGAATACTAGCATGTATGGCCTATGATTGGCCCTGCTACCCATCTTCCCATGGGATGTGCTGCCTCCCAGTCTTCCTTCGGATCCCGGTGCTTTCTTCAGGTTATATCTTACTTCCTCATGGGTTCCACCGGAACCCCCAGCCTCCTTATTCCCATACGTATTAGGATCCTTTCCTCGATGGGTTTCTTGCATTAGAAGGTCAGTTATCCTAGTTTGGTTCTCATTCATCTTCTGTAGATTCTCATCAACTTTCTTCAAGGTTTCAGATATTTCAGCCTGTCCCCTTCTGATGGTTTCCTGATACTCATCCAACTGCTGGACCAAGGTGCTTTCTTTGTGGTTCATGTTTTGTTGGAACTTACCAAATTTAGCTACTAAGAAAGCCAAGCCCTGAGGCTCATGGTCATCCCCTGACTCTTCCATTTCTGCCTCTGTTTCACTATTGTTTTTCTTCCTCCGACCCATAACAATTCCACTGTACCTCTGCATGCGCCGATCTCTCCACAAGTTTGGAGGATCGAAGCTCTGATACCACTGTAATGATCCCAAGCCAAATTTTCTGCTTGGTATCACTAACTACTACTGATTTATTGTTGTGTAGGTGTTTATTGAGTTATTAAGTGCATACAAGATTCATCCAAAACATGAAGATCATAACACAATCAAGATATGGAAGCACAAGCAAGATCTGACCTTTTTATTATGCAGAATCAATACAATAGATGGACGATCTGGCATAAACCTCAGATGGTTGTACAATCAATAGATATGAGCTGCTACAAAATGCTCTGTCGATACAAAAGAAGCCTCCAAAGGATGAATAAGTAATGATCTCTGCATATTGTTCTTTTCCTATGCTTTTCCTTCTTATACTATGCTTTTCCTTCTGAGATTTGATCTCTGCATATTGTTCTCTTCTCCTGCTGAGCTTATGCTTTTCCTATTTTCCATCATTGTCGTTGTTCTTTCCATCAATGAAAATCACACTCTTCCTATAAAAAATGCCAAAAATACCCCCCTTTAGCATTGATGACAACCATGAAAGGCTACACTATTCTGTTTAGACCTCCAACTGTAGCATCCAGACCACACCTTTTCTCCCCCTTTGACATCAATGTCAAAGAAAAATGAGAGTGACTCTGTTCTCCCCCTGAATAGAGATACAATGAGAACTCTCCCCCTGATTAGATAGATTTTTTTAACTTAATAACAAAGTCACACCCAACTTCTAGCATATATACTCAAACTGAGCTTTTGCAAGCAGTTTAGTGAAAATATCAACTATCTTTCTGTGGAAGGAATATAATTCAGCTGAACAACTCTGTTTGTAACCTGCTCTTTGAGAAAATGATAATTTATTGGTATATTCTTAGTCTTTGAATGGAGAATGGGATTCTTCGAGACACTAATGGCACTGGTGTTATCACAATGAAGTGGAATGGGATTAGTATAAGTTACCTTCAAATATGCAAGAGTTTGTATCATCCATAAGATCTGAGTGTAGCAAGTAGCAACAACAATGTACTCTGCCTCTATAGTTGATAATGAAATAGATCCTTGCTTCTTAATAAGCCATGCTACTAACAAATCACCTAAGAAAAATGCACCTCCACTGGTTCTCTTTCTCTCATCCAAACAATTTTCCCAATCGACATATGAATATGCAATTAATTAAAAATTATAATTTCTAGAATACCAGAGACCATAAGTCATTGTACCCTTCAAATATTTGAATATCGTTTTGAAAGATGATAAATGAATTTGTTTAGGAGAAGAATGATAATGACCTACCATTCCAAAAGCTTGCATTATATCAGGACAGGATGATGTGATGTACAAAAGACTGTCTATCATTGATCGATATGTTATTTGATCAACATCAGGTGAAATATCATCTTTACTGAGATTGCAACCAACCACCATAGGTGTACTAATAGGAGAGGAATATTCCATCTGAAATGTATTCAACATCTCTTTCAATTAATTTTCTTGAGATATAGATAGCAAGCCCTACAAAACTTTGATTGATTTGTAAACCAAGAAAATATTATAGTTCTCCTATCAGGGACATCTCAAACTCAGTTTGCATAGAATCAGCAAACCACTGAACTGAAGGTTCATTGGTACATACAAACATAATGTCATCTACATAAACCAAAAAAACTAATAAATCATCACCTTCAGAATTAATGTATAGATTAATTTCAACAATACCTTTCTTGAACCCTTTGTCCTGTATAAATTTTTCCAGTCTATAATACTAGGCTCGTGGTGCATGTTTCAGTCCATATAATTCCTTTTTCAACTTACATGCATAGTCAAGATTATTTGTCAGTTAAAAGCCTTCAGTTTTCTCCACATATACATATTCTTCTAGATCTCCATTAAGAAATGTTGACTTAACATCCATCTAATATACTTTAAAGTTCTTATGACATGCATAGGCAAGAAATATTATGATGGCTTCCAATCTTGCCACTGGTGCAAAGGTTTAATCAAAATCTTGTACTTCAACTTGTGCATACCCCTTACAAACCAATCTATCTTTATTCCAAACAATTTGTCCTTGTTCATTCATTTTATTCTTAAACACCCATTTGGTTCCAATTACATTCTTATTTAAAGGTCTAGGAACAAGCTCAAAAGTATTTCTCTTCTCAATTTGATCCAGTTCCTCATTCATTGATTTTAACCAATTTACATTATTACTAGCTTCATTAAAGTTCTTTGGTTACACCATGGATATGAAGGCTATATGTGATTTCTTAGTGTATTTGATTATCCTTCTCCTGGTTTGTACACCTTTGTCTTTCTCACCAATTATCTGACTTGCACGATGATTCTTTTGAGTAATTCTGGAGGGAGGATTTGATGTTGTCTGTTGATTTGATTATTCCCAAGTATTTGTATCTTCATATGACTCAGAGTATTCTCTTTTTGATTCTTGGACCTGTTCATATTCAACTTCAACTATATCCTATGTTGTTGATTCAACATTTCTTACATCTCGTACCTGGATTTCTTCATCAAATTTTATGTCAATACAATCAACCAATTTATGTAGCCTCTTATTATAGAATCTGTATCCTTTACTATTTGTAGCATACCCTAAGAATATACCTTCATCAGCCCTGTCATCATATTTTCCAAGATTTTCATCATTGTTCTTGATATAACACTTACTCCCAAAGACTTTAAAATGATTGATTGAAGCAGCTCTTCCAAACCATAGTTCATAAGTAGTCTTGTCACTTTGTGGCCTGAGATGATATTTGTTAAGAATATGTACAGCTATACAAATTGCTTCTACCCAATATGTCTGGGAAATATTCCTTTCATTCATCATTGATCTTGCCATTGGTTGAATTGATCTATTTTGTCTCTCAACTACTCCATTTTGTTGTGGATTCCTTGGAATAGTATACCCTCTTTCGATCCCATGTTTATCACAAAACTCTTTGAAGTCCCTTGAACTAAACTCTCCTCCTCTATCAGACCTTACTTCCTTCAATATTTTTCTTGTTTAATTCTCAATCAGAGCCTTAAACACTTTGAATTTTTCAAATGCTTCATATTTTTCTTTTAGAATGGAAACCCATGTAAGTCTAGAATAATCATCAATAATCAACATGAAGTAATTTTCTTTTCCTGTACCTTCCTTCCTTGATGGTCCACATAAATCCATATGTATGAACTGAAGAGGTTTCTTTGTTGATGCAAAGTTCTTAGATTTAAATTGTGTCTCAGTGAGCTTTCCTATTTGGCAAGGTTTTCTTACAGAATCATATGGCTTTGATATTTTTGGAAGATCTTTTACTGCCCCACTGTTTCTAAGTTTGATTAGATGATCAAAATTTAGGTGTCCAAGTCTCCTATGCCATACCCATATTTCATCATACTTTCTTAAGTGAAATTCTTATTTTTATTGTTTCAAAACATAGACATTGTTTTCTGTTCTTATGCCTTTTGCAATCAATTGTCTTGAATTCGCAGATTGTATTTTACAATCTTTAGTAGTGAAAAAAAATTTACATCCTCTGTCACAAACATGATTGACACTAAGCAGATTATGTTTTAGACCATATACAAACAACACATCTTGAGCTTTCCATTTTCCATTACTTAGACTTACCATTCCTTTACCTTTGATTTTTCCTGGTGCATCTTTTCCAAAGGTTACATTTGCTAATTTGCTTTCACTTAGAGATAAAAACTTAATTTTGTCTCCAGTCATGTGTTTGGAACATCCATTGTCAATATAAAAGTGGTTCTTTTGTATTTGAGCTAAAAGTACTAGACCACATTTTTCACTATCTTTCTTTTTCCATGTGCTGGCATTTCTAGCTAAGGGATTTATCCTTGGATCTGCTATGTAATTCTTCAGATGGCAGTTTGCAGATTTGTGGCCGAAGTTATGGAAATTATAGAATTCAAAATCATTGTTCAATGGGTCAAATTGATTGGTGCGAATTTGTCTACTCATTGTTTGTTTAGTTCTATGTTGCAAAGATTGTTTGTTTCTTGATCTCCTCAGTTACATGTCTCTAAACCTAATTTGACAATTTGCAATCTTATGACCAAAAATAGAGCAGTAAAAAAAGTAACCATGGAAGAAATTTTGGTACCTAAAGGATGGACTCCTTGGAATTTGTTGCTGCTCCATCTTTTGATATCTTTGTTTTTTATCAGGGATCATCTTGTCTTTATTATCTTTTGGTGGCAAAGTACTCACATGGTCTGATTGTTTGTTGACTTGGAACTTGATCATCTTTAATGGATCTTTTCTTTCTGTCTGTTTGTTGCTTGAACCACTTACATATGCTAAACCAATCTTCAGCAAAGGATATATTTGTTTGCTCAGAATGTCATTTAGTTCTGCTGAGGCTTTAATGCTTGGAATATTTTGGAGATACAATGCTTTAAACTTCTCCATCTCTTTTATGGTTTTTACTACCTCTTCTTCCAAGGCTTCACATCTTTCCTTCTTCTCCGATAACCATTGTTTCAGAGTGTCCTCTATTTTATTTGCCTCTTCTAACTCCACTTTTAGTAGGGAAAAGTATTCATCAGGTTTTTTACCATTCTTTTCAAATTGCATCAACAACTGTTTTTGTTTTCTCTTCTTAAGTTTGAGTCTGTCAATATCTTCTAAAGCACTGATTAGTTCACCTTCCATATCAACCACAACTTCTTCATAATTAACATCACTTCATGTGATTTTATTATCATAATCCTCTTTGGCCATAAGAATAAAGTCATTAACCTTATATTCACAGCAAGAGTCATTATCTGTGTCTTCTGAAGAGTCATCATTGCTTACACATAAACTTTTATTTTTACCAAATCTCTTGGATTTGTACTTCTCTTCACCTTCATATTTTTATTCCTTCTTTTTGTGTGGACACTTATATGCAAAGTGACCTATCTTTCCATAGTTAAAAAATTTGAAGGGCATCTTGCCTAATCTTTTCTTTAACCTTCTCACAAAGTTTTCCTCAATATCATCTAATTTTGAATCAATATTCTTGTCTGCTTTAAAATATGCTTCTCTAGTGGTGGATTTATCTTTGCTAATCCTCATTTCATAAGAAGTTAGAGTTCCTAGGAGTTGATCAATAGACAGATTTTTAAGATCATTCAGTTCTTCTATTGCAGAAACTTTTGGATTAAATCTATCAGGCAGAGATATAAAAATCTTCTGAACTAAAAATGTGTCTTCAATCTTCTCACCAAGACCCTTCATGGCATTCACAAGCTCCTCAACTCTTAAAAAATATTTACTAACTGTTTCATCCTCATTCATCTTTAGTTGTTCAAATTTCAATCTATGTGTCTGAAGTTTGGCATCTTTTACTTTCTTATTTCCTTCATAACTGCTAATAAATTTATCCCACATTTCTTTGGCAGATTCAAGTTGCATGAAATTTACAAATTCAGCTTCAAAAAGGCCACTCAAGATAGCATTCATTGGCTTTGCATTCAAGATAAATTCTAACTTATCATCTTTGGAAGCTAACACAACAGGTTTTGTATATCTAGTCTCTACAACATCCCAAACATCAACACCTAAGGCCATGATGTATATTCTCATTCTAACCTTCCAGAAGGAAAAATGTGTTCCATCAAACATAGGAGGCTTATTGATTGAAGTTCCTTCATGGATTTTCATGTTTAAGCTTACTGATCTACCTTTAAATAAAATAAACCTGCTCTGATACCAATTGTTGGAATTACTAAGACAACTGAAAGGGTTGGGGGGGGGGGGGGGAATNTATACACAAAGACAAATATTCATGAGGAAACCCATAAAGGGAGAAAACCTCTTCTTCTTCGAATGATAGGAAGTCTTTTAAGTTATGTACATCATATTTCTTTGAGCACCAACTCAAAATGAGGCTACAACCTCTTCTTTAACAAGCTACAACTTGCTGAGAGAACCAACTCTCTGGTTTCTCTAGCACCCAATAGAAGGAAGCACCAACTGGATGGAAGCACCAAATTCTAGTCACATAGGCACCAACATGTATAAAAGTGAACAATGGTTCTTCCTTGCACCAACCTACCACCCTGATTTTTCTAGCTACAACCAGATGGAAGCTACAACTCCCTGTGATCAAGCACCCACTTGAAAGTCTGAGGACAACAATCCTCCCTAGAACCACCCTACCACCCTGATTATAAATGTTTAATTGAATAAGACCTTACAACAATATAGACATTTCAATTCTTACCACTTCTTCTCTGCTCTGCAATTGTTTTATGTTTATGTATGTTCATGCTTGGCTCCACTTGTTATCTATCTCCATCTTCTCTTCCTCTGTTCTTCTCATGCTCTTAGGTTCTCGTACAGTCTTATGTTTTCACCATTTCTTCTCTGTCCAGCTTATGTTCTACATCTCTGTATCTTTTCAGCTCTGTTTTTGCTATCTTATTGATCACATACAACTCAACTTATTTTACTAAGAAAAAACAACCTCTCTCTGTCACAGCATTTTTCTTTTATTCCTTCTCTCATTATCTATTACACTCTGTATCTCCAACGCTCAAGTTAGGAATTTGAAAAATGCTCAGGCATCATGATTCCAATGCTCAAGAACAATGATTTAGTTAGTGTAAATAAATCATAATTGATCAAGAAATCACGAAGTGAAACAACAACCCTTTGATCAGATTATGTTTTATCGACGTAGTTGGATTATACATGCAGAGGCCCTTATGACTTTTCAATGCATAACTTCCGACCCCTATATTCTGTTGATGTGACCTTGGGAGATGATATCATGTGACCATGCGAATGAGGGCATGACCAAAGGTGGTTTGATATCAAACTTTGTTTCACCCCACAATTTACCTCGAGCCTCCACTTCTCCTTTCTCCAAAACCGTGGTTTCAATTGCAACCAACCCTTAAATTTTTAAAGTTCGCACACCTTCAATCCCCGCAATGCGAAGGGACTGTCGATCTAACGATATTGATGGTTCTCCTCAATGAACAATTCATATCTATTATCTCAAGTCTGTGGATCATATCTAGCCTTCCTAAATCAACAACTGTGATTTACTTCGTGATCCAGGCTGCGAGAGTTTCAAATATCAAACCCTTCTTTTCTCCATACGCCAATATTCTAGAGTCGATGCTATGAAGACACCTATCATTCTCAATCGATGACTCTGCCTCTACTTCAGGAATTTGACCTTTCAACCTGATCAATAGTTTTGTGGCCCCTTTCTCAATCAATGGTCGAGATCTCCTTCAGGTCTTCAGACTTCTGAAATCTCAAGTCTCAAACTTTACTTCCCCTCGAAGTATGCAGATTAATTCCACGTGTCCTCTTGGATCGGACGGTTGAGGATTACTTCAGTTCTTTGCTCAGAGTCCAGAGGATTATGCCACGTCTTTTCTGGATCAAACAACCCAGATTTAATTCGAACGATCTGACGCTTGAGATATTCTTCGGATGATATGATGACTGAGATCTACTTCGGATGATCTTATGGTCAGGAATTTATTTCGGCTTTTTGGGTCTCCGGGCTTCGAGAATTTCAAAATTCAAACTGACACTCTGGATTGGATGACCCAGATTCACTTCGGACGATATGATGCTTGAGATCTTCTTCATATGATCTTATGACTTAGATCTACTTTGGATGATCTGGCAATCGAGATTGTATTTCGGCTCTCCGACTCTCTGGACTTCGGGTATTTAAAATGTCAACTGGAAATTATTGAAGTGATTCCCTAGAGCGTAACCTCCTCATAACTTTAGACCTGAAACAAATGATGTTCGTTTGATCAAGATCTTAGATCAATGACTTGATTTTTCTGCGATGCAACTTTTCCTTGGATTAAATCCAAGCACTCTCCATCATTGCTTATCCTATCCTTCCACTTAATTCGATCTAATGGTGGACAATGATTCGGATAATCGAATTCTCAAACCTTGTGCCCCTTTATCATATCCTTCACTTAACTTGATCTGACGGCTGATGGATATATGGGTGATCAAATTCTCAATCCTTTTTCCCCACTTATCATATCCTTCCATTAATTCAATCCGACGACTGACAGATATTCGGATAATCAAATTCTCAAACCTTATGCCTCGTTTATCCTATCCTTCACTTAACCTCATCCGACAGTTGACAGATATTTGGGTGATCGTATTCTTAATCATTTTGGTTTGTCCTGTGGAGATGTTTTTCCTTATCATGTTTCTGTACTATGATTTTCCTTCTAAGCTGTGATCTCTGCATACTGTTTGCTTATCCTCTTGAGCTTATGATTTTCTTATTTTCTATCGTCATTGTTGTTCTTTCCATCAATTACAAGAAAACTCTTCCAATAAAACATGCCAACACAAAGTAAAGAGTAAGGAAAAAGGAAAGAAAAAACTAAAGGGAAACAAAATCAACGATGGAAAATTTAAGGGTTGAAGGAAATCTACTAAGAACTTGAAGTGTTTTTACAATGGGATAAAATCATATATTGCATGCCACTGACTTGGTACCACACCAATTGTTGGGTATGTGTTATATTCTTTGCACGAGTAGTAGTGTTTGAGCACCTGCGTCGGGCGCGCAGGGGTTCGGGGGCAGTGCCCCCGAAATTTTTTTTTTGGGCCGACATATTTTCGCCGGTTTCTAGCCGACATATTATCGCCGGGCCGACATATTTCCAGGACGACATATTTCCGGGACCACATGATATTAGGTGGTTTTCGGCACATAGTTTTTGCCGATGGTTTTCTATTTCCGGTTAAGGAATTAGGGTTTTGGACTAATCCAGGTCATTGGGTTAGGGTTTT
>ML777021.1:1166403-1181629 GCA_009831015.1 Picea engelmannii | reverse complement strand
ACAAAATCTGTGAGCACTGAGAAGTTCTCTTGGTGTAGAGGATCCATGGGCATTGCTGCCCTGGATTGTTGACTATGTAACCCTGTAACCCCCTGTGTGCAAAGAAAACAAGAAGTGGGAGAATGTTGGGTATGTGTTATATTCTTTGCACGAGTAGTAGTGTTTGAGCACCTGCGCTGGGCGTGCAGGGGGGCGGAGCCCCCCGCGTGGGGGTTCGAGGGTAGCACCCCCGAAAATTTTTTTTGGGGCCGACATATTTTCGCCAGTTTCTGGCCCACATATTATCGCTGGGCCGACATATTTCCGGGACGACATATTTCCGGGACCACATGATATTAGGTGGTTTTCGGTACATAGTTTTTGCCGATGGTTTTCTATTTCCGGTTAAGGAATTAGGGTTTTGGACTAATCCAGGTCATTGGGTTAGGGTTTTGGATTCCGCTGGCTCCTATATGTATATTGTATTGTAAACAATGTAACACAAGTGTATCAATATAATATATGCTGGTTTTCCCGGTTTGGGTTTCTAGGTGAAAAATCTCTGTGTAATGTTTGTATTTGCCATTGTATCTTTTCTATTCTTTTCTGAATATCAGTTTGTAGTAGATATTGTACAAGGTTAGAATTTACACCAATCACTCCCTTATTAGGGACTTTGATCTCAAATCTAGATATGATTGGTCACCTCCCGATGAAATATTGGGACCTATGGATGCCATTATCACCATAATGATATTTGTGGTTTCATTCTAGTGTAACTAGCTAGTGACACCATGTACTTGGTACTGAAATTAAGAAACAAAATTTGACAATGCACCTATAAATCCTAAAATATGGATGAAGACATATCCATGTACTTGGTACTCAAATTAAGAAGTTCAAGACACTGAGTTTCTAATTTATAATTACAACATAATTTTTAATTGAACTTTTTACACAAAAAATTGTTTTCTAGAGTCAATTAAACAAAAAACAATTCCACTGGAACCCAAGAAGATAATGGTGGTGTTGGATTGATGATGTGGCATCATCAAGTATAGTGTTGGGTGGTATATCAATTTGTCTACACAACTAAGTTTTGGAGGTGAATTTTGATTTCTTGGGATCAATTAAATTATTCCATTGGTGCTTAGCATTTATCTGTTGAGAAAAACTAGTGCATTTCTTGTATATATTGTTGAACCCTAGTAAGGAGTCCAATGGTCACAATTTCAATGTTTAGAAGCAACGTATGATTACCAGATTCCAATGCAATGGATTTTTCGGATTGGTCACGGGAAAGGGTAAGAGAATATCTGATGATGAGAATGGGAAAGAAGTGTTTCACTTGAAGAATAGAGAGGTTATGATGTTAATAAAGTTGTCCATAACAAATGATAAGTTGCTACAAGTGCAAGATGCAAAGGATTCTTTCATAGTTTGGACAAGGCTAAAGTAGATGAATGAAACTTCCACCAAAGGTTAAAGATTTTTACCTTAGGAGTCTGTATTGTTTCTAATGAAGATGGAAGAGGGTGATTCAATTCCAAACAACTTGTTGAAATTGAAAAGGCATCCATGGTCAGTTGTTAACAATTGCTAGAGATGTAGATAAGATAAGATAATGTTATTAATGTCTAGCAAATGACCACAAATGTAGGTCAATGGGACTAAAATATACATCCAATGTGAATGCAATGTTGGAGCGTAGAAGAAACTCTTAGATAATGTTGAAATCTATAAAGCGAAAGAAAAGTATAGAGTATAGAGGAGGAAGATTTGGTAGTGATTATCTTGAATACCTAAAAATGGAATATATTTTTCATTAGACCTACGATTTTGATGATTATTTCTAAAACATGTATTATTTTGAGTAGAATACAGATATATAATTTGTTTATGATGATTACACTCAAAACATTTCAAAAATTATTCAAAGTGTCAAGACCTTGTTTTTTTTTTTTTTTTTCCCACAACAACACAATAGAAACGGGAATAAAATTTCTCTAATACCAACTTGAAGTGTTCCAATACCCGAAATAGAACCATTCTAGTAATAAAAAACAATGAAGAGAACAAAGGGATGGGGACACTTGCACACCCAAGGGTTGGAATGAACCTATAAATCCTAAAATATAGATAAAGACATCTCAATGTACTTGGTACTCAAATTAAGAAACAAAATTTGACAATATTGATAGTAGGGTGAATGAATTGCAAGTAGGGAGGGGGGTCCCTTTCTAATATGAGTCTCATACTAACAACTCTCCTCTACCTTAGTGGTGAGTCATTAATGCACATAACTAACATCACTCCACTAACTTAGTGATGACTCATGAGCAACTAACCACTCTTAACTTAGTGATGGGGCATTGATGAGCTTGAAAACAAAATATTTCATGTACAAAATATGTTGTGCATAGATACACAACAAAAGTTGTTTCTATAGTCAAGTAGGGAATATTTAGGACAACAATGGGAATTCTGTTTGGTTGGGGAGTATAAAAATAAATGAAAAGAGCGACGAGTCCAACTAAAAGAGGCAAAATCACAATAGACATGTTGAATGCTTTACATGTAAAAATTAATGGAAGCTAGTAGGAAATGATAAAACAATAATGTTCTATGTAATTTATAAAAGATTATAAAAAATGTTAGTCATTAAGCACACACAAATGTTTTCTCATTAATACTACAACTCTTTGAGAGAAAATATAAATCAAAAGGATGAATTACTCTAAAATTATAGTTAAAATGCTCTATTCTTTAAATAATATTTCTAAATAGTCTATGAAATTAGATATGCATAAGCATTGCTCTATCAAGTTGTAACACTAATTAGACAATGGTTGTACTACATTACTAGTATCATGTTGGTATCACAGTAAGCTCATAATGATTACCATAATTCTACTCTTTCACACTTGTATTATCTAACACACGCTAATTCATCTAGGAGTCAATCTAGAAAACAAGCCTTCTCACAAAGAAGCGCTAGTTGGTGATGGAATCCAACATCATAGGATAAATGCACGAAGGGGATGAGTTTCGACAGGTGGGAATGTTATGTTGACAACCTACTTTACGAACTAACGCCCCGATGCAAGTTATCTCACCGAGTAGTGGGAAAGCCTCCAAGGAGTCCGAGTGAGTGTAGCCAATGTCGATCCTAGGTACAACACCACCTTCCCTGTGTTGTCACCTTGGGTAGGAATTCTAAAAGATTATGGCCTGTATGGTACCACCTACTATACCAAAGTAGAGGGGAGACAATCGACACCAAGACCAACAAAACAGGGTTGATTACTCTGTTGGCCCCAATGTGAGCTCATGCTTGACCCTTGTGTTAGAAGGGATTCTCAAAGTCAGTGATATAACAACTGGATTTTACTCCCTAAATCAAATATTTATGTTTGTTTAGTAGCTTTGGAAATTTATTCTCACAATCCTATTCCAAATCTCTACACCTAAGCTAAGATGGGTTTGAAGATCCCTAGAAAAGTTGCTAGATAAATTTTAATTAGTGCTTGATTTTAGGATATTGTTACTCAAAGGATTGGTCATGAAACTGATGGTGTTTCAACTCGACTCTTTAAACCATGCAAGAGGAAAATGAAATGCAAGAATTTCAAATTCAATGAAAACTAGATATGGGAAGGAGCAAGAGGTTTTAAGAAAATAAATATTTTCTTGATAGATTACTATGTGTGCACTGCTAATGACAAAAAGTATGAGCTAATATCCAGATAAATGGAAGCAAAATGACCCAAATTTTAAAAATACCATGAAAATGTCATAGTTCACTTAGTACACCTATACAACATTGAAAAGAACAATTTAATAAAGAAAAAATGATACAAATCCTTGTTTCATAAGAGGAAAGTCACATAAGGATTTCAAATTTTTATGTTCTCTGGAAATTCTTATCCTTTCCAAGACATAATAGGTGTAAACATGGTGATCTTAGTACCAAAGAAATGTATGTTCCTACAAAACAAAGGTTAACAAATTTCCTTAAGTAGGGAAGGGATAGTGACAACAATTACCGTGAGAGCACAACATTCAAGAAAAGGTGAAAGAGAGAGGAGACAAGAGGTGAGAGGATACAACACTAGGGTTGAACTAGTGAAGGAAAGAGAGGTGAGAGGAAACAACTATTATGAGGGAGGGTGAAATTTGGAAATTCTAGCCTACAACTAGTGAAGGTATTAGAGGTGGAATTATCTCAAGGTGACATGAATGAAGACATGAAGTGATGATGTTAAAAGGAACCATGAAAGGCATTGATGATGGTGAGGAAGTATTATCAATATTTTGGAAAGGAACCATTGAAGGCACTAATATTAATTGTAAGGTGACATTAGTGAGGACATGTGCCATTGATTCTAAAAAGGTGTCGTTGAAGGCATGAGGTGAATATGTTAGCATGGGGATCGAAAAGGAACATAAGGAAACAACTTTAATTAATACCATCGAATGTAGGAGGAGTGAATTGAGAGGAAGGAAATTTCATAGAAATGAGGGTGGCCTTATAGCTATAGGCTACAGGATGAAACTGACAAAGATAACCTCTTAGGGAAGATAAAAAGGGAGTGGTGACTAGTCTCAACTAAGGAATGCCATCTGGAATTCCTTTATGTGGCTGAGAGGAGATAATTCTACAAAGTTTAAAGCTACCACCCTTTCATATTAATTAATAAAGGTTGTTTTTTACAAAGAGGTGTGTTCATGGTCAAGGGTACATAAATCAAAGACATCATCTGGGATGGAATACATATTGCCAAAAATTCCAACCAAGGACTTTAGGATGAAGTAGGTTGTAATCAAATATGAGATGTTGAAGAATCCAAAAGGTAACAAAGATAATCTAGGATTCTAATTATAAGCTTAAAGAGAAGCCAAGCCAGCCTTCCCAATTACCTGCATTTTCAGTTGTACCGCCCCATCCTATCTTACAATCAACCACATTTTTGGGGAAATATTTGAATGAATTCCCAAGTCAACTGGCCATATTTTCTAGGTGTGAATCAATAAAAAGGCAGAAAGTAGTTAAGCAATTGAGTCACTTTTCCACTATAGTTTCAAATTGACCTAGTTAGGCTGGGTTATAGCATATTCTAGTTACAGTACATGGTGTTAGGTAATATCATACACACTTTTGCAATACCCTGTGAACTTTGGAAATCATAATGGATTGGGCTCATTTGAGGAGACATTCAAAGACTACTAAGCATTTGAGAAGACTAGTTCCTAGACTCCTATTGTGACCATTGAGGATCATGATATACATGATTGTGTTCTTTATGTCTTGGGAGTCCTAGTTTGGAATGAAGTAGAACAAAAAAAACCTTCATATATAGGAGTGCACCAATAGAAATAAAAGGGAACACTTGTCAACCTCCACAATATGGACAATATACCATCTAAGAAAAAAATTGACAAAGAAATTGCAAAGGTGGCTAGAGTCCTCTCAAGAGTAGGAAAAAGCGAAGATGAGATGGCATTGTGGATTCATGGTTCTAGTGTATGTTCAAAGGATATAGGATCTCAAGAAGTTCAGGACTCCGAGGCTTTGGGAGGCTTGAGGAATGGAGGGTGTGTTAAAGGGCCAAAGTAGTTGACCTGAAGTTTCTCCCCCATTCAAATATTAAAATACAATATTGGGGGTTTTATTAAACCTGGGCGCAATTCTCAAGGAGGCATTTTCCAATAAATATATTATAATAATAAATGGTTTATTATAATATTGATATAAACATTAAGGTTAAATAATTATATTATAATGTAATATAATTAATTATATTGCATCACTTTATAATATAAGTGGGACCCTCTCTGGAACTTCGACATTCGAGAGATTTGGGTATGTGCATAAAAGCATGAAGAGGAATTACGTCAAAGTCCAGAGACTTAGGTGTTAATTGATATTAATAACCCTAAGTTCCCTTTTGATATATTTAATTATATTATAATATAATTTAGTATGGTTATATTATAATATAATTAATAAAAGAAAAAATTAGTAATATAATTTGACTATGAGTTAATGTGATGGGGATTTAATATAATAATTAACACTAATCCCCCCCGAATTGTGGGATTCCCAAACTAAAAGAGAAGTAATCCTTGGTTTTACTAGACTCATAATTTAGGCCAAGTAAAAACAGAATTTACGGGGTTAATTAATTTTAATGAGGATTAATTATCCCTAACAGGGATTAAATAAATGATTAAATGATTATTAAAGAGTGTGATTTTATCATGATAATGATTAATTAATTTAATAGGCCTATAAGAGCTAGACAAGCGTCAACCTATGGTTGGGCAAGTCTTTGTATGCTATGATAATGTGGCATGTCGAATGGTAGGGAGCCATGTGGATGTCACATGACAGTGAGAGACTCTAGTCGATGAAGGGATAAAAAAATTTAAAGGACCATAACCTGAAATCTGGAACTCGGATCTGGAGAAATTTATAGTCATTGAAAGACCCTCGTTGAATCAAGGGTGATTTAATCATAGTTATAGGGACTTGAGATAATTGAGAAAAGTGAAAATTTTACAGCCCATCCCTCAAAAAGGTACTTAGGGGTTGGGTGTGTGTCAGAGTGGTATCAGAGCAAGCAACAACACTTGACTTGCTTGGGCTCATGAACAAGTTGAATACAATTTTATTAGATAACTTTTAAGGGGTAACACCCTATATTACCCCATCCTTAAGAGCTTATTTAAAATGTATTAATGAAGAAAGGAATGAAACTTTCTATTGTTATTACATGTTTTTAAAATCCTAACTCTGTGTTTCTAATGAAGTTTATTTCACCTTAAAATTGCATGTGATGTTCATAAACTAGTAGATAATTAAATAACATAAAACAAATTATTAGCACTCAAACAATCAATGGACAACATGGAAAAATATAGTGTAAAGAATGGTGACACACCATGAGTTGGGGAAAATATCCCACAATAGAGAATAAGAATCTAATGAGAGGAGGGTGGTGGAAACCCCTCTAGATTTGGCTAAAACTATAAGAAGCCTCATGAAAAAATTGCAGAGTTGTAAGGCATACAATGAAAGGCTAATAAAGGAATACGAAAAAAAAAATGAAATTAATGCAATCCTACTGCAAATCTTATTAGATATACAAAGGTAGATGCAATATGGGACAACAACCAGTAATGTGGATAGACATCATACAAAGAAAACCCAAAGTCCACCTGAGAAACAAAAGCATGGTCCTGAAAGTAGCAACGCAAGGAGAAGCACCTCCAAGAAGGCCCAACATGGAGCCAAGAGACATGTAAATGCTAAGGATTCAACTGAAGAATCCTCTAGTGCGGAAAATGACAACTCCAAGTATTTTTCTAGTAGTGAGACTAGTTTACATTCTCAGAAGAGAAGAAAGAAGAGGAAACATTCCAAGATCCATGAACTTGAAGATTTAAAAAAATCTAAATCACCCACTTTCGATGGAGAAATTAAAAAGGGGAAAGAAGCATAAGTTTTTCTACTTGTCTTGAAGAATTAATTTAGATTCCATTCCTACTCTGAAAACTTAAAGGCCCAAATAGCCATTTTTAACTTGAATGGAAAGGCCTCCATTTGGTGGGAGGACCTTAGAAATGTGAAAGGAATTCATGAGAAGGATATGTCATGGAAACAATTAGAAAAATACTTTAAAAGGATGTACATGTCTGAAAGATACTATGATGGGAAGCCCAAGGAGTTCTATGAATTCAAACTAGGAAAACTCACAATAGATGAATGTATCCACAAATTTCTTGAGAAGACAATATGTGTCCCCTACATAAACGTTGAAAAGGTAAAGATGCAATGATTTATTAGTGGAATGCATTAGTCCTTCTGCGACTGAATTGAGTTTGATGAACCTAAGAATTTAGAAGAAACTATTCTAATGATAAGGTACTTCTATGAGAAATTCAAGAATAAGGATGAACCTCATAAGGATTTGAAGAAGAAAAGTAAAATGGGATTCAAGAAGAAGGGGTTTAAATCCTCATGATTTAAGAATCATGGGAAAATATTTAAGATGAGCCTTCCTACTAAGAGTGTGTATCAAAAAAAAATTCCATCTTAGAGTGGTAATAAACCCTTTGGATTAGCCCCAGGAAAGATTGATAATACAAAGAGAGAGCCCTTGAAATGTTGGGGCTAGAAAATTTGTTGAGGGACTACCCACATAGGAAACAAGACAATAGGAGGATCTACAACATCCAGGAGGCTACCATAGTCAATGATGTGGATAGGAGCATGCCACAAATGTTTGCATCCATGGCTAAGAGAAAATTTGACCCCCAATATTTAGTGGTGGATATGGAAGGCATGTTTGCCAACCATCTAGTTTCCATTTTAATTGTCCCTTGTTATAATATGAGTTATGCTTCCCCTAAAACTAAATTGAAACAAGTAAAACATGCTAAATCTTGGCTGGTACAACTAGCCATTGTTACAAAAATAAAGGTGACAAAGGTCATACCAGCATGCCAATTCATTTTGAATGGATTTCCCACCCAGGAAACCCTAAACATGCTCCCTTTAGGATCTTATGACCTACTAGTTGGCATTGGCTCGTTGGATGCCCATAAATCCAATTTTTAATATTATAACAAAACATTGGAGTGTGAAGATAAGGAAGGGAGGAAAATAACCCTACAAGGAATTCAAAATCTTGTCTCGGTGAGACAAATATCAACCCTTCAAGTGAAGAAGTATTGCAGAAAAGGATGTCCTTTGTATACAATACAAGTGTTTAACTTTGTTGAGGACAATAAACCAATCCTAGAGGACCATCCTATATTAAGAGAGTATAAATATGTGTTTCCAGAAGAGATACCAGGTCTACCTCCAAGAAGACATATTTATTTTCCAATAGGACTTGTACCCAGAGCAGTGCCAATGTCTAGGGAACCCTACATAATGAGTACACCAAAGCTAGTTGAGTTTAAAATAAAATTAAAGGATATTTTGGAAAAAGCTTACATTCAGACAAGTGTGTCTCCTTGGGGAGAACCAACTTTGTTTGTGAAGAAGAATGATGGCACACTCATGTTGTGCATAGACTATAGAAAACTCAACACAATGACCATTAAGAATAAGTATTCCTTGCCAAGAATTGTTAACTTGTTTGACCAATTAAGGCGTGCTACAATTTTCTCCAAGATTGAATTGAGGTCTAGATATGACCAAGTCCAAATTAAGGATGAATACGTCTACAAAACAACCTTTAGGATGCGGTATTGGCACTATGAATTTTTGGCGATACCATTTGGGCTTACCAATTCACCAACCACCTTTATGTACTAAAAAATTATTGGATATATTCATGTTGGTTTTCATTGATGATATCCTAATTTATTCTAAGAGAAGGTAATAGCATGAAGAACATCTCAAGTTATTGCTTCAAGTACTGAGAAAGAATAATCTCTATGCTACATTTAGAAAGTGTGATGTTTTCCAGAAACAAGTCCATTACTTAGGGCATGTCATCATTAAGGAAGGAGTGACAGTCGATCCTAACAAGATCAAATCCATTATGGATTGGCCTACACCAAAACATGTATCTCATCTCATATTCTTTATGGGCCTAGCAGGATATTATAGGAGGTTCATAAAAGGATTTTCCAAGATTTTTTTTCCAATCATCTCCCTTTAGAGAAAGGGAGTTAAATTATTTGGACAACAGAATGTGAAGAGATCTTCCAGTAGTTGAAATACCTTCTAGCCAATGCACTTGTGTTAAATATTGCAGACCCAAAAAATAACTTCCTTGTGTGTAAGATGCCTGGAAGGAAGGGTTCAAAGGAGTCCTTATGCAAGAAGGGCATGTGATTTTCTATGAATCTAGAAAATTGAATGAGCACGAAATTAATTATGTGACACATGATTTGGAATTGGCTTCCATAGTACATGGTTTTATAATGTGGAGGAATTACCTCCTAGCTAGAATATTTGTACTTATGACAGACCATAGTGGGTTGAGATATTTGTTTGACCTGTCCAAACTCAATGCTAGACAAGCTAGGTGGATGGCTCTCCTTAGTGATATTGATTTTGAAATCAAACATATTAAGATAAATGAAAATAGAGTGGTTGATTCCCTTAGTAGAAGCATGAAAGTGATTCATTTGGCCGATGTAAGCACCTGTGAATCAGACATCAAGGCGAGAGTCAAAAGTGGACAAGAAACGTATGTGTTTTTCAATACTGTGAAATCATACCTAGAACAAGAGCACACATAGCTGAAGTATGAGTGATATCAATTGTTGAATGATGGCCTGATAACTTACAAATTTAGGTTGTATACTCCAATTTGTGACGATTTGAAGAGGTTCACAATCGATGAACTACATAAAATACCACATATTGGTAATCCTGGTTATCAAAAAATGATTATAGCCACTAAGAAATTGTTTTATTAGCATGGAATGAAAAAGGACAAGGTTTATTACTTAGATAAATTTCTAGAGTTTCAATAGGTTAAGGAAGAGAACTGAAATCCAATAGGGATGTTGCATTCCCTACCAATTCTCTAATGGAAATGGGAAACCATCTCCATGGATTTCATCACAAGATTGCCTAAATTGACCAAGAAGAATGATGGTATTATGGCAGTTGTGGACAAGATGAGAAAGGATGCTCACTTTATCCCTGTAAATTCAACTTGCATGGAAATAGGTATTGCAAATATTTTCATGAAATAAATATTTACACTGCATGGCATGCCTAAGGAAATCATATCAGACAAAGATACAAATTTCGATTCAAATTTTGGAAAATATCTGTTTGTTTGTTTTGAAACTAAATTGCTATTTTGTAAAGCCTGTCACCATCAAATTGATGGGAAGACATAGAGGGTAAATGAATTTTTAGAGGACATGTTAAGGATTCATGTGATGCATCATCCCAAGAAGTGGGAAGACTACCTATGACTAGTAGAATTTTCTTATAACAATGGCTATCAAGAGTAATTGAAGATGAGCCCTTTAGAGGCTCTATATGGTAGACAATGCAATATTCCAATCAGATGGAATAACCTAGTAGTCAGAATTACACTTAGGTCAAATATGCTAATATAAATGGAGAAACAAGTAGTTCAAATAAAACATAATATGAAAATAGCTTAGGATAGATAGAAATGTTATGCAGATAAAAAAAGGACCCCTAGAGAGTTCAAAGCAAAGGATCACGTGTTTCTCCTAGTTAGGCCTAGAAAAAGTTCCTTGAGAATGGGAACTTGTGCCAAGTTTTCACCTTGGTTTTGCACACCCTTTGAAATTTTGTATAGAGTGGGACCTATAGCATATAGACTAGCACTTCCTCCCACAGTGAAAGAACATAATGTTTTCCATGTTTCAATATAGAAGAAATATGTACATGATTATTACCATATAATTGATCAGTTTGTGACTGAGGTGGAACCAGAGGGAGAATTCCTATGAGAGCTACAATGCATAATAGACAGGAAATAAATCCCACTCAGGAACAAAATCATTGCACATGTCAAGGTGCAGTGGAAACACTTTGGTCCAGATGAAGCTACATGGGAAATGGAGGATTCCATGAAACATGCATACCCCTTTTGTTCACTATTGTGCATAAAGAACACAACGACATGTAGAACACCGAGGACGATGTTACTTTAAGGGGGATGGGATTGTAATACCCCTATTTCCCCCAGCTTGTAAATATAACTATAGTTTTCTAAAAGACTATGGGAAGATTGATTATGTGTGGATGGTAGAATTGATGAACCTTTTGTTATAGAAGGTAATGTATATATTTTCTATTACTAAATAAAATGGAAAATTTTGCATAAATTTTGAAGGGGTTGCCAAGGTAGATCATGATGCATGAGAGAGATGGTGAGGGGAACTAGTAATGGTTGAAATGACCCCTACTAGAGCAGTACTCTGCAGGATTAAAATTGTTCAGACCCAGAACAATCATCTAACCCAGAGAATTTGATTACCATTCAAGATGGTAGTTGGGAAGTCTTCTTCAAGAGTAAATGAGGAGATGGGAAGAGTACCCATATGAAAACTTCTGATATGACCCACGAAATGGGGAAATGGACCGACAAAATATTTCTAAGGAAAGAAATAAAAGGTAGGAAAATCATGGGTAGAGGAGAGGATGTAGAGGAATGGGTTGAGTGACTATTTTTTGGAAGAGGGGGAGCATGTGAAGCTCGCTGGTTCTGAAGATAATTGAAAAACAAATTTGTTTCTAGTACATGAATTGTTGGGCATTGTCTTATAACCAAGATGATAAACGGGGTTTCATAAAATATGAGTGACTGAGGAAGAACACATTGCAAACTGCCTTTATTTGTGGAGAGAAAACTGATATGCCAAGTTCCCATGGGAAGAGGAGAGTGACCTTTGTCCCTGGTTGTTGTTGAATAGAAGGAAGAATATATCTCAGAGCATCATGATCTAGCTAGGGGGTGTCCAGTGGTAAATCCTTCCAAGAGTTGTTATTCCTATGGTTGGGTGGAAAAGAGCACCCCTTTCAACAGTTGCAACACTTTTTGGTTTCTAAATAAGTATATTTTGTTAAATATTTGTAGTGTTAAGATGAGATAAAATTATATACTATGTTTTAGAGATGTGTAGGTTTAATTTCTAACAAAAGTGGCTTGAGAAATTTAAGTAAAAGGAATATAATGTTTTAGTTGAAGCTCATCTAATTTACTTCCTTATCTCTTGACTATCGATGTGCTAAAATAAGATTTCTGGGAGTGAATGTTGTGGGTGACTGCATTCCATAATTTAATGCATGCTTTGGAAATGCTAATTGAATAGTTAAAAATCACTATAAAGCATATGCAAGAAGAGAGAGTGATTTTCTGCATAATAGTGTTCTATTTTAGCTTGTCCTCAAGCCTTATTACATAATACTTAGAGTATATCATATTTGGGTTTGGACTATAGGGAAACAACCCAAACGTTTAAAAATGCAAAAATCATTATAAACAAGTAGTAAGGAAAATAATTTTGGAATTATATGTGACACTTCTTACTTGAATTCAAAGTACAAAATCCCTTTAGATTTCATTTGGGAATTAATAACAATTATGTTAAACTTTTGTTAAATCGCCTATAAATTTGGAAAGAATCCCCTTAATTTTTGTGGGCAGTAAATCCTGGTAGAAATACTGGATTTTACTATGAAGGCAATTCTTGCCTTAGGACCAATTTCCTTAAATCTAGGTAAGGAAAGTTACTCCTTTGCCTATGTGGAAGGGAAATTATAAACCATATTTTAAATGGAGAGAAATTCCCTCCTGAAAATGATTTTATTTTACTATTTTAAGACTTTGAATATTGGGAATTTCTGAAACTTGGCACAGACTTTGATGAGGTTTACTATAAAATTTATATATTAAAATAAACACAAGGATGAGACCAAATCCTTTTTCCATTTAAAATTATTATTTAATGTGTAATGTATGCACGTGGGACTTCGGGACTTCGGAGCTTCGGGATGATGAAGTGATGGGGTTGTGATAAATCCCAAAGGATTTTTGCCCAGAGTCTCCTTGGGAAAATGTTTAATGGAAAATTCATAATTATTAAGTACAAACTTTAATGGGCTTATGGCATTTTAATATATTATAATATTATAAAACCCTCACGTGAACGAGGTCAACCTTTTTCCCAAATAATTATATTATATACATTTTATAACCCATGTGCGTGGGACCACTTTGGGGCTTCGAGACTTCAGGGATCCAGGAGGTTTGAGGAATGGAGAGTGTGTTAAATATCTGAAGTAGTTGAACCAAAGTTTCTCCCCCATTCCAATATTAAAATATAATATTGGGGATTTCATTAAACATGGATGCAATTCTCAAGGAGGAATTTTCCAATAAATATATTATAATAATTAAAAGTTTATTATAATAATATTTTCACGTGGATGAGGAAAATACTTTTCCCTTTTTAAATTTAGTATTTCATGCATAATATCTATAATTGTGGACCCTTCGGGACTTCGAGACTCCAGGAGTCTGGGACTTAGGGGCTCCGAGAGTTTGGGGCTTTGGGACTCTAATATGTTTGGGGTGATAGAGTGAATAAGATAAAAGGGCCGAAGGTCCAAACCTACCTATATTGTTGATCCAGGGGATCAAATTTTGCTTAAAATTCAAAGTTCTCGGAATTGCTTCAAATCAAACAGGTGTGTAGGCCTCGTTGTCATGAACCCAACGCAACTCAAATGGGTTCAAACAGATGTTGGATGAGTGAGATATCGTGTTCTGTTCAAATTGTCAAATAGGCAAAAAAAAATTGTTGACTGTACAGTCTCTACAGTTGCTGACGTGGCAGCGCTGAGTAGGCAGATAGTTGGTAGTTGGACAATCGAATCATTTCTTGACACATGGAATATTTTTGGTGAATGTATTGGTGACACATGGCCCAAGCAAGGGATGCCACGTGTCACCTGGGCAATGGCTAAAATTTGTGTAGTCGGCAGGACTCAACCCCACGACCTCCGGGCAGGGGAAGAGCTTTGGGAAGGGCTGCCCAACCGGCATGCCCACCATTGGGTCTTAACTATTATATGGTTTAAAATGTATTTGAATTGAATTAAGTTTTGATTTGGGTGTGGTCTAGGCTGTGGGCTAAGCCCCGGCCCCCAGTCACATGTGCTCACCATACGACCACCCACGTGCACGCGTTCAAAGCCTCATACATTTCAAAAAAAAATAAAGAACGCATGCCTGGACACATGGGCTTAACCATATGACTTGGTTTTAAAACGTATCCCCTTTTCTATGCACAGTCACGTGGCCATACGCCCAACGGTTTGGCGGTTAGGGGCTAGGTTCCCTAACCGTCCTACAGTTTGCGCGGTTTTGCAGTTATGCACCTGGTGCTAGGTTTTAGCACGGGAATGAGCGTGTGAGCTAGGTTGGACACACAGAGGTGCATTTGGGCAATCTAGAGACAACAAGTTTGAAGGGGAACTTCTAGGAAGCCTATCTTCTTCAATTTTTGGCCAAATCAGGTGCCAAAAAAGCCCAGCTAGGGGTTTTTGGACGTTTTGAAGCCATTAGAGCCATCTATTTGGAATTTTGAGCATTATAAAGAACATATTTTATCACTTTGAGCAAATAATATAAAATATCCATTGGAAGCTGGACCAGGAGATGTAGCCCAAGAGAGGGGTGAACTCCTTTATCATTTGTTGTGTTATGTGTTTACTGTTCACTGTTAT
>ML777021.1:1138367-1155512 GCA_009831015.1 Picea engelmannii | reverse complement strand
ATCCTCAATGGGGATTAACCTAACAATAAAAATAATAATAGTGACATGATTAATCCACAATGGGGATTTAATCCAATAACAAAATAATAAGAATGCTCTTCGCAGTTACATTATTTCAACAATTATGCACCCGGTGCTAGGTTTTAGCACGGGAATGAGCGCGTGAGCTAGGTTGGACACACAAAGGTGCATTTTGGCGATCCAGAGACAAGAAGCTTGAAGGGGAACTTCCAGGAAGCCTATCTTCTTCAATTTTTGGCCAAATCAGGTGCCGAAAAAGCCCAGCTAGGGGTTTTTGGACGTTCTGAAGCCATTGGGGACATCTATTTGGCATTTTGAGCATTGTAAAGCACATATTTTATCACTTTGAGAAAATAATATAAAATATCCATTGGAAGCTGGACCAGGAGATGTAGCCCAAGAGAGGGGTGAACTCCTTTATCATTTGTTGTTTTATGTGTTTACTGTTCACTGCTCATTGTTATTTGCTACTTATTATCTGCATCTTGAATGTGTAATTTATATAAAAATTGTTTTTGCAAATTGATCCTTTTGCATAAGAACACTTGAATTAAAACTTGCAAATATTTTCAAGAATACAAGCCTTTATCATTTTCAGATCAATTGTTCCAATGTTTGCATAAATATTGATATAAACATTAAGGGTAAATAATTATATTGTAATCTAATATAATTAATTATATTGCATCACTTTATAATATAAGTGAGACCCTCTCCCGAACTTCGGCATTCGAGAGATTTGGGTATGTTCATAAATGCACGAAGAGGAATTACACCGAAGTCCAGAGACATATGTGTTAATTGATATTAGTAAACCTAAGTTCCCCTTTGATATATTTAATTATATTATAATATAATTTATTATGGTTATGTTATAATATAATTAATTAAAGAATAAATTAGTGATATGATTTTACTATGAGTTAATGTGACAAGCCTTTAATATAATAATTAACACTAATCCACCTTGAATTGTGGGATTCCCAAGGTAAAAGGGAAGTAATCTTGGGTTTTACTGGACCGGTAATTTAGGCCAAGTAAAAACATAATTTACGAGGTTAATTAATTTTAATTAGGATTAATTTTCCCTAATAGAGATTAAATAAATGATTAAATTATTAGTAAAGGGAAATATTTTATCATGATAATGATTAATTAATTTAATAGGCCTATAAGAGATAGACAAGCATTAACCTCTGGTTGGGTGAGTCTTTGTATGCTATGATTATGTGGTGTTTCGACTGATAGGGAGCCATATGGAGGTGAGAGAATCTAGTCGATGAATACCTAAAGAAATTTAAAGGACCATAACTTGTGATCTAGAACTCAGATCTGGAAAAATTTATAGTCATTGAAAAACCCTCGTAAAATCGAATGTGATGTAATCCTAGTTATAAGGATTATAGATGATTGAGAAAAAAAAAAATTATACCCCATCCCTCAAAAAGGTACTTAAGGGTCGGGTGTGTGTCATTATCGGGTCGATGAAGGCATATTGGTTGGTTACTCAAGCAAAATAAAGGCATGGAAATACTACAACCTAAGACTCAACAAAATAGTGGAAAACATCAATGTAAATATTGATGAAACAAACGTACTGAAGACCAGATAATAAAGAAGAAATTAAAAAATACAGGAAGAAGAAGAACTAAAGGAAGAAGAAGTAGAGGAAGAACTAAAAGAACCAGAAGAGAAGAAGCCAGAAGCAGAGAAAGAAGAAAAAACATACAATCAACAATATTTCCAGACAGTTACTAAAACACCTAACCGCTAGGTTTAGAAGAATCATCCACCAAAACAAATTATTGGGGATAAAAATGAAGGAATAGAAAACCAAAGAAGCAAATAAGAACTAGAATAGAGACATCTAGCACCACTATCCACATTTCAACCAAGGAACTTTGAGGAAGCCAATAATGATGAACATTGGATCAAGGCCATGGAAGAAGAACTGAATCAAATGGAGAAGAATGAAACATGGGAACTAGTACCAAGACCCAAGGAAAAAAACATGATTGGTACAAAATTTGTGTTTAGAAACAAACTAAATGAAGATGTATAGGTAGCTAGAAACAAAGAAAAGTTAATATGTAAGGGATATGCTCAAGTTGAAAGAATATATTTTGAAGAAACCTTTTGATCTGGATGATTTTAGGAACAATATGAAGGTAGAGATATAATAGATATATAACAAAGAATTATGAAAAGATATGTCAAGGAACACAAAATACAGTAAAGATCAAATTATATTAGTGACTATCTGAAATACAAAAGATTGTAAAATGAAAAAGCACACAAGCTAGCTACAATGGTGGTAGCTTATCTCTGAGAAGAGATGTGTCGACTACGCTCATTCACAAGAAGTTGGTTACAATCACGATCCAAAGGAATTTTTAACATAAATAATAAATGAAAAAACCATAAACATCCAAAAACCTAACCTAGGAGATGAAGTTCCAAAAGTCATGTGGGCCTCGATGGGGTAAGTTGGTACATCAACTTCCCGTGGTCGTAAATTTTGCATAAGATTTATGTTTTAGGTACATGATAGCTCATTAGAAATAAATATATTAGGAATACACATGTTTATGTAGAAATATGTCTAAATCCTACAATGTGACTGTGGTGAGCCCAAAAAACAATATTTAGGGCCTCAGAACGACCCCCAAAGTTTAGGGCCTGAAAAGCTAGAAAAAAATACCAAAATAGAAATTAGTCCTTGAGCCAGTGGAATAGATGGGTGTCCACTGATATCCACCTAGATCATTCCTTTCCCCTTAGAAATAAATGGTCCCCATTGCGTCAAGTTCCTGCATCATATGTGGAAACTTCTGCTAAACTTTACTCTTGGTGAGCTACTTCCCCTAATGAAGAAACTACCCTGTTGGTGGTTGTCATGTATTTGTGTCCATGATCTGATTAAATGTATATTGTTTGATGTTAGAAGGATTGAATTTTTTAGGGGCCAACTTCTCGACCGCATTTGAATTGTCCAGGAGAGGTGGAAAATATGGTCGTAGTAGTTCCACATTAAATACTAAGCACAAGCAAAGGAAATGAAAAATACTTAATTCAAAATAACTATCACCCACAACCTTGGTGATGGTGTAAGGCCCGTATTTGAGTGGTTTCAACTTCCAATCGGGTCATATGAGGCACTCTTTCTACAAATGAAATCATACCTTATCTCCCACCTAAAATTTGTGTGGGATTTGATGTTGATCGTGACACTGCTTGTACTTGGAATTGGATTTCTGCACAATATCATGAACTTGTTGTTGGATGTGTTGGGTGCACTCAAAAAATTTTCTTTCCCAATCAGCCTCTATATGAGCATGGGAGGAATTTTCTTGTTCATATGCAATGGGAAGATCTATGTCAATGGAGGCCAATGGTTGGAACCCCAAGCACACCTGAAAAGGGTTGTGGCCTATTATCCACTAGCCTAGGGATAACTAAGGAGATTATGTCTCAAGGCCCACATGTCCTAGACATGGATTAAAGAGAGCCATATTGACTTGAGCCTATCCCTGGAGGGCCCATATTTCTTCTTTACCACCTCCATCTTGTCAGCAACAACAACATCCATCCCATCGGCCTGGTTCTTCAACAATAGTGGGTCTTGCTCCATGACGTAATGAGTTTGGGTATCATGGTATGCATCACTATGATTCTCAAAACATTTGAATATGTGCATTTAATTCTTTTTACTTCTAATTTGTTCTTGGAACTTATGCCATTCCACTTGTCCATAACTGGGGGGAATGATAGGATTCCCTAGTAAGTTGGCTCCCATAGGTTTTGAGTTTAGATTGGGTGGGTTCATGAAATTTCATGTTCCATTCCCACCATACTTACCACTTTTCGTGTTTTTCCCTCTCATCCATCCCATACATTGGTTCGGGCATTAGGTTTTCCATGCTAGCGAAGGATTGTACCTTAACTTGTGGGAAGAAGGGGATAAAGGTCCAGAGGGTAAAACTAGCTGGAAAAAGATAAAATCCAAAATAACAAAACCTTCATATGCTTCACCCAGGGATCCTCGAGAAAGAAATAAAAGGATTCTCAACAAGAAACAGAGGGACCCATAAAATAATAAAATAAAGACCTAGTTGGAGGATAGGGGGTCTCATCACAAGCCAGCCTATTAGGTCCATGTGCATGTAGTGGTATGTCACTACCATTCAGTTGGTCACCACACCAGGGTAGTGTCTCTTGTTGGCATAGCTAAGAGAAAGGGGGTCTCATCACGAGCCAACCTTCTCATCTTCATGAAATTCTTGTGGGTAACATTGTCACCACTGGTCACCACGTCAGGGCAATGTCCCCTAACTAGTGCCTTGAAAGAAAAAAAACAATAAAATAAAAAGACAAAAGGCATGAATGGGCTTGGAAACATTTGCATCCATGACAAGGCGCAACTCACCCTCTTCAGAGGCACCCACTGGTAAGACATACATTCTCATGTCATCACTACACCCATTTCTCATACATCCCTTACCACCTCACCCACTTACATGGATTGAATTTCTCTTCACCTGGAAACATCCCACATCCAATGAGAACTATCCCAATAGGACATCCTAACATCCCCTCCAAACCTGGCTTGTAGAATAGCATAATGCCTTTGAGAACTTGTCTAGGAAAAGGGGTTTTCATGCACATGTTTAAATCTTGATTATTATATATGATTGAAATTGTTATGATCATGTGAATTATGAGCCCATGGAGAGTGTACTTGTTTTTGGTGTAGGGCCAGACCTGATAGACAGGTACACATGGGGAGATGATTAGTTTGGACCTCCATAGGGATAAAATCCCACCAGATGGATGCTAAGACCCCAACCTGGGGCAGAGATAGATCAGAGGTTTGCACCAGAGAGAGAGGAGGATGTTCCACCAGAGACAACCCGACAAGCCTGGACCCAAGAGGGTCTTTCCCTTATCACCCCAATGTAGGCCTTGAAAGTCCCATGATGTCACCCATTGTTTTAGACACTTTGGAGGTAGTTGTGTGCCAAGTGGTACATGTGGTTTGATCTACAGCCCTTAGGAGGCCTAATGTTTTTCTCCCGTAGGCCAACGTTGACCTAAAAAGGCCTAATGTCACCCTAAAAGGGAATGACGTCACATTTTCTACTTGATTTAGGGTTTTATTATGTCATTTAATGTAAAAAATGGATATTACATCTAAACTAGCCATGTCAGCCTTTTTGACATATTCTTATCATTGTAACTGTATAAATAAGAGATTTTCCCTTGTAGTTTTTCATCCTCTTTCACTCACACTTGTGAGGACTGAAATTTGCGCTCTCCTTAGGGTTTCTTGGCTAAAATTTTAGGCGCACTTGTTGAGGAAGGCTAAATTTGGATTATTTTGGTAAAGTTCTTGGTGGATGTGTTCAACTAGGGTTCTTCTTAATGAATTCATGATGTATGTAAGTGATATTTATGCAATTCTTCTTAATTGAATGGTTATAGTTTATTTATCTTGCATTTAAATTCAACATTATGAAATTTTTTGATTAAATCCTAGGAAGACTAGCACATGTTATTATACTAGCTTTAAAATCCTTCACCTACTATATCTTGTCAAAAGGCCATTTTTCTTGAAGCATGCACTAGGGCCTTGACATTGCAACACCTTAGCATTCATTGCTTCATCTTAGCTATTATTTTTTCTTCATCATTGAGTTAAAGAGGGAGGAAATCTACTAAGGCCTAGGGTTACATACACCTTAGTAGCTAGTTTCCCATAGGGTTTGATAATTGGAGCCTTGGGTTACCAACACTCCAATCTATCATTCTCTCGTGTCTTTGAATTTCTATTATCATTATTTCTCTTCAAAATTTATTGCCACATCATTGATTCTATTTTCCCTAAATCACTAGTCTAAGTCCTCTTTTGAGTAATTGATAAAAAAAAACATCAAAACCTATTCTTTGAGCTTCCTACTAACCATTTCTAACCTTAGAATAGCCTAATCTAATAAAAATATTGTTTGTGTTACTAAAGTAAGCTACATCCATTAAATGCAACAGTAAAATCTTATAAAAGCAATTGAAAAGGATGATTTATGCATTGTCTTGTTTGCTTCTAACAAATGCTAGTATTATGAATTCAATGGTTAATGATTCTTAGTCATTTTGAAACTATTTCAAGGAATTTAATGTGAAGTATTTCCCTATAAATATTGATGTTATAATTTTTTGTTTACTTCATCATATTCAACAAATTTCTTTTATCAAGAAGTCAATGGTTTTATGAAGTGCTAACCAACAAGTGTACTTGCAAATCTATATAGTTTCTTGTTGCTTTGTTTCGATCAAGTACACTTTGATACATTATCATTTTATTAGTTATAAAACTGAGACTTTCTGATCGGTAGTGACTTGTGAGAGGGGATCCTTATCTATCCATTTTGATCTTTCCTTCTAAAACCCCTAGGTCACCGTGGATGTCTCCCTTGGGCCGACCACCCTAAATAGAAAAGAGACATGCTATTAAGGTGACAGTGATAAGATAGTCTCAAGTTATGCCAATTTTCTCCTTTAAACCCTCTCCTATATAAAAGTATAAGTTGTGTGATAACATGTCCAATAGAGTTGTGGAGGGATATATTGTATCTATGTTGAACATAAGGAAGGATTTCATCCCATGTGCATGGGTGTTTGGAATTATACATTCGCAGGACATGGACATTCATCTTGTTGACTACCTATGTTTGTCCATCAGTTTGTGGGTGGAAGGAAGTCGATTTGGTCATCTTGGTGTCCATCATCGACCATAGGTTGGACCAAAAGGTGATCATGAACCTACTATCTTGATCAAAGATAATAGTTTTTGGTATTGCAAAATGAACCCAAACATGTGTGAAGAAGATCTTGGAAGTGGCCTTGGCTATGATGCTCCTCATGTACAATGCCAAAATTTCTATCTTAGAGAATCAACCAATGACCACGAAGACACAGTCATTCACATGCTTGGTTGAAGACAAAACAAACATGTATTCCATGGATATTGACTCCCAAGGCCTATAGGGAGTAGGAAGAGGGGTGTATAGCCTCTATTTCTTGATGGCGGGCTAGGAAATAGTGCAAGAGGTGTAGGATTTGATGTACTTGCAAACATCTTGTCGAAGTTTCATCTAATAAAAATGCTTCTATAGTAACTCCACTATCTTTTCTACACCAAAATTTCCTGCTTCCCAGTTGTAATGGGATTCCTAGATCAACTTTGCATGCTCGCTTGAAGGAACACTGAGATGGATCATATGACATAATAATCCATCATGGATATGAAAGTTTGGAACTATTTTTCCTATGCTCAATGTCTGATAGGAAGTAGAAAATTCAGAGTCATTATTTTATAATTGTGGCCATCCAAATGTTTCATATCCATAGGAGTTTAGAACTGTGGTTAGTGCTACCATTGGGGGTCGATTGAAGAAATATATGACATGGTTGGTGCTACACTTATTGTACTTGATATTAAACTAGAATTGTTGTAGGTACATAGATCACTTGTGATGGCGGTCATTTTTTAACTCTCCTTATGTCTGCATGAACTAGAGATGCCTATGATTAGTGTGGATGATCGTTTCCTTCTGCATAATGTAATGCTTCCTCTGTCGACATGCCTATAAAATTGAGTAAATCTCTTTATCATAGATGGGGTGTATTAAAAAAAATCAGATAAAGTTTCACTGTGATAAGCTACTAGATTCCCATTCTAAGTGACGACTACACTGATAGAATAATCTAAAGCATCTATCTCAATCTCAAATGGACATTGCAAGTATGGAATAATGATGACTGGTGCTAAGAAAAGATGAAATTTTATATCCTCGAATTCTTTCTATTACGACGTGGACCACACAAGCTTGGAATGTGTGACACCCTTGCTCACCTAGCTTAAGGCCCACACAATATGATAGAACCCCAACATAAACTATTGGTAGAAGTTAGCAAGGCCCAAGAAGTTGCAAAGATCGATCATTGTTTTCAGTGCCGACCAATCCCGAACGACTTGGATCTTGGTTGGATCCAAATGTACACCATGATCATCCATGATGTATCCCAAATATTGGATTCTTTGCATGTTGAAGTAACACTTCTTCAAATTGGAATATAACTTATGTTGTCCCAGGGTGCCCAATACCCACTAAATATTCTCCAAATGTTCCTCCCAAGTTTTGTTGAAGATGAGGATGTCATCCAAATATACAACCACGAAGGATTTTGTGAATGGGTGTAATATATCATCCATCGTCTGCATGAATGCACCCGAGGCATTAGTCAAGATGAAAGGAATGACCAACCATTCAAATCGGCCTTGTTTGGACTTGAAGGTTGTCTTCCACACTTCAGTTTTCTCAATCGACACCTAATGGTAACCTGACTTTATATCAATCTTAGTAAAAAACATGGATCCCTTGAGTTGATCGTGAAGATCATCAATATGAGGAATTGGGTACCAGTTCTTGACTATGATCTTGTTCATGTATCTATAATCAATAAAAAGTTTCTATGTCCCATCCTTATTCTATACTAGAACAATTCGACTCTCGCAAGGAGAGGATATTAGTATGATGTGGCCCTTCATAATTAGCTATTGGATATAGCATTTGATTTATTCATCCTCCATAAGAGAACACCCATATATAGGGCCATTAGGCAGAGGAGAAATGGGTGTAAAATCAATTGAATTATTTACCTAACAGTGCATAGGAACCCTAGTAAGTGAGGATAATATGTATTTGTACTCCTCAACTTTTTGGTCCACCTGTTGTTGTTGGGCAGAGAGACCCCGTGTAGAGGTTTCGGAGGTTGCAATGACCTTTCGTTCACCTTCCTACCAAACCATATAGAGGAAAATTATCTCTATTTGAGAAACCACCTTTATAAACTTCTTCATAGAGATCAAAGAGACAAAAGTATTTGGGACTACCTATGATACCCTGTAGGGTTGATATCCCAAAGTAATAATGACACTATGAGGCCTAGATTCATAAAAATAATGACGATTCCACATATATGGTTTTCCTAGAAATAAATCACAAACTTCAAGTGGGGAAACATCACACAATACCTCATCTTTGAAGTGTTTGATGTCGTAGTGCAGGAAACATTATTGGCTGATATAGATGGCCCATCCCTAGCTGATCCAATTGATGGTGTATGGTTGAGGATGTTACATCATTGTAAATTTCAACCTATTGACAAACTATGTTGATATCAATTTTTTCTACCTACCTCTGTCAACAATGAAATGGAGTGTGGTTCCCTTCATCCAAATTTGTGAGTGGAAAATATCCTCCCCTTCTTCAGGCTCCTTTGGTTCCTCTAGCTAGAATTTGGTGGTAGCGACGGTGACACTAGGTTCTACATCAATGATGTGTCTTCCATTTTCTAGCTCTGAATCAAATTCTGAGTCAAAATATGAACTTGGGGATTTTTTCTCGACCAACAATGATTGTTTGGAATGACATTCATCAGTATTGTGCCAAGGGATTTTTTGGAGCTCGCACCATTTCTCAGTGTCCTTGCTTGAATTCCCATTACCTTTCTTTATTAGTATCTTGGGATTCTTATCCTGAGGTTTTTCGTCCTTGATATATCCTTGGACCTAGGATTTAGGGCCACCCTTACCATACTTTGGGTGTTACGGATTTTTGGACATAAATTCCCACTTATTCTGCTACTTGAATTTCTACTCAATTTTTACAGCATATCAATAAGTGACTCCCAATGACGAGATGTCCAGAAACTCCATTTTGGTTTGGATGTAGGTGTGAAGATCCCCACGGTATTTTAGGACCATATTCCACTCAGAGTATTTGATACTCATCTTGGTATGCAAGTTATGGAAAGAATTTTTTTAACTACGACATTGTTTGGCCCCTCTCTTGGTGTAGTGTGGTCCATCTTCTATACTGATCATCATAATTTACAACAGTGTAATATTGTTCCTCGAGGGAATAAAAAAAATCCTCCCAAGTGGGTCCTAGCCAAAAAATTCTAGACTCATCCTCGACATTTTTCTCACAGTAAATATCCCACCAATATTTGACATGGGGAAGGGCCTTAAGGAGAGAAGAGGTGATTTTTTCACTTTTGGAAAAATTATGGATAGAGAAATAACCCTTTAGAAGATTTAATCATTTTTGCAAAGCGTCAACATCTATTTGGACTTAAAATAAAGGAATATCAAATTTAACTTGTACCTTGAAGGGAGTTTCACCTTCGAAGTGATTTCTAGTTGAAGGTGCCTATGTTGTTTCCAGTAATCGTCAAAGGATCTGGGAGAAATTTTCCATCATCTCGTTCCTCTGTCTCATGAGGGATTCCTAGAGAAACAATTTGAAAGGATATCCTGTCCTCTCATCCCTCTTTTCTTCCTCCATAGAATTTCTCTTGGGTGTGCAATAACAGTTTTCCTTAAGAGATACAACCTCGATACCCAACTTTCTATACACTGACCTCATCGGGGGCATGCACTGAGGACGACAAGGAGAAAACTGCTCAGATACCACTGATCGAGAATATTTTAGGAATGATATGAAGGAAAATATATAATAGAGACATAATAAATAATTACACAGATATATGGAAAGGAATGAAAAATACCATAAATCTCATAATCTATTAGTGACTGTATGGAATACAAAAGACTATAAAATGCAAAAGCACACAAGCTAGATAGAATGGTGGTATCTTATCTCTGAGAAGGGATGTGTCAGCTACACTCATTCAAAATATTGTTACAATGAGGCTCCAAATTCCCTTTTAACATAAATAATAAATGAGAAAACACTAAATATCCAAAAAAACTAACCCTAGGAGATGAAGCATGAAAAGTCATGTGGGCCCTAATGGGGTAAGTTGGTACATCAACTACCTGGGGTTGTAACTTTTGCATATGATATTCATTTTAGGCACACGATAGATCGTTGGAAATAACTATCTGAGGACTACACATATTATCATCACACTGTGCATAAAAATTATAGTGTGATTGTGCCAGGCCCAAAAAACATTATTTAGGGCCTCAAAACAGCCCTAGAAATTTAGGACTCAAAAAGCTAGAAAAAAACTTCCAAAATGGAAAATGGTCTCTAAGCGAATGGAATAGGCGTGTGGCCACCTATATCCACCTGGATCACCTTTTATCCTGTTGCTATAATGGAATCAATTAGAATGATATTTTCCTATGCATTTTCCAAAAGAATCATAGTCTATTAGATGGACGTAAAATCAACATTTATAAATGGAAAATTAGAAGAAGAAGTCCACATCAAACAACCAGAAGGGTTTCTACTGTCATAAAGGGAATATTATTTTTTTGTATTGAATAAATCTCTATATGGACTCAAGAAAGACCCTAGAGCCTAGTATTCAATATTGTGCAAGTACTTACAACAACAAGGATTCAGAAAGGGCAATGCATATATCAATCTCTACATAAACGTAGATCATGACATCATACTTATCATCGAAGTATATGTGGATGACATAATATTTGGAAGTGATGATGATAGGTTGAGTTACAAGTTTTCTAAGTACATGCACAATGAGTTTGAAAATGTCCTTACTTGATGAGTCGAATTTCTTTTTGGGACTCCAGATATCTCAGCTAGATGAAGGTATTTTCATATCCCAAGCCAAGTACATCAAAGCAATGATGAAGAAGTTTGGAATGGAAGATTGAAAACCCGTAAGTACTCCCATGGTGATTGGTTGCAAGTTTAGAAAATATGATGAATCCAAGGAAGCATATCAAAGACTTTATATATTGATGATTGGCAACCTACTGTATGTGACAGCCTTAGGACTAGATGTGATGAACGAAACTGGATAGGTTGCAATATTTCAAGAATCATCTAGGGAAACTCATGTTATGGAAGTTAATATGATATTTATATGTCTCAAAGGAAAAACAAAATTTCGATTGTGGTATCCGAAAGGGAATGAGATGAATATGTTCTCCTTCCCAAATGTAGATTGGGTAGGAAGCATTGATGATAGAAGAAGTACTACTGGAGCAGCCTTCTACTTGGGTTATTGTCTAGTATCCTGGTTAAGTAAGAAACAATACTCAGTATCCTTGTCTATGACAAAAGAAAAATATATTGCAGCAAAAACATGTTGTACTCAGGTCTTCTAGATGAATCAAACCCTACAAGACATACAAGTGAAATATGATGATCCTATTTCAATATTCTGTGATAATACGAGTGCTATAAGTACCTCCGAAAATTCAGTGATGCATTCCAAGACCAAGCATATTCCTATCAAGTTCTAGTTTATAAGGGAACAAGTCACATAAAATAATATCAAGTTGGAGTACATTGGAACAAAGGAACAAATTGTAGATATATTCACCAAACCTCTTCCAAGGGAGAACTTTGAGTATCTTTGACAGAAAGTAGGAGTAGTTTATGCCCCATACTGATCTACACAACATCTTGAAAGGAATACATGGGGAGAGAAATCGTTCGGGGGAGTTACCCTTTTCCATTGATGTCAAAGGGGGAGAAAAATATCAGAAGCATGAAGACAGGGGGAGAAATGATCACAGGGGGAGTATGAGTGTTTCCATCAATGCCAAAGGGGGATATTATGGGAAAATTGGTTGTCATTGATGTCAACCTTAGAAGAAGTCCAGAAGCCTCTAGAAGTGATGGGTGTATTTGAAGAAGTATCTAAATTGGTCCCCTTATAGCATAGATTTAAGCATGGACCTCATGAGAAAATGCTTTGAATAATTCTACAAGAAGCCCTGGAAATATAGTTAAGTGGTAAGAATTACTAGAGGCATGGTAATGAAGTGCGAAGTTAATTAAATAAAACAAACATGAAGGACATTGAAAATGCATTAAGAACCATCACATATTGGTATTCATTGTCATGTCATTTTCAACGATAGGTGGCACACCACATGGTTCCTCATGGTTGAAAATTTATTCCCTCTTAAAGAAGAATCCGTGAAGTATGGTCAAGAAGCCCTGGATCTAAGGTCAAATAAGTTACAATTTGGCCCTAAAGTCAAGTAAAGGATAATTGTTTTGCAAACAATAAGTTACAGGTCAACTCATAGATCAAGTAAGGAAGTTACCTAGATGGGTATAAATAAACATCAAGAAAATATTATTTAATGACCAATAAAGGACATGATTTATTAGCAAAAGTGAAGTAGTGGAGATGTGAAAAGGAGGGAGTGTTTAGAGTTGTAGATTGGAGAAGGGTTTTCAGAAAACACTATTTGAGAAAACCCCTGTGGGTCAAGCATAGGGTGTCCCACAAGGCCCCTATTGTTTTTCCTGGTATCGTTATGCAAGGCCCTTCCTATGAATGGTCTAGTCCCACAAGGTTGAGGAAAAGTTTGAAGAAGGTTTTACTCTCTTGATGTTGAAGTTAAGGAAGTTTATAATATTTGATATCTCATGCACCAGGTTATTGACATGTTGAAAGGTATGTTCTTATATATATTTTGAGGCTTGTAGCTTGGAGGTTTTGGTATATGCCTTGAGGCATATCTTGAAAGGTATGTCACATGTGTGAGGCATGTCTTGGAGGTTTTTGGCATATGAGGGATATATTGGAGGTATTGGCACATGCTTGATGCATATATTGGCACATGGTTTGATGCATATCATGATGATTTTGAGCACATGATTTGGAAGACATTCTTGGAGATATTGGCATAATTTTTATGTGGTTGTATCATATTTGTTGATGATGATATATCAATATTAGTGACAAAAACAATGACAGTTTGATTCTCTTATTTATATTCAATGGAATAAGGAAGGGGAAAGGAAAGGTAGTTGTAACTTCCTTTAGGTTGGAGCCTATAAACTAGGGGTTTGGAACCTCCTTCCACTTGGAGCTGGAGAATATAGGGATTTGTAGCTTCCTTCAGGTTGGAGCTTGTAAATAAAGGGTTTTTTTCCTCCTTCCAATTCATGTTCGATAATTTTGGAAGTTTGTGTTTCCTATGAATGACATCTTCTGATATATAAGAAAAAATTATGTGGTCTTCTCCCATTTTGGTTTCGACGTAAAATTATTGTGTATTATGTAACCATGGTTATATCTTTATGTTATCTTGAATGCAACAATATCTTGAATGGAATCATAAGTGAAAAAATTAATGGTTACATGTTGTGATTGAAATGGTAAAATTGCAAAATATTGTTTCTTCCCCCCCCACTCTCAGTGTTTCAACAAAATTTTTGAGATCTAAAATTATTTTGGAATTCTTTGCAATTGCATTTGAAGTGTGAGATTGTTGTTTATTTTTTGAATTCGTGAAGAAGGAAAATTATCTTCTCTCCCTTAGTTAGTTTTCATTGAAAGAATAAATTTGAATTTGTTTCATCTTCATATATCTACTTTATTTGGGTTTGAAAGAGTCAAAACATCATTTATCTCACTTCCATATCCTTTGAACAATCAACAACCAATTAAAAAGAAATCACTTAATATAAAATTTATTAGACACTTTTCTTTTTAGAAAATGAACATATCTAGGACTTATGACCTTGGTGTAGGATTAGAGAGTCAAATCTTCAATTCCATTAAAAAGATAGTAGGGATTCACTAAAGAGTGTCTAAATTCATTATTAGAAAGGAGCGCTTTCCTAGAAAGCACCTATAACATAGGTTTCAAACATGAGATTGCACTAGAGAAAGTGGGGTGATATTTTTTCTTCGCTTGTTTAGGTGTCCATTGGACTACTATGTGTATAGGGGTTTCAAAAGTTTCAAGGTCCCCTGGATGGAATCACTTATCAAAGCTTTAGGATTATTTTCCCTAGCTAGATGTGTGGCCCTGGACTATGATTGTTCTACCTAGTCATCGATTGTGAAGTGGTATCCATAGTTACTTTTCCTAGGGAATCACATAAGGTTTATGTAGGTGGGAAGTAACTGAGATACCTAAGGAAGATGTTGAATCCCTATTTCAGTTCCCATGGAGGGTATATATATTCACTAGTGCGCTTTCACTAGTAAGGACTATTACATGTGGGTTTCCATAATTCTGTCTTGCATATTCACTAGCCAAATATTGGGGAGTTTCCATCCCAAAAGTCTTGGTTTTAGGAAGGCCCCTTTGTCTCAAGATTTTCTTGTTGATAATGTAACGTCCCTAGCCACCCACGTCGGACTAGGATACGCCAGAGAACTCTTTCATTCTCTCTACAGAACATACTGTAACATACCCATCTTTCAACTGAGTTATGCCACGTGAATTTTTCACACTGCATGCAATTAAAATATATATACACACAGAGCTCTTGTGGGAACATATATATAAAATGTAAACATACAATTACATATATATATGCATGGATTCACATGAAACTAACAGTAAATGTATACATGCAACATATACGAGAAATACCCATAAATATAAAGACATATATAACCACACATAAGATAAACCCATAAAAATACACACGTAAATGACAATGCAACATGTAAATTTATCACATAGTTGACACTTATCTTGGTAAGAATATCACAAACTTCGTGCATACCTTCCAAGAACCTCCCAGCCTTAGACCACATTGTTCATCACTCTCAACAGTGAGTCACATCTGAGCTGGGACTACACTCCACCCAAATGAAGGGATTCCTAACCAGGCTAAAGGATCATAGACAATAGGAAAGACTCTGTCACAGGTGCCAACTCTGTTAAAATTTCAAACCCCAACCCAGTTTCAGTCTCGCTGATTTTTTAGCCAAAGTTAAATGCCCAAACCCAGTTTCAACACAGTTTTAGCACAGTTTCGGCATATAAAAACTTAGTAGAAAATAAACTTCAGAACTGAAACATGAGGATTATGAACATCGTTTTCAATGCAGAAATAAAATATCAGTAGTATGCAAAACTCATAAAATTTAGACACAAGAATTTTCAGTCTAACTTCGACCCTGGAAAAACCCACAAGGAGAAAACCAGTGAGAGAGGGCATTTTATTATTATTGAGCTTCTGAGAAATTTCTTTTACAGCAGTCTAATCTTAAGCAAAAATACAAACTTATCTCAGAAAATTTATGCTCATCTTCTTCAGAAAAATTCCAAAATGCAGCTCCTCGAAATATGTACAAGAAATTCATACAACTGTATGGCTGCTACAACAATGAATGTTGTACGAAGCTCCTAAAAAAGCGTGCCTCTTTTCTGTGTTTGTTGTACCCTCTTTTCTATGCATTAAATGCCCCTCAAAAATTGTGCCACACCTTGAAATGTGTGTTGTACCTTGTTGTACGAACTGCTGTCCTTTTGTTGTTGTACAGACTGTCAAATCCGTACTGTATGGCCTCCACAAAACTATTGTTTCCTTTTCTCGAAATCTATGCACAAAAAATTGTTGTACGGCCCTCAAGAAATCTGTACGATATGGCCCACACACTCAGCAATACCCTCCTCAATTTCTATGCTACATGATTGTCTTGGGAATCCTTCCCTTACTCTACAAATGTTGTCTTCTCAAGCTTGACCTCTCTCTCTTTCTCTCTCTTTCTCTCTCAACAAGAGGATTGATGAACAACCCAAGAAAGGGTGCACCCTCTTGCCCTAATTGACCTCATGAGGGAAGGTGAGGGGTTTTCTAATCTAACGGTTGAGATTAGATTAGATGATGTTGGGTATGTGTTATATTATTTGCATGAGTAGTAGTGTCTGAGCGCCTGCGCCGGGCGCGCAGGGGGGTAAGAGGGGCAGCGCCCCCGAAAAAACAATTTTGGGCCGACATATTTTCGCCAGTTTCGGGCCGACATATTATTGTCGGGCCGACATATTTCCGAGACGACATATTTCCGGGACCACATGATATTAGGTGGTTTTCGGCACATGGTTTTTGCCGATGGTTTTCTATTTCCTGTTAAGGAATTAGGGTTTTGGACTAATCCAGGTCATTGGGTTAGGGTTTTGGATGCCGCTGGCTCCTATATGTATATTGTATTGTAATCAATGTAACACAATGTGTATGAATATAATATATGTTGGTTTTCCCGGTTTGGGTTTCCAGGTGAAAAATCTCTGTGTAATGTTTGTATTTGCCATTGTATCTTTTCTGTTCTTTTATGAATATCAGTTTGCAGTAGATATTG
>ML777021.1:1122587-1133789 GCA_009831015.1 Picea engelmannii | reverse complement strand
TTTAACACTCCCTCATACCAAGGAAAGTGTTACTCACCACTCCAAGCTTGTCCCTGAAAAATACAAACTTGCCTCTACCCAATGCCTTGGTGAGTATGTCTGCAACCTGCTCCTCTGTAGATATGTATTGTAGCTCCATAGCTCCTCTCTGAACATAATCACTGATGAAGTGATATCGAATCTTGATATGCTTAGACCGATCATGAAAAACTAGATTCTCTGAGAGTTTGATGCAACTCTGATTATCACAGTAAATCACGGTAGGCCTTAACTGCACACCGAACAATCCCACCAATAGCTTGCGAAGCCAAAGGGTCTCACAACTTGCCTGACTAGCTGCCATATACTCAGCCTCTGCTGAACTCAAAGCCATTGACTTCTGCTTATGACTGAACCAAGACACTACTACTAATCCCAATCCGAAGCAGCACCCTGAAGTGCTTTTCTTGTCACCGACACATCCTTCCCAATTCGAGTTTGTATAGCCAACCAGACGAACTCCATATCCTCTATGATAGTCCAAACCATAATCTACAGTACCACAAAGATACCTGAGCACATGTTCTGCTGCCACCCAGTGCACTCTCCTAGGCTCCACCATGAACTAGATGAGAGTGTTGACAGCAAAACAAATATCTGGCCTGGTATTGACCAAATACATCAATGACCCGATCAATTGATGATACAAAGTGGAATCCACCAACTGTGACTCAGAAGCATGAAGATTCTTCCAATTGGTAATCATGGGAGTGGTCATGGGCCTGCTATGTCCCATTTGAAATCTATTCAGAATGTCACACACATACTTCCCTTGTCCCAGGAAGATGTGTCCAGGCTCCTGCCAAACCTCCAATCCCAAAAAATAATGCATCAGTCTGATATCATTCATCTCGAACTCTAAAGCAGGGCTCTCCTTGCAGTTGTTGATGAGTCTCTCTACCCCTATAATGAAAATATCATCCACATATAGCAGAAGAATGAGAGGATCCTCTCCAACCATAATGAAGTATAGGTTGGGATCCACCTCACTCTTCTCAAAACCCAATTGTTGCAAATAGACATCTATCCTCGAATACCAAGCTTTGGGAGCTTGTTTCAACCCATACAATGCCTTCTTCAGTCTACACACATCAGACTCTCTCCCATGCACCTCAAAGCCCAATGGCTACTCAATATACACCTCCTTCTCTATAAGACCATTCAGAAATGTGGTCTTCACTTCCATCTGGTGGATCTTCCAACCCATCTCTGCTGCAATGGAGATCACTGCCTTGATCGAAGTGTATCTAGCAACCAGCGTAAAGGTCTCATCATAGTCGACTCCCTCAACCTGTGAAAACCCCCGATCCACAAAATGAGATTTGTACTTCTCAATGCTGCGATCCGCAGCATGATTTAGCTTGTAGAGCCATTTGGAAGTTACCACTGACTTCCCCTCAGGTCTAGGAACAACTTCCCAAACATCGTCCTTCATGATGGAATTGTACTCTTCCATCATGGCATCTCTCCATACCTGTATACTGGATGCCTCCTCAAAAGTGGAAGGCTCAGACTCCCGAATACTGATCACCATCGTGATGTAGCTGCAAAACCTCTCAGGAGGTTTACTTTCCCTCACTGCCTATCTGGGATTCCCCACTGAACCCTGTGCCTCCCTCAAAGTGTCCTGAAGCCACTTGGGCTTCCTCCTCTCTAAAGTAGCATTCTATGGAGGAGACTCTCCCTACTCAAACCCATCTTCTAAAGACAATGATCCTATAGTAGACCCTGAAGTACCTGATCTTGAAACCTATGGACTGGTAGCCTACGAACTTGAACTCTGTGGCCCTATCACCTATGAACCTGTAGTCACCGAAGCTGGTGGCCCCAAATGCTATGTCATTGTAGTCTATTGCGGGCTCACCTGAATCTGAGATGAATATTTCTCACCTCTCTCTGTCCCTATAGAATTCCTAAGTCTCCGTCCTCCTCAAATCTGACATCCCTCCTCAAGACAGTCTTCCTCAAGGAAGGAAGGTAAATACAGAAAGCCTTTGAAGTCTCACTATACCCAACAAAGATCCCTCTCCCTACCATGGGCTCCAGCTTTTTTCTCTTCTTAGAAGGGACATATGAATAAGTGATGTACCTAAAAATCTGAAAGTGCCCCAGTTCAGGCTTCTTCCCAGAGAAAGCCTCCTCAGGAGTCATGCTCCCCACAACCCTGTGAGGACTCCTGTTCTGCAGATAAACTGCAGTGTAGCATGCCTCAGCCCATAGAAATAGTGGCAGCCCCTGATCATGTAGCATGGATCTTGCAGACCCAACAATGGCCTTGTTCTTCCTCTCTGCAACCCCATTCTATTGTCGGTTGTAAGGAACAGTCAACTCCCTCCTGATGCCCTCTCCAACACAAAAATCCATGAACTCCTTGGAGGTATACTCACCCCCATTATCCGATCTCAGGACTATGATTTTCTTCCTTGTCTAGTTCTCCACAAGAGCTTTGAACTCTTGGAACCGACTGAAGACCTGTCCTTTGGTATTCATGAAGAAAATCCAGGACTTTTGAGAGAAGTCATCAATGAATACAACATAGTATAGGGATCTAGTCAATGATGTCGAAGACATCGGGCCATATACATTTGAATGTATAAGATCAAGTATCCCTGCTACTCTACTGTCACTACTCGGAAAAGCAGTCTTGGTGTACTTTCCTGAAGTACACCCCTTGTACAACTCATGGTTCTCTAAACTGAAATCTGGAACTCCCATCACCATCTCCCTCAGAACTCTCAAAGCCCCATGGTGCAAATGTGCCATCCTCCTGTGCCATATCTCACATAGGTCACTGCTGCTGCTAGTAGAATGAATCAATGCTCGCACTAGCTGGAACAAGAACTTGTACGGCCTCTCATGTCTAGTACCAATCACTTTGGCCGAAGTGATGCTAGACCCTCTAGCGAAAAGAAGCACCTGCCCATCACGGAACAAGATCTCATATCCCTTCTCCTCAATAGTAGAAACTGACACTAAGTTCTTCTTCAAGCCCGGAACATAAATAACCGCTGTCAAAGTCATGGGAGGCAAAGACTCCCTCCGAAATGATACGGTCCCACAACCAGCCCCCTTGACCTCCTGGTCATCTCCAAGCACTACCTCTGCATCTCCACACTGAGTAAGATCTGTCAAGTGCTCACGAACTATTGTCATATGGCGAGAGGCACCACTATCAATATACCAAGTATATGTAGTAGTGGTCCTCAATAATAGACATGCAATCAAGGAAAATTCCTTTTCAAACTTGGTGGAAAACTCTTCCACCTCTGTTGAATCTGTTGTTTGTTTCTTCTTCTTGTTTGGACACTCTCTTTTATAGTGCCCAAACTTATGGCAAGAAAAGCACTTGACTTTTCTCATGTCTTTCTTCTCTTCACCCTTGGGCTTTTGTCCTCCCTTTGGACCCTTTCTGAACTTCTTCTTGCTAGTGGTAGAAAGAGCCACATTCTCCTCCTCATGACCTGTAGATGAACTGCCATGCACATAACCTCTCTGGGTCTCCTTCTGAACAAAGTCATCCCAAAGACGTTCCCAATTGGGAAGCTTCTCCCTAACAACAATTCCCTCCACAAAAACAACCCATTGTTTGGAAACACCATTCAATGTTGTTCTCACAAGATCACTGTCAACTATGGCTTCCCCCATAGCTCCAAGCTCATCCCTCACCTGTGTCAATCTAGTAAGGTATGTGACCACATTTTCAGCCTTGGTCATTTTTGTGCTCTTCAGTTTTTCCCTCAAAACCATCTTCCGGTTCTCATTTGTACTCTGGTACAATTTAGTCAAAGACTGCCACATCTCATAGGCATGTTTCTTCCCCATCAAGTGAGGAATCAAATGATCCTTGATGGAATCAAGAATAAATCTCTTAGCCTTGATACTCTTCTTAGTATAGGCTGCAAGAAGAGTAGTATCAGTAGGTACCACAACAGGATGAGTAGTGGTATTCTCCACAATTTCCCACAACTCATTTTCTTGCAAAAGCAAGATCATCCTCTCCTTCCAAGCACCAAAATTTGCTACCCCATCAAGTCTGTCCTCAACTCTCAAACTAGTAGCCATGACCCTCTTTTTGCTGAAAATCACAAATTCAAAAATCTGCCCTGTGAAGTGTCTGTTGTCCCAAATTTTTGTCTACTGAAATTTTTGTTTCTCTTCAACTTAGCTCTGATATCATGTTAAAATTTCAGACCCCAACCCAGTTTCAGTCTCGCTGATTTTTTAGCCAAAGTTAAATTCCCAAACCCAATTTCAGCACAGTTTCAACATTGTTTCAACACAGTTTCAGCATAGTTTCAACATCGTTTCAGCATATAAAAACTTAGCAGAAAATAAACTTCAGAACTAAAACATGAGGATTCTGAACATCGTTTTCAACACAGAAATAAAATATCGGCAGTATGCAAAACTCAGAAAATTTAGACACAAGATTTTTTGGTCTAACTTCGACCCTGAAAAAACCCACAAGGGGAAAACCAGTGAGAGAGGGCCTTTTATTATTATTGAGCTTCTGAGAAATTTCTTTTACATCAGTCTAATCTTCAGCAAAAATACAAACTTATCTCAGAAAATTTATGTTTGTCTTCTTCAGAAAAATTCCAGAATGCAGCTCCTTGAAATCTATACAAGAAATCTGTACAACTGTATGGCTGCTACAGCAATGAATGTTGTGCGAAACTCCTAAAAATTCATGCCTCTTTTCTGTGTTTGTTGTACCCTCTTTTCTATGCATTAAATGCCCCTCAAAAATTGTGCCACACATTGAAATGTGTGTTGTACCTTGTTGTACGAACTGCTATCCTTTTGCTGCTGTATGGATTGTCAAATCCATACTGTATGGCCTCCACAAAACTGTTGTTTCCTTTTCTCGAAATATGTGCACATAAATGTGTTGTACGACCTTCAATAAATCTGTACAGTACAACCCTCACACTCAAAAATACCCTCCTCGATTTTTGTGCTACACGACTATCTTGGGAATCCTGCCCTTACTCTGCAAATGTTGTCTTCTCAAGCTTGACCTCTCTCTCTTGCTCTCTCTTGGTCTCTCAACAAGAGGATTGATGAACAACCCAAGAATGGGTGCACCCTCTTGCCCTAATCGACCTCATGAGGGAAGGTGAGGGGTTTTCTAATCTAACGGTTGAGATTAGATTAGTTGAGTGGATGAGATTAGGTGTCTCTTCACTCACCCTCACTTTAGTCATAAAGTTATATTTTAATTTGCATCTCACAAATTAATTTGACTAGGACCCACATTAGGAAATTTCTCCCCCTTAGGCACCTAGGGAAGAGAAACACTTGCCTTGGTACTTTATTTTAATTAAAAATTTAACAAACTCAAACTAATATCCTATAGTCCCTCATTCCCCACATGTCTGTCCCACCCAGGAAGTGTGCCCCTTCTCTTCTCAACATTCATTTGGCTACCCCACTTCCTTTCCGGGCTTCAACAATAGGCCAGACAGGAAGTCTCAAACACCTGTAGCTATATTTTATCACCTTCGTGAATTAATTCCCAACAATTCTCTCACCCGTAGAATTTTTCACGGGCTTGACAACTCGTCTCTTCAATATCCCACGAGCCTGAAAACCCACTTCTTCAATCCATCTCCCAAGCTAACCAACTACACCAACAGATATTGATACAGATACAGGTTTAGGTAGAGTGACATGAAGGTATGAAGGATAGCTCAATGAGTGTGTGAATGCTCATGGATGATTTTCTAGATGAGTGAATGATGGAAGCCCTGATGGAAAGAATTCCCCCCCAAAATGAATTAAGTCCCAATAATATGTATGCATGTCCCCAACTTGACACTTGTCATGTTGGGAGCTACTTTGGCCCACTTGTCCCCAACTTTGGAACATAGGATAAAATAATTATCCATTATTTTAAGAAATATTAATATATTATTTCTTTTTGGCTTAAGCTCCCTAGTTTATCCCTTTTCATTAACTTTTAGCCCTCCCTTTCCCTAACTAGTGGATTTTAGTCCCCCATACTCTTTTATCATGGTCGGTCTGCGCGTAACTATGTATTTTATATTAATTATGAGACATATACAAAAATAGGCACATTGGCCTTTAACTTCTAGGCTCTCCAGCCTAATCATCACAAAATTGGCTCACCAACCTATAAAACATAGCATATACACAAAGGCTTGCTGAAATAAAAATCGTGCACACTTAAGATGATGTGGGCAAGTATCCTGGAATGTGCACACTTCCTCATTTTATTGCACAGTACATGCATGCACTATGCCATGCAAGGTGCATACAAAAATTATATCAAAAAAACTCACCAGCTTACGTGCATTTTTATTTACATTTACAATTGGGTTCGACCTAGGGATATTACAATGTCCTCAGTGCATCGTGTACACATATACAACAAAATTTCAAAATTCCTAAAAAGGATGTGGGTATTCTACCTGCATTGCATCCTCATGCTCCCAAGTAGCTCCTCGGGAATGTACCAATTCCATTGGACCTTTACAACCCCTATGGTTCGATTCAAGAGTTGTTTGATTTTCCAATCCAAAATGCGTACCATATGCACTTGAAAAGCACCTTCTTGCTTCACTTGAATCACATTCCAATCAATGACAGGATTAACATCAGGTATATATTTTTTTAGCAATGATACATGGAATACATTATGAACAGACATAGATGCAGGCAATGCAATCATATAAGCTACTGGACCAATCCTCTCTAGGATTTCAAATGACCCACAATAGCGAGCTGCCAACTTTGAACAATTCCCCAACTTCAGGGAACTTCTATTGGCCTTCACTTTCAAGAATACATGGTCTCCCACTTTAAATTCCCTGTGAGTTCTTCCGTTATCAACATAGCTTTTATGTCTGTCTTGGGAAACCTTTAAGTTCTTTTTTATTTTTATCATTTTCTCCTCCATTTCCCTGAGAAAATCTGGCCCAACCACTGCTCTATCTACTAGGTTATCCCAACTTACTAGTGTGTTGCTCTTTCTGCCATAAAGTGCCATGAATGGTCTCATCTTTAGAGATGATTGGTACCCATCATTATAAGAAAAATATACCAAGTGTAGGTAGTCTTCCCATTTTTATGGTTTATCCATCAAATACATCCTCAACATATCTTAAATCACTTGATTCACCCTCTCTGTTTGTCCATCTGATTCTGGATGACAAGTTGTAGTAAAATTCAAATTTGTTCCAAATCCGTTAAATAATCCCTTCCAAAATTTTGAGATAAATTTTGGATCTCTATTAGACACAATTGTCCTGGGTATGCCATGCAATCTAGAAATTTCCCTCATATAAACATCATCAATGTTGGTTGCCTTGTGAGTGAGCTTAACTGGAATAAAATGGGCAACTTTAGTAAGCTTACCCACCACTACCATGATAGAATCATGTTGCTTATTTGTTCTGGGAAGTTTGGTGATGAAATCCATTGTTACAACTTCCCATTTCCACTCATGAATGGGTAATGGATATAGGAAACCAGTTGGGTGTCTATTCTCATCTTTTACCTTCTGACATTCCAAACATTTGGCAATAAAATCAACAACCTCTTTCTTCATTCCTGGCCAATAATATTGGTTCTCGATAGCTGCAATAGTTTTATGATAACCTGGGTGACCAACATAAGGTACATTATGCATCTCCCTCAATATCATATTTTTCAATTCCTGGGAATTTGGTACATAAATTATGCCCCTGTACATGATAATTTCACCATTATTTATCTTGTATTCTTCAATTTTCGGCTGCAAATTAACTTGTTGTAATTTTGCCACTAATTTTTTGTGTTGCAAATCTAATTTTGCAGCCTCTAAAATTTTGTCTTTCAAATTTGATTGGTACATGCTAATAGATGTAGCATGAAATTCATGCACTCTTCTACTGAGTGCATCCTCCACTTTGTTCTCTTTCCCTTTGATATGCTTTATATCAAAGTCATATTCACTTAGAAATTCTAACCATCTTCTTTGCCTAGCATTTAGATTTGGTTGATCAAATAAATATTTCAGACCATTATGGTCTGTTCTTAGCTCAAATATTTTCCCACGAGGTAGTGTCTCCATTTCCTGAAGGCATGCACTATGGCTGCCAAATCCAAATCATGAGTGGCATAGTGTCTTTCATGCTCCTTCAACTTCCTTGATTCATAACATATAACAAACCCATTTTGATTGAGGACTCCATGAAGTCCTTCTTTACATGCATCTGTGCATACAATGAAGTCTTCATGTGGGTCTACAATCCTTAGTATTGGAGCACTTGTTAATAATTGTTTCAAGTGTTGGAAACTCTTTTCACAATCCAATGTCCACTGAAACTTCACACCCTTTATTTACAAGGAAGTGATTAGGTGTGAAATCTTTGAGAATCCTTTAATGAATCTCCTATAGTATCCTGGAAGACCCATGAATGATCTCACCTATGTCACATTCTTTGGCACTGACCATTCTCTAATGGATTATATCTTCTTAGGATCCACTATTATCCCATCCTTTGAAATGATATGCCCCAAATAATGAATTTGCTTATGATAAAATGAGCATTTTCTCAATTTGGCATACAATTGATGCTCCCTTAATACTCTCAACACCATCCTCAAATGATTCTCATGCTCTTCTTATGACTTGGAATATATAAGGATGTCATCCAAAAAGACAATGACAAACTTGTCTAAATATTCTCAGAAAACACCATTCATCAAGCACATGAAAACAACTGGTGCATTTGACAACCCAAATGGCGCCACTATGAACTCATAATGACCATACCTTGCCCTAAAGGCGGCCTTATTGATATCTTCCTCTTTAATCCTTACCTGATGGTATCCTGACCTGAGATCTATCTTTGAAACTATCTTTGCATCCTTCAATTGATCAAATAGATCATCAATCCTTGGCAAAGGATATTTATTCTTCACAGTCACTTTATTCAACTGTCTGAAATCAATGCACGATCTTAATGTTCCATCCTTTTTCTTCACAAACACAACTGGGGCACCCTAAGGTGACACACTTGGGCATATACACCCCTTCCCTAGAATTTATTCAAGTTGCATTTGCAACTCCTTCAACTCCGGTGTACTCATTCTGTAAGGAGTTTTGACACTGGAGTTTCTCTAGGCATTAAATTTATAAAGAAATCAATATCTCTCTTTGGGGGTAGTCCGGGTACCTCCTTGAACACATCTTAAAAATCTTCCAAGACTGTTTGATCTTCCAAATTTGGCACCTTATCTTTAGGTGTCTCTTCCATATGAGTTGCAAATATTTGACACCCTTTCCTGTAACATTTCTTCAGCTGTAATGCTGAAATTTATCTGATGGTTACCACCCTGGGAATTCCCTTCACATTTTTTAGGCTCCCTTCCATATCCAACTAAGTAAATTCTTTTTTATGATAGTCTAGGATAGCATGAAGTTGGTCGAACCAATCCATCCCAATTAGACAGTCATAAGAACCTAAAGGAAAGATGTTCAAATCTACCCTGGTGTTCAGTCCATTCATATACATAAGACATGACTTAACCATCTCATTAAATTTTCTTTTGGCTCTGGTATCCAGCTGCACCAACCAAGATTTTCCATGCTTTATTATTGGCAAATGCAAACTTTCCACCATCTTAGGATCTATATAACTATGACTAGCTCCCGAATCAATTAAAATAACAATGGTTTGGTTGTTGATCATACCTTCCACTTCAATCATATGTGACTGATACTCTTCTTGCTTGTTTTCTAGGGCTGCATAGATCCTCGGTACATTTATTCCCATGTCCTCTGTAAGGCTTGTTCATACAGAGCCTTATAAAACATAAATCTCAATATAGAAATTCTATCATAATTTCTTCTTTATTCACTGTTCAACATAATAACAAATAACAATGTTCAGCAGAATTAAAAATGAGAAGCACAATAATAAACAACATGTTCATCATTATAATAATGAACGATATAACAATAATGAACAAAAGCATAATAATGATGATAATAAAACGCATCTACCTCAAACTGATGTTGTTCTGAAGCTCTGCCCAAACTGATTAACCACCCAGCCAGCTAGGAACAACCTATCCGGCTCCCTAGCCCCAGGATTCCTTACGATTTCCTGGCCGCTGAGCCCAAAATTCCCAGCAACACATGCCCCCTGTGAGAGTACTCAAGTCATATGTAAGCCCAAAACAGATACAAAACAGAAACACAGTCCCCAAACTGCCTCCTCCCTTCTCCTTTCCTTCTCCCCTTTTCTCACCCTCTCCTAATATTAAAATATTACTCAAACCCAAGATCCCCCTTCCTGAGTGCCCTCCCTTGCCTTATCTTCCTTCCCCTTCATTATCCATTGCCTTCCCTTCATTAATCACTCAAACACCTTATTCCTCCCATAAATTGGCCCATCTACCAATAACCATTATATTATAAAATAAGTCTTCATAAAAAATAAAAATAAATAAATAATTTATTTTAATAGTTTATTAAAGTAATATTTATTAATCTAATAGAACATAATAATTAAGGAAGAAGGAGCTCGAAACCCTAGCGCTCGACTGCAACGCCGACTGGTGACCGCCTGATGCGCGCTCCAGAACTCTGAACTGACTCCTGTCTTCTAGCTATTCAGCTTGGACACTCACGTGATCACTGCACTACCAATAATGAGCACGGACGGGGGGGGGGAAACCCCCCTCGTACAGCGACATCGCCGCTAATGATAGATCCGGACTCCGGGCCAAGCGGCCGGCCTTTGAGCCATCGGCGCATCTCAAGGAACAGCTCTTTGCCCAGGGGCGTAGCTCTAATAAAGAAATGGAAAGCGAATACAGCTCGTCCAAACCACAAACTTCCAAAAACTGGCTGCCAGGTAAGTGCATCCCTCAAATGGAAAAACCTCCGCTTTACCGTATTACATCGACCAGGGTGAGGGAACATACCCAATTTATGATGGACCATGCACTCATAGGTAAATTCCTGGGCCTATGGCCGACTGAAAGAGATTTATCCAGATGGATTAAGGACTGGTGGAACTCCAAGGGAGACTATGAGGTACAGCTCAGCTCCAAGGGGTTTTTCACAATTATCCTATACAATCTAGAGGACAAGGATAGAATATTTGACAATGGTCCATACTTCTATAACTCAGCAGGCTTATTTCT
>ML777021.1:1074201-1113591 GCA_009831015.1 Picea engelmannii | reverse complement strand
TTCCGATGGAGCTATGAAAACTGTTATTGTAGGCAAACTCTACCAAAGGTAGGTACTTCTCCTAATGGGTTTGATTATCCATGACATACATCCTAAGCATGTCTTCCATGACTTGATTTACTCTCTCGGTTTTCCCATCTATTTCCAGATGATAAGTTGTGCTTAAGTTCAACTATGTCCCTAACACTAACTGCAAACTTGTCCAAAACCTAGAAGTGAATCTGGAGTCCCTATCTGAAATGATCTTCTTGCATATCCCGTGCAAACGAATGACCTCAACTATAAAAATGTGTGGCACATCAGTGACATCATAAGTGTCTCTAACCAGAATAAAATAAACACTCTTGTTCAATTTATCAACTATCACAAGAATGTCATTGTGTCTATGAGATGTGAGTGGAAAATCCACAACAAAATCCATATAAATGACTTCCCACTTGGACATAGGAACATCATGTGGTTGTAGCAGACCTGTCGAGTGATGGTGGTTGGCTTGCACTTGTTAACACTCTAGGAAATTGACAACGAAATGGACTACATCATGCTTCATGCCTACCCAGAAGAAAAGATTCCTCATGTCTGTGTACATTTTCTTCACACCCAGATGCACACAATAAAGTGCTCTATGGGATTCCTTCAGTATGATGCTTCGAATATCCCCACCTTTGGGGATGTACATCCTTCCTCAATATCTTAATAGTACATATGCTTCCAGCCTATATCCATCATACTTTGGATCTAACTGCCCCCCACTCTGGAGGTTTGAAGTAACCTTTAAATACCAATTGTCTCCAAGGAGTTACGTCAACACACACTCCCTTAGATTGACTTTTAAGGGTACAAAGGAGAAGACATGTGGTCTCCTACTCAAGGCTTCTACGACCACATTCTCCTTTCTATTGATGTACAGAATTCAAAAATCATACTCACTCATAAACTCACTCCATCGTCTCTGACTGGCATTAAGATCCCTTTGAGTGAAGAGAGGTTTTTAAATTTCATGGTCTATTTTGAGCTCAAAGTTTCGTCCCACTAGATAGGGCCTCCAAATTTTCAAAGCTAGCATTAAAAATGCCAACTCTAAATCATGAGTAGCATAAATCTTCTCATGTTGCTTCAAGTTCCTTGACGCATACGCTATCATCCCTCCATATTGCATTAGCATGGCCCCCAACCCTTGCTTCGAGGCATCTGTGCAGACTGTGAAGTTCTTTTCCATATCTGACACTCGTAGAATTGATGCACTAGTTAGTAACCTCTTAATCTCAATGAATGCACTATCTCATTCTTTTGTCCATTCATACCTGAACCCTTTCATTTCAAAGTGTTGATGGGTTTCACTATTTTAGAGAACCCTTCCAAAAATCTCCTATAATAACCTGCTATCCCCATGAAGCTTCTTACCTCATGAGCATTTTTCGTCACTGGCCATTCCATAATGGCCTTTACCTTTTCTGGGAACATAGAGATTCCTTCACCAGAAATGATATGACCTAAATAATGAATTTCTTTCTGGAAGAAGGAACACTTCAACAACTCCCCATACAATTTGTTCTCTCTAAGGCAGGACAACACCACTCGCAAGTGTTCCTCATGTTCTCTTTCATTCTTGGAATAGATGAGGATATCATCTATAAAGACTTGTACAAAATGGTCTAAGTACTTCCAAAATACACCATTCATGAGGCTCATGAATACTGTTGGTGCATTGGTCAATCCTAAAGGTACTACAATGAACTCGTCATACCCAAACCGAGTTTGAAAGGCAGTTTTAGGAATATCACCTTCATTAATCCTTAACTGGTGATACCCTAATCGCAAATCAATTTTTGAGAATACCGCTTCTCCTTTCATATGATCAAAGAGATCATCTACTTAGGTCATTGGGTACCTATTTTTCACGGTAGCACAGTTCAAGTCCCTGTAATTTATACATAGTCATAAGGAACCATCGTTCTTCTTCAAAAAAATTATTGGTGCACCCCAAGGTGAGACATTGCGCCTTATTATCCCTAAGTCGAGTAGCTCTTTCAACTGCATATGTAAATCACAAAGTTCTGGTGCTGTCATCCTATACGAAGTCATGGAAATTGGTTTTGCGCTAGGTTTTATCTCAATAGTAAAATCAAGCTCCCTCTCAAGAAGTAACCCTGGCAACTCGTTCGGAAAAACATCCTTAAAATCTGACAATACTGGGTACTGATCTAAGGAGGGTTCTTTCCTTTCATTCACTGCTTCCACTACATATAGTCAACACCCTTGCCTCATGCACTACTTAACCTTCATAGTTGAGATAAAGTGTAGAGACACCTTTCTCCATACACCGTGGATCTCTACTGGCCTTCCTTCATCATCAACACAAAGAACCCTTTTCGCGAAACAATCTACCATAGCTCAATGGGCTTCTAACCAATCCATTCCAATGATTAGATCATACATCCTAAGAGTAGTGGCGTATACCTTCAACCTGGTAGTACACACTCCCAGGTATACTACACAATTATCAATGCTAGGTCCTACTGCTTGTTTTTCCCCCGAATCCATCTCGACTTGTTTAAAGTCGTCATGCTCGTAGGTTGCCAACCCACTCTTTTCTATTGCAGATGGTGAAATGAAACTATCAGTATTAGCAGAATCAAATCAAATTTTAACATTGATATGATTTAGCGTACCTAACGACTCCACCACCATGGATTGATGTTCTGCCTGGTGATTATTAACTATTGCATAAATTTGGTGGCTATCACTTTCTCTACCCATCGGGGCCTTTCCTTCTCTATGAAAAAATCCTTCTTGCAACTCTGGGAAATCACACTGGTAATGGGGTCCTCCACATCCCCAACATGTAACACGAGATGGAATATGTGCACTTCTCTGTGATGGTCTCTGAAATGAGTTCCTTCCCCTGGAACCCCTACCCCTACTAGCTTCTCCCTGAGAAGATCATGGATTTGTCTGTGTCATTGGTGATGAGTGGGATGTTGTACTTGTTGCCATCGAAATACATGTGGCAACTATCCTTGGTGTGACTCTATTACCATAAGGAGGTGGCCTAGAGCTCCCTCCCCTGGAGAAGGTCCTAGGGGACTTCCCCACGAATCCAGGATGATGTGGAAAGGTTGATCTCGTACCTCCATTTAAGTTCATGTGTTCCTCAGCATAATGTGCATTTTCAACTGCTTCCGCTACTGAAGACAATTTCCACATCTGTACCATGTCCCTTATCTTAGGGTTTAACCCATAGACAAAGCATTCTACCTATCATTGATCATTATCCATGTATGAAACATATTTCACCAAATCCATGAACCTGATCTCGTACTCTTCCATGGTCCTGTTTCCCTATACTAGATCATGAAATGCTCCCACCTATTGTTCCTCATAGTAAGCTGGTAGATATTTCCTTCATAACCTTTCCTCAAAAAGTTCCCAAGAGACGGTGTCTAGGGTAAGGTGCAACTTCCTCTACAAGTTTCCCCACCAGTTCAAGGCATTGTCCCTCAACTAAAATATCACTATTTTCACCTTTGAAGTGAAAACATAGTCTCTTAAGGAAAAACATCGTCTCATTCCTTCCAACCATGCTTCAGCACGTTCACTGGCACGACCCCCGACAAACTTTGGGAGTTTGGTCTTCTGTAGTTCTCTAGTGATGTCCTCGAGTGGAGGCCCTCCCCCTGAATCCCTCGATGCTTTAGGGTTACCCTCTCTAGATGGTGGGGTCTCCACTTCGATCCCTACTGGCTGACGTTGTTTTAAAGTTTCATTTATAGCTTCTGACGAGCGCAAAATTAGAGCTAATCCAGGCGATGGTGGTGGCGGCATTGGCGGTCCTTGTGACGATGCCCCTCGACCTCAATTTCCTCAAGTCCTAACCATCCTGTATAATTGAATCTAAATCAACCAAATTTTTTTCAAGGAAGAGTCTAAGGAAATTCACATTTGCACAACTTATACTTGAAAACATAGGGTTAGGCATAATTTTTTTTTACTTGTCTGTAAACAGACGTTACTCTCTTTAGGGTAAGTGGCTAGGTCAAGGTTAAAGCATATAACCTTGGTGTCTTCGCCTAAGTAAACTACTAACTCCCTCCCCTTGGTAGTTACGCTAGCATTTTACCACACTCGCCAATTTCTCTAACTTACCTTCTTAGCGCGCATGAAGCCCCCCTCCCCCTTATCATGGTTTAAGTCCTTTAAAATTTTTGTTTAAAAATAGTTAATGTGATCTTGAACATAATTTATAATTAACATTAATTAATCACTTAATTAATTAATCATTCTAATTAATTAGTCAATGGTTAATTAATCACTAATATCATTAGTTGAAATAAATTAAAAATTTTAAAATTAATCAAATTTAAAATTAAAAAAATAAAATTTACACTAACTAAAGATTTAAAAAAATTAGTTTAAACCTTACACTAAATTACTTACTCACATTATATACTTTACATTAATTACTTTATACTAAGAAAAAAATGATTTCTTTAAAATAATTGAAATAATTACTTTATACTATTCCAATTAATATAATTCCTTTACATTATTCCAATTGAAATAATTACTTTACATTGTTTTAATTAAAATATTCCAATTAATTATAAATATATATTCCCATTTAATTGTTTCAATTAATTTTTATTTATTTATTTAAATTACATTGTTTTAAGATAATTAATACCAAACGAAAGAGAAGAAAAAATATATATATATAAAAATAAAATCGAATCAAATAATAAATAAATAAAAAGATCAAAGTCTGGCATCATTGGGTCCTCGCATGAAGCCCACGTGCCCCTCTCCCCCATTCTCATTTCCCAAACCCTAATCACTTCTCATTCGCATCACTCCTCACATCTTTCATACTTCTAACCCTACTCTCTCACACTTCAAACCCTACTTTCGCTCGACCCCCCTTTTTCACTTTCATTTTTTTTTTCAACTGCTTAGTCATTACACACAAAGGTGAAGAATGAGGTCGTCCATGGTCGTTCCCTCTTCTCGATCGACCCTGGTGTCTACGCTTTCAAGGACTAGAGGACACGTTGTGCATAGTGGCGCATTCCCTCTGCTCCTCCATCGTGGTTCAACACTCAACACTTGGTATTGGTAGCTGGAATTTGATATGTGTTATATGTTGGCTTGAGCTTGTGATCTGCACGAGATTTGGCTCTATGTAAGATATTTTCTTGACGTGTTGAGCATAGCAGTGCCCTCTCGTGGGCTCCTTTTTTCATGGCTTGGTTCTTATGCGCTTGGTCTCGGATTGACATATGATATGAGGCTAAGGCTGCCTACTTGTGCTTGGCGTATGTGCCTGGCTTTGGAGACTTATGCCTTGGTCTGTGCTTGGCGTATGCGCCTGGATTTGGAGACTTATGCCTTGGTCTATGCTTGACTTGTGTTGTATTGTGTGCTTGACTTATATATTTCTACTATTGGTTCTATTAGAGACGTGCTCTGTTTAGATTTTTATTATCCATGGAAGGTCCAGTCTTTGTATTCATTATTGCCATTATCATGAGGTTTTTCTGCACTTTTTCGTTTTCCTTTTTACCTGATTGAATGTTGTTCATTGTTTCCTGTTGTCATCTTTTTGTCTATTTGTCTATCTGTCAAAGCAATCATGTATCTATGTATGTCTTAGGAAGTAGATATTTTGTCTACGTGTTGTTTGTAGACTTGGTTTGGTTGTTGTCACCCTCTACTAGCTCCTTGGCTTGACGCTTTGTCGTTAGGCACTTGGTCTCGAATTTGGTGCGTTGTGTTGTTAACCCGTGTTGTTCTTTCAAGTTGTGCTTTCTTGTGGTTAACGCATTTTGTTGAGATTTTTTTGAGCAAGAGGAAGGGCTCGGCTCTTGCGTTGGGTTGTGTGTTGGCTCTTGGTTTTGGGCTTTGGTGGTTGAGGAGTTCTGAGAAAAAGGAAGGGATTGGCTCTTGCGTTGGGCTATGTGTTGGCTCTTGGTCGGATTTCTCCTCATTTCACACAGGTGACGAGTAGTACATGCAGACCCTTGGGCTCTCCTCTGTGACTTGGCACTTGTTGTAAATCGGGCTTTGGTGCATGGTCACTGGGATTTGATATGTAATGTACTATGTGTTAGCACTAGGAGTCACCTTCAGATTGCATGGAAGGAAAGACTAGTACCCATTAGGTTATGTGTGAAATGTAAGAGTGTTCAAAGGGTCAAATGGAAAAATACTCAAAATGATAATGTTCCAACTCAGAAAACAGGGCTAGCATGCACCAACAATCAAGGTCTTGGCTAAATTCAATCAGTATTTTGGGAGTAATTATGAATAGAGGGAAGACTTGAATGAGAGGAATGTAAGGGCTATTGTAAACATCAAGTGTACAAAAGCCTAATGAAGAAAGTTTCTTAACACAAGATCTTCTTGAACTCAGAAACTATGGAAGCTAAATAAACATCATGATAATATAATGATCAAACATCCACCATAACATCACTGCAATCATTCATGTGAATATTTCAAGGCATGAACATTTAGCATCAGAAAGAAAATAAGTTGAAAGGGAAGCTGATTTCTATTAGCCAAAAAGTCTTAAGTCTAGTACATAGCTAGATCACAGTCACTTCATCAGAATATTACAGTCTAAGGGAGCCTTTCTCAACCATCCAAACCTACTAAAGAAATTGATCTATCTATTTATAACAAAAGGGAGGCAACAACTTGAGGTACGAGCTAGCCTCCTTCCCTTGAAAATATCTAAACATTTATTTGATCTAACAACTTATTTAACAACCTATGATATAAAGCAGGAAAATGTTGGTGACTAATCCAACCAAGCTTCAAACTAATTTGATTCTCTTTTGTTTCGCAGATCCTGTTTTTCATGTGTCTTTTAGGAGCATGTGGTTGTCTTCATGATGCCAACTAATGTTTCTACAATATTCTCCATCATCAACTATCCAAAAATTTGTTGGCTTAGCCCTCCTGAATCCCTGATGTCTATTGGTAGATTCTTTAGGTAGCAGTCTGAGTAGCGTATTTCACAACTGGGAAAGTTGAAAAGGTAGCGCATTTAGGTAGCACCACTGTTTTGCGTATGTGTGCCAACCTTTGTTCTCTGTGAAATATTAGGTAGCGCCAATGTGTTGTGCATGTCTGCCAACCTTTGTTCTCTGTGAAATATTAGGTAGTGCCTTTACATAGCACCACTTATGTTGTGTCTATGTAAAATCTTAGCTAGCACTGTCAAAAACCATAGTGCCTACAATCTTGAGCATGTGTAGAGAAAATAGTGGCCTTGCATAATGTCAAACCCTTTATATTTAGGTGACTTGGCATTACTGTAGGTAGTGAACTTTACCACTAAGGGATTTAGCACTTCACAAAAGCCCAAAATTTTGATAGTTAAATGCTTAGAATCATGTATAGATGCCAGAGATAATATTTGAAAAACAGTTTACCCTCTCAAAAAGGAAACATCCTAAAAAATGGGGCTCACCTTTCATCAACTATTTTTTTACCTTGACACTTAACCTCACACTTAACCAACAATCATGCACAACAAGCTTCTTCTTCTTAACAATGACTGGATTTTTTAGTGGGGTTGTTCTCTCCTTGATTGCTAATATCTCTTTCTCAATGGTAGCTTCAACCAATGCCTGCAAGTTTCTTTGAGCTACTTCATCTTAAAAATGCTACAAATATTCCTTGATTTTCCTGTTGTGAGATTGAAAACCTCTATTCTGCCTATAAATGTTATGGAACTCCCTATCAAGGGGTTGGGCCTTTCATGCTACAAACCTTGCCAAGTCAAGCGTATGGTTGTAGCCATCCATGAGCTCTTTCATTTTCACCCTATCAGACATGGTATTTGTTTTCAACTAAGCCACCTCTTTTCTTTCGTCTCTAAGTTGCCTGATAAGTCTTTTGAAGGACTGACTGTCAGGAGGAGTAGTGACATGCACAGTCTCATTAGGTTTTTTCTCGGTCTCCTCTTCCACCTGCATGGGAAGTGCCTTATCTACCTCATCATTTTTCTTGGTGGATTTTTCTTTTACCCTTCTTCCTCTGCACATGGGTTTCTTCTTTTATCTCCTCAGGATTTTCAATGCCTTTACTCTTCTTCCTTTGCACAGGGATTTTTGGTATGGAGTGTTCTTCAACCACTTCCCTAGGAATTGATGACCTTTTGAAAGGTATTTTATCCTTTATTTTGACTATTGGGGGAGAAGAGGGGAAGAGTATCTTCTTCCCTTTCTTAGATGTAGCTTTGGTAGAAGAAGGAACCTCTTCTAGCCCCGGTGGAGGAGGTGGTGATAAATCTCTTTCTGGGGAAGGACAAACTTCCTCCTCAATTCTTGTGACCTTCTTGATGTCCTCTGAAACTTGAACAGGAGCTCTACCCTTTCTCTTCCTACTTCTCCCTGCTTTAATAGCACTAGTGGGTGATAAAGGACTTGCATTCTGTGATTGAGGAGTTGATGCTAGATCCAACTTGAAATGAGAAGTAACAACAAAATGATCCCATGAAATCTGTTTCTTACCCAATTTCTCAGAGACTAGCATTCTAATCAATCCAGAGTGGAAAAGGCTAGAATCCACATCCTTATATTTGGATTGAATCCTATGTGACATCTTACCTATGCTCCTCAACAAGTAATAGGGAATATTCATCTCAAATTTACCAGTAAAATGTATCAAAATCCTTATGGGGTATTGGTACAATGTGTTAAATCTCCCTTCACATGTAAAATATCTTTGGATGATCTTCAAAATTCTGTCAAACTGTTCAATCAATTGACCCCTTGGCACACCTTTAGATAAATCACTGGCTTGATGTTCAGGTTTAAAAATATCTTTAGCATAGGTTGAACTCAAACCCATGGCTTTGAAGCAGTTTTCACCTGTAATGGGGATTCTTGTTGCAGTTGAGATAGAGGCTTCAATCACCTCAAATTCCAAATCCCCAACCTTGGTTATACTGCCATCAAAGTGTGATGAAAACTATTTTTTTACCTCCGGATGGCCTCTCTACATATTCTGGTAGAAAGAGAGGCATCCCACTCTTTGAAATACCTCCCTTGCCATGGGCTTTGTATCAAAAAGATGCATGTCCACAGGTTATGTCTTAACCACCTTGCCACCTTTGTGTGTCTTCCTCGATTGAGGAGTCTCCATGGCTTAGAATGAGAGATTTTAAAGGCTTATGGGATAGTAATAACTAGGAAGACTTAAATCGGGCTTCAAATGTACAAGGCTGACCCTCTTAAACGGACTGTTGCTAGTAAGCCAAGTTTTGACTGTGGGAATGACACCCTTAGATTTGTACAGGCACTAAAGGTTTAAACAATGAGAGGGTACTCCTGTAAATTGACTTTTGAAACTGGGAAAACATTCTCAACTCGAATAAAAAAGTAAGTAGGGGAGACACAGTATGGTTAAGCAGCACCTTTGTGTAGCGCGATGTGTATGTAGAGGATAAACTGTAAGTTCAATGGCTATGGTAGATGGGTGTTACAGATTTTGGCATACAGGTGTGAAGTTCATATGTTTGAAATGAGAGGAAAAGAGAACATGGTGAGAGGAAAAGTCTCTCACAATTTGCAAGCCCAATAATCCATACTCTGAGTGCTAATTCTATGTGAAAATTAATGTGCAGAGGAGGTAACGTGGGATACCTGTGGAGTAAACACCTGTTTGAATCTTTGGTGAAATCTCAGGGTGAAGTCACAAACTTTCCAGCCTCCGAATATACCACAACATCAGATCTGGTCATACGGTTGTCACCTGTTCATAAATTGTGAATTTGTGTAGCGCAACACTGTTGAGTTTTTCAAAATTTGAAACTGTTACCAGGGCTCGTAAATGCAAGATCTTGAAGGCATCCTTTAACTGACTTCTGTAACTGAAAACAAGGAACATGGCATCAATCATGGTAATCATAACTCGTGGTGGAAATCATGATGAACGGGTAAGGCGCTATGGAACCACCTGATGAGTGAGAAGCGCTCCAGTTTAAAAATGATTGGACAGGTAAGCAAGGACAACAAGGCACTCTCACAAGGTCATGAGTGAGGAGAATGGTGTGTCTCATCAGTCTAGTCATGGGAGGGGAGGGATCGATCCTAATGACACATCATGAAGGGGTACAAAACTTTAATTCATAAACTAACAAGGGTTTAAGTACAAAAAATCAATTTGGAGATCAAACATGAGCTATGACTCAAAATTTTATTTATCTAAGGGGACCTAACAAACATAAATTTAAAGGGATGAAAATTAAAAAATTAAAATCTAAGGCCTAAAAAAGGATTAAAAAAAACTAAAATACCCAAGGCAATTTAGTGTGATAACACTATGGAAACAATGTCGTGCTTGACATTTGTGCACGGGGCTTATGTGTTGTATGGTGTTGCGCGCTAGCTTGGGAACAAGAGGGCACCATCCCGTGGCTCCTCCCTCATATGAATTGGTGCAAACTCTTGGGTGTTGGTCCTGTGTATTGTGTTGAGTTGGTGTTGTGTATGTAGCTTGCATGGAGTGATTGGATGTAGCTCACATGGAGCAAGAGATTAGGCCTTCACGCCTTCTTTAGGTTAGGGTTTGCAGGCTCTTTTTTTTTGTTTTTTTTTTTAAATAGCTTATCTACTTATATATAAAAAAAAAAAATATTCTCTACCTCTTTTATAGGTTAAACTTAATTTTATTTTTTTATTTATGCCCCTTTTACAGGTGAGGTTTCTTACAGGTTTTAGGCCTTTACAGGTGAGGAATCCTTTATGGGTGAGGCTTCTTATAGGTTTCTTACAGGTTCAAAGGTGAACAATCCCCCTTCAAACTTAAAACAGTTTCTAAGGTTTTCTGGGTTATTGTTAGAACAACTTTCTTAAATTTTATTTCTTACATGTGAGTAGGTGGGTAGGCCCTGGTTAAAGCTTTTAAACCTGGCTCTGATATGATATGTATTTATGTCCATACAGATCCTTATAAAACATAAATCTCAATATAGAAATTCTATCATAATTTCTTCTTTATTCATTATTTAGCATAATAACAAATAACAATGCTCAACAGAATTAAAAATGAGCAGCATAATAATAAACAACATGTTCAGCATAATAATAATGAACGATATAACAATAATGAATAACAACATAATAATGATGATAATAAAACATACCTACCTCAAACTGATGTTGTTCTGAAGCTCTGCCCAAACTGAAGCTTTGCCCAAACTGATTAACCACCCAACCAGCTAGGAACAACCTATACAACTCCCTAGCCCCAGGATTCCTTATGGTTTCCTGGCCTCTAAGCCCAAAATTACCAGTAACACGTGCCCCCTATGAGAGTACTCAAGTCAGTTGTAATCCCAAAACAGATACAAAACATAAACATAGTCCCCAAACTACCTCCTCCCTTCTCCTTTCCTTTTCTCCTTTTCTCACCTTCTCCTAATATGAAAATATTACTCAAACCCAAGATCCCCCTTCCCGAGTTCCCTCCCTTTCCCTATATTCTTTCCCCTTCATTATCCACTGCCTTCCCTTCATTAATCACTCAACCACCTTATCCCTCCCATAAATTAGCCCATCTACCAATAACCATTATATTATAAAATAAGTCTTCATAAAAAATAAAAAATAAAACAAAAAAAAAAAAATTTAATAGTTTATTAAACTAATACTTATTAAACTAATTTTTATTAAAGGACTAATTAAGGTTGTTACATCCTCCACTATTTAAGCGTGTTGTACATTGTGAACAATCCTCACTTTTTCACCTCTGTGAGGACAATCTCTGAACATATGATCTCCTTTACAACCCCAAGAATGGGTGGATACCTTGGCCTTTGACCCCCTGTCATAATCGTTATGGGTTCTCTAGAAGTTAGTTGTCCCTGAGGGTTATTTTTGAAGAATGGTGGTTTGTTTCCCTTCTTCCTCTGATCCATCTTGAATTTCTTTTTGTCTTCCCAAGATTTTTGGAAAGCTGGCCTTGATTTTTGCTAATCATATAGGCATTTAGCTTGTCTTATCGTCTCCTCCAATGTCTTGGGATCATCATACTATATTTTATCATTGATGAATAATGGCAGTCCACTCAAATACCTCTGAATCTTAACTGTCTCATCCTTGATGAAAGAGACATACTTCATCAGTTCTAAAAATCTTCTTTTATATTCATCAATGGTCATACTCCCAAGCTTGAGTTCAAAGAACTCTTTCATTTTCTTGTCAGAGTATCTCTTAGTCAAGTATTTCTTCTCAAAATACTTCTTGAATATCCTCCAAGTAACACGTTTATCCTTAATGTGTTGCACCTGCATAAGTTGATCCCACCACATGGATATTTTTCCCTTGAGTTGATAGATGGAAATTCTACCTTCTGCATGAGAAGAATAATTATGCAATTGAAAATAGTTTCTCATGCCCAACAACCATGTCTCTACATCTTCATCCTTTTTATGATCACCATCAAATGTAGGAGGTTTGATTTTGTTCATTTCTCCTCCCAGTTCATCCACCCCAGAAATCTTATGCTTCCTGACAGAGGATGGAATTGAGTTGTTGTGTGCTCTATTATTGTAATGCCTCGGGGAATGGTGGTGATGTTTACTAACACTTCTTGTTCTTATTTTCTCATCAGAAGACTTGTGACTTCCTGGTTTTCTTGAGCCACTCTCCTTATCCAATTTATTTTCTATTATGTTCAAGCTATGCATTAACTTCATGTTGAAGTCATCCTGCTTCTCCTTGGTTCTCATAAGCCTTTCATTATCATCCTTCTGGATTTGGACATCCTTCTACAAATTGTTAATGGTCTCTACCATATTCATGTTTTCATCCCTTCCTTCTCCATGTCCATTGGAGTGTGTTCCTTCAATGCCCAAATGGACATCCATCCCTCTAATCTCATATTCATGGATGTATGTCCCTTGTGCCTCTTCCATTACTCTAGACTCTATGTTGATTCTGATCTGATCTAGTTGTTGTTGACTCTGCAAAATGTGCAGCCAACAAAACCTTGTCAGGCTAACTGTTTCAACAATTTCATGAAAATATGAACCATTTTGGTTCAATCATATATCAGAATCATTTCTTGTGATTTCCTAAAAATTTGAATGCCCAGATCAATTTTCTAGGTGAATATTTATATTCTACTATCCGAGACCTTTCCAAAACCTTCTCTCATGCTCAATTTCGAGTCTTGAGCAGAAAGTTATGGTTATTTGAAAATTGTCCATTAATTTTTCTGTTCACACTTCAACTTGGTGCAATTTTGCACTATAATTAAGAATTTTTGCATTTGATCCATTGGAATTTTCGTAGGATCTCAATTGGGTTTCCTCATATACATATTATGGACACTCTTTCCAAGTTTCACATTTTTCTGGGTTCTGGGATGTTAGTTATAGCCTGCTAAAGTTCTAGGCCAATTCGTGTTTTTGGTCTAGAATGCTACATGTACCTTATTTTCCATTGTAAACACTTTTAGCATGCCCAGAAATTTAATTCAGCTCTAGGAATGTATTTTATGCATCAATATATTTCCATTGACTTCTCCTGTGCCTCAATCTTATTCTGGAGCAGACAGTTATGGCTCTTGGAAGTTAGATGGGTCTTTAAAATTTACCCTCCACTGTTTGTGATGTAACTTTCTCATAAAAGCTCTGTTTGACGAACGATTTACACCATTAGAAAGATATCTCCAAGATATTTTATTTGAGCTATAGAGACAGAGTGTACCTTGGTACATTCTATTTTCGTAGTTTTTTCATTGCTAAAAATGCTCTTAAGGGCCTATAAAACACGCTGCAAAAAGATGACGTTGAAACAGTATAAAATGTCACGGAAAATCATTGTTTTTCTGTTGTTGTTCACCATCAAAATGACTTAGCGCACAAAAATTTGAACTTGTATGCCCATATTTAGCATAAACAGCAACACTACAAAGTAAATCATGCTCCGCGCATCCATAACTAGCTTGCATCACTTCTCCATCGCGCCAATAACGGGTGCGCACTATTTTTGTGTCGCACGTGAATATTCACTGTGCACAGTTTTGGTTTCTGTACTAATACTTGTTGCGCATAGCTTTTGTATCGCATGCTAATATTTCGCACGCATTTCTCTTTACATGATGCACCATTCTAGAGTTTAGTATGCCCCCATCACACACCATTACTCTGTGCGCACCATTAACTAAATTGTCGCGCGACAACATATACCCACATTGCATGCGCACTAATCAAACTCTTTTGCACTCTGCCAACACTGCGCACACCACGCATGCCATTATTATGTGTGTGCACACCACACGCACCTTACCATGCATATGCACACTGCGCGCTAGTATTACGCATGTGTCACTCTATATGCACTGTGCAATGCTAAATTTAGCGTGTGCACCCCCATACCAACATTTTTCCGTGCGGTGCCAAAATTTAGTGCCTGCACCCGCACACGAACTTTTTTCTGCGCGCACCCGCACATGAACATTTTTTTGCGCGGTGCCAAAATTTAGCGTGCTCACCCGCACACGGACATTTTTCTATGCGGCGCCAAAATTTAGTACACGCACTTGCACGGCAGCATCTTTCTGCGCAGTGCCCAATTTTTATATATCACAAGATTTTCACTACACATCATGCATTTTTAGTGCACCCACTTGCACACACTCATTTTTATGCACATCAATTTCCTCATGAATTCCACTGCCAAAATTGAGTCTTTTACCTAAATTTTTCCCCAATTTACCATAGACATTTTGCAACTATGAAATTTGTTCAATTTCACCTCGATAACACCAGTTCAACCTCTATAACAACAAATCACTGTGGGTTGACATTTCTAGAACGAATTTCCCCAAAATCAATTCACAAATTGAGAATTTTATTCACTAATCTCACTCCATCTGTCATGGATTCACTGTAACTTCAAATTCGACCAATTCTAGATCCGAATTTGCTAGAACAAATATTAAATCGGAAATATCCCACCACTTGGCCAAATTTCTCAATTTTCCCCGAATTTAACAACAGAAATTGGGGCTTTTTCCCAATTCCTCCCAATTGTTGTTATGTTTTACCATGGACACTCTACAACTCGAAATTCGGCCACTTCGAACTAAATCCTCTGTGAAATTTCACTTCAACTCAGCTTGTTCGGCCCATCCAGGCTTAGTGTTGGAAAACTGAAGCTCTGATACCATATTGTAATGTCCCAGACCACCCACGTCGGGCCACGCTATGCCAGAGAACTCTTTCATTCTCTCTGCGGAACATAATGTAACATACCCAACATTCAACTGAGCTATGCCGCGTGAATTTTTCGCACTGCATGCAATTAAAATATATATACACACAGAGCTCTTGTGGAAACATATATATATAACATAAACATACAATTACATCTGTAAATGCATGGATTCATACGAAAATAATAGTAAACATATACATGCAGCATATGTGGGCAATACCCATAAATATAAAGACAGATATAACCACACATAAGATAAACCCATAAAAATACACACGTAAATGGCAATGCAACATGTAAATTTATCACACAGTTCACACTTATCTTGGTAATAATATAAGCAACTGCATGCAGACCTTCCATGAACCTCCCAGCCTTAGACCACACTGTTAATCACTCTCAATAGTGAGTCACCCCCGAGCTGGGACTAAACTCCACCTGGGTGAAGGGATTCCTAGCCAGGCTAAAGGCTCATAGACAACAGGAAAGACTTTGTCACAGGTGCCAACTCAAACTAACAACCTACAATCCCTCATTCCCCACATGCATGTCCCACCTAAGAAGTGTGCCCCTTCTCTCCTCAATAGTCCTTCGGTTTCCCCACTTCCTTTCCGGTCTTCAGCAACAGACCGAACAGGAAGTCTCAGAGCCCTGTAGCTGCAGTTTAGCACCTTAAGGAATCAATTCCCAACAATTCTCTGACCCAAAGAATTTCTTATGAGCCTGACAACCCACCTCTTCAATATCCCACAGGCATAACAACCCGCTTCTTCAGTCCAGCTCCCAAGCTAACCAACTACACCAACAAATATGGATACGGATACAGGTTCAGGTACAGTGACATGAAGGTATGAAGGATAGATCAATGGGTGTGTGAATGCTCATGGATGATTTTCTGGATGACTGAATGATGGAAGTCCTGATGGAAAGAATCCCCCCCAAAATGAACTAAGTCCCAACAATATGTATGCATGTCCCCAACTTGACACTTGTCATGTTGGGAGCTACTTTGGCCCACTTGTCCCCAACTTTGGAACTTAGGATAAAATAATTATCCACACTTTATATTTTAAGAAATATTAATATAATATTCCTTTTTGGTTTAAGCTCCGTAGCTTAGCCCTTTTCCTTAACTTTTAGCCCTCCCTTTCCCTAACAAGTGGATTTTAGTCCCCCATACTCTTTTATAGTGGTCGGTTTGCATGCAACAATGTATTTTATATTAATGATGAGACATATACAAAAATAGGTGCAGTGGTGTATAACATCTAGGCTCTCCATCCTAATCATCACAAAACTGGCTCACCATCCTATAAAACATAACATGTACACAAAGGCTTGCTAGCCTCAATATCGCACACAGTATCCCGGAATGTGAACACTTCCTCATTTTACTACAACTAACATACGTGCACTATGCTATGCAAGGTGTATACATAAATGATATCAAAATAACTCACCATCTTATGTGCATTTGTATTTACATTTACAATTGGGTTCGACCTAGGGATATTACAGATAACCTATATTTGTTAGGGGTGTTCTCTATGTTTTTAGTGTCTAGTTGGCTATAAGAAATTTTTTTTCTTAGCTAAAACACAAGTTTTCATTGTGGTTGAACAATCTCTTTGTTGGTCATGTCGATAATGAGGAATTTCTCCTAAGGGGGAAGATCCACCAGCTATTAGGAAGAGGGCATTTTCTACAACAGATGACACCAACATAGCAACCTTTGAAATCCACTCAAGATATTCATATGGGAGAGATCATGTAGAGATCGAAGTGGTTGAATAAATTCCTCCATAAACTTAAATCCCTCTTTGATTGGGACTTTTGAACATGTTCTTCTTGGTGTACATTTTTCATATTTCAACCATTCTTACCCAATCTCAGGTGTGAGTGCTTCATCCAGCATGGGAGGACCAATTCCTTCATCACCTAGTAAAATAGGTAGAGTCTCATTGACCTCCTCCTTTCCATATATTAGTGGAATAGATTCTTCCACCACCATTCCTAGTATAATCTGTTTCTCCAAGTGGGGAACACCCTCAGTTACATATTTTCCTTCCATAAGTTTTCCTAGAATTATTTTTCTCATTGCTTCCATTCTGGTACCCACATTTGGCTTTTGTTTTTCACTGGGTGGAATGGCTTTGGATTTTCCACTAGAGGTAGATTTCCTTCTACCTCTGCTATCCCCATAGGAAGCTCAAAAATACTTAATGTTGGTTTTCCATTTAGTTGGAATACCAATTTTTTATTTGGTCCTTCTCCTAGTGTCTTTCCTAATGTTGGGGGTAGTAATGTCTCTAGGGGCTAATATTTCCTAGGGGTACTTATGTCTCTGGGGATCCAAGTACCTTCGGGTGTAGTAATATGGGGGGGACTGCAAGATCCATCAGGGTTGCAATACACATCTTCTTTGTCCTTGATTTCATTTTTCAATACACCATTTCCTTTGTTAGCAATGCTAGATCTTCCATATTTGTCATGATTTACCAATGACCCTATTCAACACCAATCCTTGTGGCCAACAGTTCCCACAAAGGTGCCATCTAATATTCTGAAATTTGATGGTAAAACTAGAAAATATCCTTCAACACATGTCATAAATTACCACTTATGGTGTTCTTCAAACTCATTAGTGGATGATAGTATATGGTTAATGCTATTCTAGAGAACCTTTACTAGTAGTGCGACCAAATGGTACATTGAGTTACTCAGTGCTGCTTATCATGATTTATTGACCTTACCCATATATTTTCTAACACACTTCCAATTGCCAATACAATATGAGATTGTAACTAAACTTTTGATGTCACTTTTTCAGAACACCGCCACTCATATTTTCGATCATATCCATGAATGGTGATGACAACGATGGCTCTTTCAAGATAATATTCTAGATGAACTATTAGTTGATTGGTTTTTTAAGTCAATGTTTCAACCCATGTCCAAGGATGTATCCATGTCAGAGGAAGTTACTAAGGATTAGGAGATCATGCACGCCCAACACTTGTGTTTGATTTATTCACAATCAGGGATGCTATGTGATATCATCCCTCATTCTCCAAGGTTGTCTACAAATCCTACTAGACCAAGAATGGGACCATATGTTGATGGTGTTCTTGGTTCCATTTACAAATTTTCTATAGGCTAGTTGGCTTGGAAGATGATCCAAATCTCTATATCTACAATTAAACAAACTACTACATCCACCACCAAAACTAATTCAATCCCCACTTAGACCTCTAAGGTGAAATCAATATAGTCCACACAATCGAAAAAACCTTAGCAAACTGGAGGAAATAATAAGAATAAGAATAATAACTCTTCCACTAAGAGAGGGATTGTGCAATCCCAAAACACTGCTAGTGGAGGAACCAAACAGAAGAAGAAGCACAACTTTCCCTACAAGATCTGTGGTGGAGAGTGTTAGTGCTAGAAGTTGTTTCTTGACTACTGGAGAAACAAGCATAGCACATCCTAGTTATTTCAATGGTTTTCGTTTGGTTGAAGCATCGAGGAATGAATGAGAAATGAAGGAGGCAGCAAGTTAACTATAGATTAGCGATATGCCATTGGGAATGGAGTCAAGTAAACACCATGTTAGATCGAAGACCATTTAACTGGATATCATACAAACAACTTATATGATGGTGGATGGAAGAACAAAGAATGTAACAAACAACAAAACATACACCAAACAAAGATTCTCTCTGCAAAATGGATTTGACAGGTACTTGAACAAAACACATAAGCAATAGGAAATCACAACAAATTCTTCGCTGCTCAAGAATCTATTATCTATGGACAACCATTGATTCTTCTGCAACTCATGCAACTCATTCAAACATAAGGAAAATAAAGAATGGAAAACAAAGAGGTCACAATATGATAAAGCAATTAACAAGAATGTTCAATGTCAGAAATGATTACTTAATAAAACTTCCCTCGGGCTTACAATGACTTGTACATGCCTCCTACCTCTCAAAGCCTCCCGAGCCTATAGACTTCCCCCCTTTTTTTACATGGAAAATGCTAGTATTTATATCACATTTACATAGTTTTAGCTCTTTTTTACAACCATTTTTGCAACTAAAAATCTCCCAAAAGTAAGAGAGAAGTTATAGCAAAATATTTGGTAGATGATGAGCTCCAATTCGGACTACTGATTGTGTGCTTGGAAATCTGTGATTGGAATAAAACTTGTTGAGTTATGACTGCTTCAAATCTGGTGTTGACCAATTGATATTGTCTTTTTCGCTGGAGAGATTTGACACATGTTGAAAATATAGATCTGAATACCAATCTCGGGCTTGAATAGGATTGCTTATCTAAAATGCAATTTTAGTGCCGGGTGTTCTGCTAAATACATGGTTCATAATTTCTGAATTTATGGAGTTGTTAAGTCCTCTGCCACCTACCCATGGAATGTCTAACTGTTGTCTAAAAAATGCTCTTTGAATCCCTTTTGAATGTTGATTCGATACCTACTATACTCGACCTCTGTCTAAAAATGATGCAAAGCTTCCTAAAAATGATGGATCTGGCTACTTATCTTTTTCTTCAAATGCTGATCTAATTTGTTTATTTAATTGCCCCAAAATATGGACGCACTTGCCTCTGCAACTGGCAAACTGCACAAGATGATATTGTTCTCCACATGGCATCACAACGAACAAAATTCTCTTCATTAACACGCCGGTAATGCGAATAAGTGTAGCTGCAAATCCGTGGAAATGAAATTGTGCTCTTGATGGCATGGCATTTGATGAATTTGGTGCTTAATCTGAATGAGATATTATCCCATATGGACGCAGCAAATTAATTTCTCTTTGTTTATATATGTCATTATACGCCAAATTGTATGATTCATAGTGCATATATATACCCCAAAAGCTCTCCGTTCTTGGCGTTTGATGCTCGGGCGCTTTGTGTAGATGTGTTGTCGATAGCTTCTTGATGACACTGGTGTATGGTGGCAAGTAGTGGATGACTTCAAGGAGAAGGGCCCGATGACCAAACCCTTCTGGCTGCATGAGACTTGGCACATGAAGAACCCTTAGTGTTTGGATATCAAGCTCTTGGTGCATGAAGGTTGTATTTGGAGATTGGGCATTGTTGGATGGTCAGCCCAAATATTGGCATATGAAGAAACCCTACTGTTTGGATATCAAGCTCTTGGTGTACGAATGTTCTCTTGGACATTGGGCCTTTGAAGAAGCTAACACAAAGAACAATTTAGATATTTGAAGAAGCTAACACAAAGAACAATTAGGTTGAGTGACTGTAAATGAGATATTTGAAGAAGTTAACACAAAGAACAATTGAGATATTTGAAGAAGCTAACACAAAGAACAATTAATTGACAAATTTGATTTATTTGATGTAAATGAGATTTAAAGATTACTGATTTTTTTGTGCAATTTCATGAGACAAGGCATAACATATTTGACGAAAAAATAAGAAACTTTGATAGACTCGACACAAAAGAAATGAACAATGGAAACCCTGGTGAAGTTTTTCTCTTTTTGATTGAAGGTTTGAAAATGGTTACAAAGGATTGAAATTGAGTACTAACAGAGACCATCTCACTCACCAGTGTCTGAGGATTGATGATATTCATTGCTATTTTTTCTAACAAGGAGCTCCCCAACAACCTATATATTGACAAATCCATTTCCTCCACAAAAACAACAAATGGTTGCATCAAATATTGCACCTCCAAAAGGGGGCACAAAAGGTAAATATTAGAAAGGGGGTTCTTCATCAAGTGCCAACATATTCATGTGACTAGACAGTTAAATTATAGACTTGGGCTCATAATTACAAGAATCTTGAGAGTGGTTCTTTGAATAAGGGCCTAGCATCTACGTCCCATCATGATGGCCCTCTCCAAATAGAGAAGCCATCTATTGGCATAGTACTTCTTATATATAAGGGTTTCCTTCATAGGTATATGCATAATCCTAACACATATGATTCCCATAATTGCAATATTGTGGAAGATCTAGCATATAAACCTTGCACCATTTTATCCCTCAAAGTTATCCAAACTTACCCAATGCAATGGAAGGAAGCATTTTCTATTATAGGTGGGGTCAACCCTTCACACACTCAATTTATTACTTTTGACACTTACAAAAGCTATCCGAGGCTCTCCCACAAGATTTATTTTCAGATACAAGTAGTCTCATGTGGGTTCAACATCTTCATAACTATTGTTGATGAAGGAGTCTCCACTTGCATTATGGTTGTGTCATGTTGGAGAGTTATCAGTTCTCCACAATTTTTTTATACCAACGCCATGTTGAAGGAATTTGATGGAAACACCTTAAATCCTCTTGAAATCATGCCCACCTTTAGACTTATGGAGTTAGGTGGAAAGAATTTCTCGATTGAATTCAAGCTATTCGACACCCCACTAGATTACAATATTTTTCTTAGGTGTAGTTGGTTCTATATAATTAGAGCTATATTCTCCTTCACCTTTAGGGTTCTCCTCTTTCCCCATGAAGGGAAGGTGGTCACTATTGATCACTTATAATATTGCATGCTTGACTATAGGACTAGCAATGACATGAACATTTCATTTGCCAGTGGTTCCTCAAGATCCTATGGGAGTTTAAGTGTGGGGATGTTAAAGGATTCCTTGGTTATGGGTACATTTACCCTTGTTGATTTTAAACCCCTCATATTCAACCCTTGGTATGCTCTAATATCATGTTGATATGCATCCTCTACTCAACACCCAATAGTTAGCTAAAAAAAAGCACATTATTTACTAAAAGCACAACTGATTAATCAACTAAATGTGTAGCGGAAGAAAAAACTAGGAAACCAAAATCTCACACAAAAGACACCAATATTTTTGAATAAAATACCCACGGAAAAACCCTAGAGGGAAAACCAATTCCAATATGATTTTATTAAGGTCAAATTAGGGCTCCCAAAACAGGGAAAATGTACCATTAAGTGAAATATACACTGGAGATAAACTTGGAAATGTTTATGCTACTTTACAACCCCATATCAACATATTTCCCGAGGTATAAATGACTATCCTTCAGAAAACCTATGTACATACCTGACTTTCTCAACTAAGACCCACGTACATGTACAAAAACACCATACAAAAGATTCCATATGATTCTGCGCTTCGATCCTCCGAAAACCATCTACAACTACCTCTATTGTCTCTTCTCCTTGACTTGTATGACCTATAGATGGAATTCCTTCTCTACCTATCCAAGATATTGAATCATTATCCTTTGTTATATAACCCCCTCTTCACCAATACTTGGATGAAATATCTTCACCCAACCTATGAGATATCTTCACTCTAGTGTAATCAAAATTCTTTATTTGCTCCTACAATCTTCACACTACCAAAAGTCCTTTTCTATCCTCGACCTTGGCATCTCACCAAAATTCTTGACCTCGATCTCTCACCACAGTCTCACAACCTCAACCTCTCATCAATAGTGTCTTCCTTATTATCCTAGCCTTTCTTTTATAATTATGAGTTGCGATCTATTTCTAATCTCCAAAGTGATCTATGATTGAGATCACTTCTCACGCCCACTTGAGATTTGTATCACATGTTGCATGCTATGCATGTTCCTTATTTAAATCAATTATTTAATAAATATAAGTTTACTTTAATTAATTCCTTTTAACTAAACTAAACTCAAGACTAGAATATTCTCCACATCTTCCATATGATAGACACATGCGAGTGTGAAAGTACTTGTCCGAAGCTACCAAGAACATCAAAACACCTTCTTAGAGAGGAAATCACTTCTCCCACCTAGAGTTGGCTCTATATTCACTACCAGATATGCTACCATGCCCACTCTAAACTCCACCTTATTGGCATATCCCTCTAACACAAAAGCTAACCCTCCTATCATGATATAACCCATCTTTGAAGGCTCATTGCCTTTAAACATGATCCTATAAGTCTCCTGCTTTCTAGCATCCTGCATGGCCATATCGTACCACAAATCCTATCTAACAAACATGGAAGGCTTATCCTTCCTACCTGAACTTGAAGATGATTCCCTATGAGGTGTTGAACCTTTAGAGCCTCTCTCTCTCTGTTTTGTGCCACAGACACTAATCTATGATCCAATATCTCCTTGGATCCTTTACAAGCTCCCATCCTAGGATAATGATTCACCTGAGGAATACAAATCAACAAATAGAAAATCCCTACAAACCTTAAGATCAATTCTTCTATATTGTTGGTTGACTTCTATCTCCCTTGTTGCCCCTTTTCTCCTTTCCTCGAACCCTGCCCTACACACTTTTTTTCTCCATCTATGAGTCATTGATTCCAATAGATCTATCATCATTTAATCTTTGCATGAATGTCCTTCTTCACCCATATGATATACCCTTGAGTCACTTTCATTCATGGCTCAAGCACTTGAGAAAAATTATGTCTTTTCTCCTAAGTGGATGTCATAGGAAAATGAGAAAAAGTCCTTATCTACTCTTATGTGCTCTCATGTGGATCAGATCTCTAGATGGAATTTATTTTCCACCTATTTGAGATCTCCTTGTTGACTTATTGGCATCCTATCATTTCTTAGCAAGCCACCTAACATACTTTTCTGTTGAAACTGCCTTTGTATTATTCTGTACATCCCTGTATGTGACTGTCACCACTACAACCTTCATACGTACACGATTGTCAACACCGTGACCCTCATATGTACATGATTGTCCCTTCTATGACCTATGTACACCTTTGTACACCTACAAAAACACATGTTCTTCCTCAATATTGTTGTTTCCCATAAATCAGTCCTTTGATGTATGCCTGCTAGTTTATAGATCTACTAAGATCTCCTAAAAATATGTCAGATCTTCTACAAAATATAGTGAATCTATTCTTAGTCCTTCAAGAACCCACCTCGACACTCTTGATCCCATAGGTATTCTCTTGTAACCCTATATTCGAAATTAATCTCTCCCATGGTCACTCAGATATGATAGATATTCCATTGTGCATCCTGAGATAGGATCCCTCTGAGAGAAACCTTGCTCTAATACCGTTTTGATTTTAAAACCCTTGGACTCAACCCTTGGTATGCTCTAATGCCCTATTGATATTCATCCTCTACTCAACATCCGACAATTAGCTAATTTTGTTTTCTTTATCTACTAAAATCACATATGATTAATCAACTAAACACGCAGCAAAAGAATAAACTAGGAAACCAAAATATCACACAAAAGACACCAATATTTTCTGATAAACTACCCTTGGAAAAACCTCAGAGGGAAAACTAGTTCCAATATGGTTTTATTAAGTTTAAATCATGGATCCCCTAATAGGGAAAATGGCCCACTAAGAGAAATATACACTGCAGAAAAACTTGGAAATGCTTGTTCTATTGCACATGATTGTCCTTTAGAAAATATATGTACATAATTGATTATCTCCACTGAGACCCACGTATATGTACAAAAACCCTATATGAAATTTTTTGTACGGTTCTATGTCTTTATCTAGCTTTGATCCTCTAAAACCTGCATGAGACTGCCTCTTCTCTCTCTTCTCCTTAACATGCATGACCTCTAGATGGAAGTCCTTCTCCACCTATCCAAGATATTGAATCATGATCATTTTTTATCCAACCCTCTATTCACCAATACTTGGATGAAATCTCTTCACCCAACCTGTGATATCTCCTCACTCTAGTGTAAGAAAAAGTCCTTCTTTGCTATCCTCAATATTGGAATCTCACCAAAAGTCTTGACCTTGATCTCTCACCAAATCCTCACGACATCGACCTCTCAAGGGGAGACGTCCCGAGTGACCTAAAAGGGTGATAAGTCTAAGGCAAGGATGGAATAAAACCCCCGTCTCACAGGTCACTCAAGTCAAAAGGTTCTTAAGCTCTTTAAGGGGTGAAGCAATGGTAAAAATGGAGTGTACATGCCTAGAACAAGACAACAAAGAAAATATGGCAGCTTTCAAGTACAAAATATGATGTTAGTTCTTATTAAGACCATGAACCTTAAAAAAAAGGCTAGCTGATATAAAGTTGCAACAATGTAATTGTTTACAACAACAGTAAGTATTTTGTAACAGCCGCAAAAAATATGCCTTGAAATTGCTTGAAAAAGACAAGAAAATGTAGCTTTAACTAGGTTGAATGATAATTAATTGTCACAAGCAAATTTGGTAATGTCTAGATATCATTTAATGTCACTTATGCAGAGAATTTTCTGCATTTGGATGTTTGTAGAAATTTTTTGTAACAACAACAAATTCTAGTTCTCAAAATTGCAAGGAAACACCATGTATACTCAACATTTATCTAGTAGATTGACTGGAAATTGTCACAAGAAATTTATGAGTGAGATAGGTGCAAGTTATGTAGGTGAATGCATCAAATTAGCATGAATTAGTATGGCTATAGCAGTGATTTGCAACAACAACAAGTTAGTTAATGAATTAGTCTAGTTAGGGGTTAGTAGAAGTTAGAAAAATATTCAAGGAAGAGGGTTTGAGTGTTTAATCAATCCTTCAATAAGAGAGAGTCTAGAACTAGTGACTTCTAGGGATTATGGAGTCAAGTGGATGGATTCTTCTAAGGATGCAAATTAATTTTGATAGTGCACAAAAGTCCAAGAGGAATTTATAGGAGAAGTAGTAACTTAAGTCCCCTTATGCATTTTCCTCAAGATGACAAGGTACTAGGGTGTAGGAAATTATAGGCCTAGCACCTTGATATCCTTAGGCTTCTTATGGGATAAGAACTTAGGCAAGATATCTAGGTCAAAACCTTAGAGTGCTAGGGAACTAGGGATCTAGGGTTTCACTAGTTACTAGATCAATTCAATGAAAAGCTTGGCAAATATTAAGTAAGAAATTAGAAATTTAAGTTCCTTACTTCAATCATTAAGCATATCATGCAATTTCATAATCTTGTATGAGAAAATAAAACGATACATAAACCATTCAATAGATGAAAAAAACCGCATATTTTACCTACTTGCACCAAGAATAATCATGAAATACCATGCAAGATCACCGTAAAAGCTTCCAAGATTGATCCAACTTGCAAAAAATCAGCCTTATACAAGAGTGTGCCTCCCAATTTTAGACAATAGCCCTTCTGGGGCACAAATTTCAAACCTCTCCTCTTGTGTGAGGAGTTGTGATGTTAAAATGAGAGTACTTTATGTTTATTTATACATAATTTTGACCTTTAATTAATTTTCTTGTCAAAATAAGGCCGACCTGGACAATTTACAATAAATTCAAATTAGACATAAATAAAATTAATTACCATCTAAAAACACTTCAAAGGGTGACTTCATGTCCTTCTAGGATGGCATTGAGCTCCTAAGGTGGAACATTGGGATCTAGATGCTGAACATTTTTCCTCTAAAGGCCCTGGATGATGGCCACATGTGCCAACTAGCTCACAACTGTCCTCAAAATGAAAACCTTAGCTATGGATGACATCCAGGTGGAAAAGAAAGATCCCACTGGGTCTAGGTCTTCTAGGGTGCCTCCAAGGTGACGTCCTTCTCTTTTCCTAGTGCAAATATTTGATGTTTTCTTACCCCTGGTTGGGGTTACAACAACCATCTATGGGATTTCATCCCCATGAAGGTCTAAGATAATCATTCCCCCATGTGTGCCTGTACACCAGGAAAGGTCCTGCAACAACAAAAAGTATGCCCTTCAGGCGTTCATAAGTCACAGGGATCATAACATGTAAATCACACCCAATAATTAAATTACCCAAGAATGTGCATCAAACCCCCTTTACCCATACAAATTCTCAAAGAAGTTATGCAATTTAGCAAGTCAGTTTTGGAGAATGTCTCAAGATGTCCTATTGGGAAAATCCTCCTTAAGTTTGGGGTGTTTCCCAGGTAAGAACCAGTCTAGGTCATGTAAGTGTATGAGGTGGCGTGGGGGTGTTTGGGCATGGGGAGCAATGATAACAGGGAAAAGTAAATATTACATGTGGGTGCCTTTGTAGAGGGAGATATGCACCTTGTCATGGATTCCATTGTTTCTTAGCCCATTCATTGCATTTTATTCTTAGCTTCATTGATCTTTTGCTTTTATGCTTCAAGGGAAGAGTTGAGGGACATTGTCCTAGCTTGGTGACTAGAGGTGACATCATTATCCACAAACATTTGATGGATATGAGAAGGTTAGCTCGTGATGAGACCCCCTTTCTATTTTCTATGCCACCAAGAGTCACTACCCTAGTTTGGTGACCAGATAAATGGTAGTGTCATACTACTACATTCCCATGGTCATATTAGGTCGTCTCGTGATGAGAAATCCTATCGACCAACTAATAGCCTAAGTGTTTATTTATTTTATGGGTTTCCTTTTCTTACTAAGAATCCTTTTAATAGCTTTCTCAAGAATCCATGGGAAAAGAATCTCCAAGGTTTCATTTTTGGCTTTTAACTCTTGTCAACTACTTTTATCCTCTGGGTCTTTAGCCCCTTCTTTACACAAGGCAAGGCACAACCCTTCTTAGTATGGAAAATCCCAATGCCTGAACAAAGGCAGCATGGGAATGAGAGGAATAAATATGGAAAGTGGTAAGTAGAGTAGGGAGGGAATGGATGATGACCTTTCATAGACCCACCCAATGGCAACCCATCCTAAAGGGAGATCAACTTACTAGGGAATCATGTCACCCTTCCAGGTATGAACAACTTAAATAGAATAATTTCCAAGCAAGCATTATGAAATGAAGGAGAATCCATGCAACATATTTAAGTGCTTCAAGAATTAGAGTGACACATACCATGATACCTTGACTCATTACCTCATGGAGGAACACTTACTGCTACTTCAAGACTGGGCTGGTGGGATGGATACTGCTGCTACTGATAAATGGGTTTCACTGAAGAAAAGAGGGGCCCTCTGGGGCCATGCTCAAGTCATCCATCTCTCAACACTCCATGTCTAGGACCTATGGGCCTCAAGACATGATCTCCTTAGTCATCCCTAGGATAGGGGATAAAAAGTATGATTCAACTTTGTCTTTTATATTCGATATTATTGAATGTCTCAGGTGAATATTCGACCAAGAAATTATGGGACAAGTCCGGAAGCTTGTACCAGCCGAAATCCCTGGTAAATAATTTGTTTCTAATAAACAAAATATATCTTCTGAGGATGAGTGAGGTAAATTCAGTGTATGAGAATTTAAATGCATTTAATACCATTATAATCTAGTTATCTTATGTGGATATTAAAATCACTGAGGAGGAGAAATTTATTAGCCAATTATGTTCTTTTCTAGATTCTTGGGATAGCTTACTCATGGCTATAGGGAGTAATATGACCAAATTAGAGATAGAATACGTGGTTTCATCTCTAATGTTAGAGGAAAGAATAAGGAATACATGGAAGGATCGACCAAAGATGAATTAGTGGTGAGAGGTCGATCGATTGACAGAGACAAAGGAAGATTCTTTGGTAGAAAGTCTAAGTTGAAGGGTAGATCTAAATACCATGTTCACTCAACGGGAATATGTTGGAAATGTATTAAAGTTGGGCATTACAAAAGGGATTGCAAGTCAAAGGAAATGGAAGTTAGTATAGGATCCGACGAGAAGTAGTCGACTTAGAGAAAGACGATCCCAGATAAAGGAGGCGATGTTTACTTAGCATCGACCAATACACAGTTAGATCAATATTTTTGTTCGATTGACTCAGGACAATCCTATCATATGACAATGCATAGAGAATGGTTTTTCGAATATGAACAATATGAAGAAGGAGATGTGTTCTTGGGGAATGACTTGACAACCAAAATTTTCGGATGAGGAAGAGTTCGAGTGATACTGCAGGATGGGAGCAGTAGAACAATTTTAGGTGTCCTGTACATTCCGAGTTTGGAAAGAAACCTGATATATTTCAGCAAGATGAGTGATGCAGGGGTGACAAATCTATTTCCAAAGGATTCGTGCAATATCGTTAGAGGCGTGATGGTATTAATGAAAGGAGTATGTATTGGAATCCTATACAATTTATTAGAGAGTGTCGACTCGACTGGATGCAACAACATCATTGTTCCTAAAGTTGACTCGACTTCAAATTGAATCGAATCGACAAGTCATCATAAAGTCGACCCGACCATGCTATGGAACGAGGGGATGGGACATATTGGAGAAAAAAGACTTCAAGCTATGCATAACAAAGGTATGGTCAAATTTTTTCCTGAATGTAATTTAGAATTTGACTTTTGTGAAAATTTTATATATGGAAAACAAATTCGGATGAGGTTCCCATCTGGAGCGGCAAGGGAAAAGGGGATTCTAGAGTTGGTCCACATTGATGTATTTGGCCATGTTTTAGTGCCTTCAATTGGTGGATCCCTATATTATGTCTCCTTCATTGATGATTTTTCTAGGAAGATATGGATATATTTCCTAAGGAAGAACGAAAAGGTTTTTCATAAATTCAAAGAGTTTAAATCTCTTGTAGAAAACCAAACAGATAAGATGATTAAGGTGCCTGAGAACTGACAATGGTGGTGAATTCCATGGAAACAAAATTGATCAATTTTGCAAGTAGTTTGGAATATCACGCCAAAATACCACATCATATACCCCACAACAAAATGGATTTGTTGAGAGAATGAACAAAACATTGATGGATAAGGCAAGGAGCATGCTCAATGGTGTTGGGCTCACATAAAAATTCTTGGTGGAGGCAGTCGACACTACAAAATATCTGGTGAATATGTCTCCTTTGTCAGTGCTAGTCGAAACGACTCCACATGAGGTATGGTCTGGTAAGAATCATTCGGTTTCACATCTCAAAGTATATGGCTGTGATGCATTTGTGCATGTTCCCAAGGAAAAGATGAACAAGCTGGACAAGAAAGAAGTCAAGTGTATTTTCATTAGATACAAAGAAGGAATGAAAGGATATAAGCTATGAGATCCTGCATCAAGGAAAATTGTGTACATTCAAGATGTGGTCTTCAAATAAGTTGGAAGTAACTCCCAGTATGAAGAATTTGTTCAAACAAAGAATAGTCCAGAGAAGGTGTGGCTTGAACAGAGGAATGAAGAAAAAGATTCAAATGAGTCAACTGAATCACAAGAACAACTGGAACAACCGACCCTGGTTGTAAGGAGGCTATAATGAGTAAGAAAATAAATTGAAAGGTATAGTCCAGCCAACTTCCATTCCAAATTCATGTTAACTTCCACTGAAAATGAGCCCAAGTCGGTCAAGGAGGCAATCGACTCAGCAGAGGTAAAACTCTAGAAAGTCTCCATGGTCGAAGAGATGGAATCCTTGCACAAGAATGATATTTGGGACTTAATAAAATTACTTAGTGGAAGAAATCTTGTGAGTAGAAAATGGGTATTCAAGAAGAAGATGAATTCAACAGATCAAGTCAATAAATTAAAAGCTCGAATGGTAGAGAAAGGATATTCCCAGGTCGAAGGAGTCGACTTCGGTGATATTTTTTCCCCTACTTCAAAATTAACTTCCACTAGAGTACTAATGTATCTGGCTGCAACATTTGATATGGAAATAGAACAAATTGATGTAAAGACAATGTTCCTACATGGGGATGTGGAAGAATAAATCTACATGAAACATCTCGAAGGATTTGTAGTAAAGGGAAAGAAATATTTGGTGTGCAAACTCAAAAGATCCATTTATGGTCTAAAAAATTTACCAAGGATGTGGTACCAAAAGTGTGATGCATACATCCTTAGTTTGGAGTTTGTGAGAAGCAAGTTGATCACTGTATATATTCCAAAGAAGAAGGTGGGAATTTCATATATGTATCATTGTATGTCGATGACATTTTGTCGATTGGAAACATCTTGAATGCAATAAAGGAGGTGAATAAACAGTTATCCTCCAAGTTCAACATGAAATACCTCAATGCAACAAAATTCATTTTGGGAATGGATATAAAGAGAGATTGAGTAGATAGAAATATTTGGTTGAACCAAAAGAAGTATATTGAAACAATATTGAAACAACATGTAGAGAACTATGAAAATAAGTTGTGACATTCAAAGCACAATATTCCTGGAAAAGAACCCATCTTATCATTCTAAGACTAAGCACAATGATGTACAATACCATTTCATGAGAGACATGGTGGAAATAAACAAGGTGCTACCGAAGAAAGTAGATACATTGGAAAACACATAAAACTCTTTGACTAAGTCTATGAGTGTTGTGAAGTTCTCTTGGTGCAGAGAGGCAATGGGAATTGTTTCGCTGGGTCTATGAACGAGAGTTCAGAGATATCCCAGTTTCAGAAAAGAAAAAAACAAGTGGGAGAATGCTTGGTTGTTATATTCTTTGCAGTGAAAGTCTAGTCGAGGTAGATCGACTGATAGTCGTAGTCAAAGGAATCGATAGCAATGCGAAGGTTGAGGTGGTTTGACTAGGTAAAGTCAAAGATATCGAAACAATTTCGAAGGTTGAGGTGGTTCAACCAGGTAATGTTGAAGTCAAAGACATTGACAACAAGTCAAAGAGGTCAACTGACAAGAGGTTGACATGTGAGCATGTGGAAACTAACTGTGAATGAAATTTGATTGGTAGTCGACTGGTAATCCAACTTGGTAGTTGACTGTAACTGAATCCCTAGATTCGTGGGATTTGTGGTCAATGATTTGCGTATATGGCTTCCTCTCTCTGTTAGATTTAGAGTGGAGGTGTTCCTCATTTCCTAACACATGAGGCATTGGACTATTTTAATGAGTTAAATGTTGATGTTTGAAGTGGAAGAGAATGGTTTTATGAATGGAATGGTTGAATGAAATGTATTATGAATAATGTCAGAATGTGAAAAATAAAGATAAGGGTGGATACACATTTTATTAAAGATATGATATACATATATACACTCATATGATCTTTGGATTCATTTCCAAGGTCTCTTGGATTCCTGAAAAACCATTACATGAACTTGACTCTTCACATTCCATAAATTTTTTAACCCTAAATAGATTACATTTCCAACATTCCCCCCCTTAATCCTAAGGGGTGTATGTGAGTCCAAGGTGAGGGCATATATCTGAAAGTGGGCAGCTAAACTCTTGAAGTGTGCAACTGCTAATGGATGAATGTTCACTCTAAATCTGGTGGTTTTTGGATGACCACAAACAAAATGATGATGGTGGTTTAAGGAAGACAGAAAACAAAATCTGGTGGTTTACAGATGACCACAAACTATGGAACCCTTCTCTGGTCTCAATGGTTCCGGGAACATTTCTAGCTAGAAGCTAGAAGTTGATATCTTCTACTAATTGGAAGTGTTCTAGAACGGTGGTTTAAATATTACCATAAAATGTGATTTAGAAGAAGCTAAATGTATTTTACCAAGTCGAGGTTTAAGGGAAACCACAAACCATTGTCTAGTAGAAGTTGAAGGATTCTACTAAGTGGTGGTTTAAGGAAAACCAAAAACCAATCACGTTGGCTTGTCATGCTCACTTGATATTGCTTTATTGATGATACTTAGAAACTTGAAGCCTCGCTATCTATCAATCACTAGTGTTGTTCCCCCTGTTAGGGACAAGGTGAGAAGATGTGCAAATCTTTCCACTACAAGATGTGTCAATACTTGAGAGTGAATTCATCGCTATGAATGACATATCTTTTTGACTATTGAAGACCATGCACCCATAATGGTTCCTTACTCTTGCAGTTGTCTTGTGTTTGAAACACTTATATGAAGGATGATTGTTCTATACAAAATGCCCACTCATCTTCGATGTGGCAGACTCGTTGACAATGTTGGCATATATGAATCTACTCTTGAACTGGAGGGTGAATGCAAACCATCTTGTAGCAATATGTGTAATCGAGACTATGAAAGGTGACATCCTTTTCATATCCAAGACTGGTTCTATGTTTTTTATGCCTGATTTCTTCCCAAGGTTTAGAAAGAGGAAGTTGATCTTTATCTATACTTGAATATGGAGTTCTCTCATTGAGTTGCTGCTATGTTGGTTGTTGGTATAAATAAGCAACATCATCTTCATCATATTTGAAAAGAGGGTTTGAAAAAGAACTAGTTCAAAATGTTGTTGCACATGCTTTAGCTCAAGTGCATAGTGAAGAAGCCAAGTCTGAGTTTAGAGTAGTGTTGTTTTGGCTTGGGTAACTTGCAAGCATGTTATAATGGAATGAAGAGTTGTTTTATCAATGGTGATTGTATTTTCCACAAAGAAAATTAGATTGTTCAATATCTCTAACAATTCCTCAAATCGATCCATTTTAAAAATAGACTTGAAAATCATAGAGTTTCTTGTAACTCCACCTCGACTTTACCAAACAAACTCAACTATGCAAACTTAACAAAAAAAGGTGTTGGTTTCTACTAAAAATGCATCCGTTTACTGAAAAAGACATAAGTAAACTCACACAAATATACCTTGATTTTGGAGTATTGAATGTGTCGTCTCTTACTCTTCAAAGAACCGCCAACTTCTTGGTAGATATCTTTGAACTTTTGGGATGTACACCTGTTCAAATATTCTTCATAATTACTTGCTTGCCAAAGCATTGGTGTCCAGATTTCTTGATATTGGCAACACCGTGATGTTTCTTGGAAAAAGTCTCCAAAAATTAATTTCAAATAAATAGTGAATCTCACTCGCGGCATACCCAATAAAATAGAAGAGGTAACGATACGTAGGATACCCTACACGGTGACAGAGGGCGTCACTGTTTCAAAGACTGCTATATTGAGGGATCCATCGTCCATTCCTGTAAGTAGTAATGGTGTGTCAGATCTTCAGATGTATGGTTTATTGATTCTTTACAAACACCCGAAAATACATTTATGTTTCCATCTTAGAAGAAACATATCCCATCATATTTGTGAAGCTATGCTTCACAAGATCGTCCGCAGGCCTGTTCTTGATGACTATCTTGTATTCACCTGACAACACTATATGGTTGTATCGTCTCTAATACTGTCACGAGGATGTCGTTTCAACTTCCCATAGAAACCTTTAATAGGTTTTGAGACTTATGACTTCCAATCTCCTGAAGAATGGTGGATCTATATATATATATATCCAATGTATACAGAGACAGAAATGGAGCAATGCTTTTGAGCCCGTGGGGTTTCGATCTGGGGATCTGGTAGACTATTGCATGATTGATTATTCTTCTTCGAACAGGTAATGGAAGGAGGAATTCAAAAGTGATGGTTAGGGCACGATCCGTCAACAATCCGTTAGCTTATAGTCACATGAGGTATTTGACCTCTGCCTCAACAAGTTTTCCTTCAACGTGTGTTAAGCTGAGGGAGCTGGAAATTAATGTGGAGAGGTGAACCGCCATGAAAATTTTAAAGGAAAGGAAGCGCTCTCTAACACCGATGAAGGAGGGAGCATTCGATTGCACACCAATGCATATGCGTCTATCGAATCCGTTAGACAACAAACTAGAAACCTCTCGTATCCCAACGGAAGAGAACTGGACAATTACTTATCCTACCCGAAAGATTGTGCGTGATCGAAGTGATAGAGATAGTATATTCTGTCTGTGTAAAAAGACAGGGCGACGTGTGTGAACCCTAACACCGTGTAAGGGAGGTCGCTTTTATTGTTCACTCATCAATCTTTGCGATTTCCCAGGAATCGGCTTGAAGTGCTCGATTTCCCGCGACGCTTTCATTGTGCCACTCTTACTTCATCTCACAGCCCAAATAAACGACACATAAATTGATATCATTGTTCACGAAATGAAATGAATAGCTCAAGCAATCCTGCATGCAAATGTAGGGTTAAATCCCAACGGTGAGGTATGGTTCTTGAACCAGAGCATAGTGTTAAACTTGATGGATACCACACAAAAATAAACTCGACGTTGATTAGGGTTTCATTAGAATACACATAAACTGTGTTGAAATGACTAGAACACATACTAGGGTTTAGCGCGGGGTAAGTCGTGTGGAGAAAATTAGGGTTTTACAAGACACGCCAAAAGCAAAAATGACATGCAGAAGACTGAAAACGTTAGAACCAAGGAAATCAATCCTTGTTCGCATGAAGGAGAGAAAGGATGGATGCCAACAACATGGTTTGATCGTGACAGGAGAGACATACTTTAGATCTGACACAGAGGAGGGCGTTAATGATGCCGAGGAAGTCTAACGTAGACAATGAATAACTAGAGGCGTTTTTAGTCGCAGAGGCAGATGGACATACTCAGGGAATGAAGGGCGTTAATGATGCCTAGGAAGTCTAATCTAGACAATGAATAACTAGAGGCGTTTTTACTAGCAGAGGCAGAAGGACATACTCAGGGAATTTGAGATGTGTTTCTCTATGCTATGGACAACTAAGATGGTTTGACCTGAGAACTAAGACGCTGTAATACCACTATTAGAAAGCAAAAATAGTTGATGCATATCTATTTTATTAAAGATATGATACATATATAACTAGGATGACCATGACCAATTCATACATAGATCTCTTCGACTCTAGACAACCGTTACATGAACTTGACTCTTCACATTCCATGAAGTTAGCAACCCTAAACGGATTATCCAAATAACTCATTAATCTACTTGTCCAAATGACTCAGTAAGCTACTTGTCGAGCAGTTACATGAACTTGGCTCTTCACATTCCATGGAGTTAGCAACCCTAAACGGATTATCCAAATGACTCAGTAAGCTACTTGTCGAGCAACGATATATGAGGCATTTTTGGAATTTCTCCAATAAAGGATTTGGACTTTTAGAGAATGATTTTTTAATGAAGGTTTTAAATATGAGTTTGGGAATCTTGTAAATAGTATTGTTGATGTAGGTTGACCTTGATGCAATTTAAACTCCTATAGGTTAATCTTCTTGCACGATGAGAGAGATTTTGATATACAAAGATATATGTAATCTAAACTCTTTCACGTTGAACTTCTTGTAGGTTGAGAGATATGTTGATATAATATACTGAAATAGTGTACCCTTGGTTACTGCATTGAAAACTATGGGATATTTAGAATGGTTTGATTGATAACAATATAGAGTATGAACTATAGAGTATGAACATTGTACAATTTGTTGTTTTGTTGTGATTCTCATATTTTTTTCTATGTGTAAGTTAGAAATTGTTGATTCTACTGGATGGGTGAAGATGTTATTGTTGATGATATGAAGGATGATGCTAGTCTTACATTTTAGAGTGGAGTTGATGGTAATGTTGATGTTGTTTGAATATGGAGTTGATGTTAATTTTGATGATATGAATGATGGTGTTGGTATTGTATTTGGGGATGGAGATGATGCTAATGTTGATGATATTTGAAGATAGAGGTAATGCTAATGTTGATGATATGAATGATGATGTGTAGGTGATGATATGATATGAACGATGACGTTATTATTTAATCTTTTTTATATCTATAGTAGAATGATTCCTTATTGTATTCTTGATGCAAGGGCCTATTTGGATTGCAAATCTCATGAGTTTTGTCACACGGAACCTCCATATTAGATAATCTTGAAGATCATATAAGTTGTATAGTGTGGAGTGTATAGAATATCCTCCTCCTATATGTATATGTGGTTAGTTGTTATTCTTATTTTATACACCTAAAAAAATTGAAATAAGAGTTATTTTTTTGTCTTTTCTCTTCTTCCTCTTCCTTTTTCAGTGTACTCGTGCCATTGATAGTTTTCACTAGTGCCCCGCCCCATGATACTTGTAAATATTTTTGGCAATGTGATATTTTTATTCATAAATAAGGTTTCCTCCTAGGAGGTTTTCAATAGCCATGTTGTTGGCACCAGGTCGAAGTGGAAAGAAGGACGATCATGGAAAAGAAAGCGTTCAGGAAACTAAAGTGACAATGACAAAAGATCAGCAGGCATGAATGCAAGAAATCATGCACAACGGGAAGCGACAGCTGGAGGAAGAACACCACGCGCATGGGAGAAAAACCTAGCATATGAAGGGTTAGGGTTTTGGTAATATTCATTAAGTGGCTAAAGACCCCGCAATGTATAAATATAGATATGAAAGTATCATATGTGTGTGTAGTTTTTTGGGTAGTAGTTGTTGTAGTTGTCATTGTTGAGTTTATGTTAGTTCTTATGAAGATTGTGATTGTTATTGAGTGATTTTTCCGAGTATTGTTGTTGGCAATACGTGAGGGGTTTGAATTGTATGAACCAAGTTTTGTAAGTTGTTGAGAAATAAAGATATGAGGGAAGGTAGATCTGAGGATTAGATCGCAGGCTGTAGAGCCTGGTGCGATTTAGTTCGCCTCACATAGATCTTACCCACTTTTGCGAAGAACTGTAAGCGCACAACGTAGGGAGATCAAGAAATACTATAATACAAGAGCCAAATCTTCGTGGACGTAGCCCAGGAGGGGTGAACCAGGGTAACATCTATGTAATATGTTGAATTTTTGCATAGCTTTAACTTCTTTCAAGCAATAGATGACTACGATTGATGAATAACCAAACACATTATTAAAATCTGTTTATATTTTGAGTTATATGCATGCGATTCTTGGGAACAAGTAGATTACATTAACATTTCGCAGAACAGGGCCTTAATCAAGAAACCCTTTATCTCCTACTCTGTCCTAGGCTGTAAACACCTGAGTCTTAGAGTCAACCATCCTTAACTATCCTGGGTGAGACTGCGCAGTACCTTCCAGGCACTGCGTTGCCTTCTCGTTTAGCAAGAGGGCTGATAGTTAGAGGCTTTTGTTGGAACCCCGAATGACATGAACCCTGGGTCAATAACTCAGATAACCTGAGAAGGGAGTTGATAAAAAACAACAAATGGTTTTGTTGTCGTATTAAGAGGAACAAGATAGGATTGAGTAGATGAGATACAGTGGACAAGAACCATCGAAGAAACAATGAGCCATTAGAAGGGAATGTGGAGACCTTGGAACCCCACGAGAGAAAAAATCGAGGGTTGGTTGCGAACTAAAGAGTTACAATTTGCACACAAAGACAATAGAAACCCTAGATTCACACCACGCATATACTTGGATAAATACATATTTATGGATTTACACGAAATCTTCTTCTATAATTTTCCGCATCTACTACAGGAGTGGATATTAAGATTAACGGATAACCACCCAATGAACCAGATTCGACATCTAGATTGGACTCTAGTACAGATTCAGTAGCTACAGCAGGTGAACAACAAATTCACCCGCGCAGTAGACTTTTGACCTGACAGTATTGTGGCAGGATTCATCACAGGGTTTGCAGTAGACACAACAAAGTCATATAGCGCAGCCAAGTAAGAATTTCTACAAGGACCCAGACGAAGGTGCATTCGATCCCTGTATATGTTAAGAACCAAAGACTGAATACAAAATCACCACAACAGATACACAAGAACAATATGCAAAATCTTCTTTATTACTATCAAACCCTTAGGGTAGGGCAACACCATACAATGGATCATGTTATGGAAGGGATCCTCTCTTGTTCACTTGCCTCTTCGAGGGGGAATCCTCCTATTGAGCTACTGCTCCAAATACAATACTTCTCTTCATGTCTCATTACATTGCTTGAACCCCTTTATATAGTGCTACCATCACCTAAGAACATTCTAGAGGAGGAATCTTCTAGAAGTAGAACCTTCTAAGAATTCCTCTTACATTTATTATATCTAATTACCCATTTATTATATCTAACTACCATAGTGGGTCTTATTTAATAATATAGTGGACCTGTCCACCTTACATTGAATGACCTCCACTATTATCACTACGGGCCCTGTTAAGAGCCAAATACCTAAATGCAAAATATCACAATAGATCCAAAGATATCTGAATACAATCACCACACAAGATATATGAAACCATATAGAAAACCAAAACTTTATTATAAAAACCCTTGAGGTAGGGAAACACCATAGAATGGATCCTGTTATAGAAGGGATCCTCTCCTGTTCACTTGCCTCTTCAAGGGGGCATTCTCCTATTGAGCTACCGCTCCAAATACAATACTTCTCTTCATGTCTCATTACATTGTTTGAATCCTTTTATATAGTGCTACCATCACCTAAGAACATTCTAGAGTAGGAATCTTCTAGAAGTAGAACCTTCTAAGAAGTCCTCTTACATTTATTATATCTAATTACCCATTTATTATATCTAACTA
>ML777021.1:1028483-1067879 GCA_009831015.1 Picea engelmannii | reverse complement strand
TCATTATTAACCTACTAGCACCAAAAATAGTCTGCCAACTAAGAGCAACACTAGGACATATGGGATACTACAGGAAATTCAGACAGTGCCAGATATCACTGAATATCAAGAAATGCATATTTGGAACACCATTTGGGAGACTACTGGGACACATAGTATGCAAACAGGGTTTAGTAATGGACCCGACCAAAATCCCAGTCATTATTAACCTACCAGCACCAAAAATAGTCCGCCAACTAAGAGCAATGTTAGGACATATGGGATACTACAAGAAATTCATCAAAGGCTATGCGCAAATTACAATGCCTATGGAAAAACTATTAAGGAAGGATACCAAGTATCAATGGAAATACGAATGCCAACATAGTCTGGACACCCTAAAGGAAAAAATGGTCACCGCACCAATATTGGTATTTCCAGATTGGGAGACGACATTCCATGTACATGTAGATGCATCAACAATAACACTTGGAGATATTTTAGCGCAACGAGGAGCAGGAGACTTGGATCACTTGATAGTGTTCGCAAGCAGGAAATTATCAGACTCAGAATAGAATTATAACATGACGGAAAGAGAAGGCTTAACTATGGTTTACGCACTATAGAAATACAGACATTATCTATTGGGAAAACACTTTAAGATGTTTACAGATCACTCAGCCCTGAAATACCTAGTTAACAAGCCAATATTGGGGGGGATAATCTATCGATGGTTACTATTATTTCAAGAATTTAACTTCGAGGTAATAGTCAAACCAAGGAAACTGAATGCAGGGCCTGACCACTTATCAAGGGTCACAAATGGAGAGGAACCAACGAATTTGGAAGACAACTTTCCAGATGCACAACTCTTCTTAGTATAGATTGCTGACAATTACTTCACAGAGATCATCCAGTACTTGAGTGCAGGTACTGCACTGTAGGGATATACCATTGCGCAGAAAAAGAACCTGGTAGTCCGTGTAACCTACTATCAACTGATCGCAGGGCATCTATACAAAATGGTCGCAGATAGCATCTTACAACGATACGTACTAGACCACAAATGACCAAGAATTTTAGTAGAATCCCATGAAGGAATAGAAGGAGGGAATTATGTAGGAAAATATACTGTGCAGAAGGTGCTACACGTAGGATTGTGGTGGCCAACGATCCATCGAGACTCGAACGAATATTGTCAACAATGTGATGTCTGTCAACGGATCGGAAAACACAACAAAAGGGACGAGATGTCACTACGACCGCAAGTGACACTTTAGGCATTTGACAAATGGGCAATAGACTTTGTGGGACCCATTAACCCACCCGCCAAGAGAACAAGGGAGAGATACATTATCACCGCGATGGAATACTTAACAAGATGGGTGGAAGCCGCATTAGTAAAAGATTACAGTGCAGAGACAACTGCCCACTTTCTTTTGGAATAGGTAATTACTAGATTTGGGTGCCCAACATTTCTAATGAGTGACCAAGGAACGCACTTCATCAAAAACACCATCCGAGTGATGCTTGAAGAATTCAAAGTTCATCACCAAAAAAACACACCGTATCACCCACAGGGTAATGGCACGATAGAAGCCTTCAACAAAATTCTAGAGAATGCCCTGACGAAGATATGTAACGTCAACAGGGATGATTGGGATTTCAAGGTACCAATAGTACTATGGGCATATAGAACCACATGCAAAAATTTTACAGGTCACACACCATTCAAACTTTTTTATGTTCAAGAAGCAGTAGTACCGTTAGAATTTCTAATACCTATTCTATGTGTAGCAGGTATCACACAAATGACAAAACGAGGCGCAATCCAGGAACAACTGGATCAATTATTGTCAATGAAGGAAGACCGAATCTTGGCAGGATTCCATCAACAAGTATAGAAAGCGAAAGATAAAGCATGGCACGACTGCCACATCAAGAGAAAGATGTTCAAGGAAAGAGATCTAGTATTGCTCCACGATGGTAAAGTGTTGTAGCACCCTAGGAAGCTGAGGATGCATTGGCTAGGACCATACGAGGTAAAAGTGTCACAGATGAAGGAGATGTACAGTTGAAATACATAGCAGGCGAAACTCTCAGAGGAATGATCAATGAGAGCTGGCTGAAGTTATACAAAGATAGTCGACTACCCACCGTGCAGTAAAAAAAAATAAAAAAATCCTAAAAATAGCGAGAGGAATGATGGACAAGCCGCATACGAAACACAAAACTAGTGAGGGAAAAGACAATGGCTATATCGGAAAGGGAAACAAGCAGGAAAGGGAAAGTCATCAAAAGCACATTGACAGGACAACATGAGGTAGAATTAAGGCAAGGAATGGATGGATGGGATGTCGGACTAAACGCGCCAACTGGCGATGACAAAGTAGCCATAAGGACAGGTACGAAACCACCACGGATGTAGTGAACCCACACTTATGGTGCATTAATCACACAAGGTAGGAAGCGTCCTCAAAAAGCTTCATGGGACACCCATACAACACACGAGAACAAAAACAATTAGTCTATTTGCAAAATAAGAATGAAGAAAGAGAAATAACATCCCAAATGCACAGAGTGAGATCGTAGAGCTTATCCAAGCTATTTGAAACAAACAAACGTTCGACAGAAACCATTAAGGTACCAACAAATCTCACAGAACCAGGCCAGGCAGTCAGATCAACTAGGGTTCAAACTAGGTCACGGGGAACAAAGGAAGAAAATGAGCAGCAGCCACTGGAGATCATTGATATTGACAAAATACCATCGTCGAAGAATATTCCAGTCAAATCTACACCGATCCAAGAAGAGATCCCGTAGCCCCAAGCAAAAACCATGAAAGAGGATACGTTGGCAACAACACAGGAGCTTCAGAATCAAGCAATAGGAACTCATCAGGAAGGACAACCAGAAAACACAGAAGAAACCATGGAAATAAATGGAAGCACACAGAACCCAGAAGCAGAGCTCCAACCAGAGGTTCCACAAATACCCATCCCAGAATTTTCTTTTTCAGGCGAGCCGATTGGTGAAATGGGTAAAGCTTGGGAAGAATGGATGGCGAAGGAGCAACCAAAAGCTGTTGGAAATTCGAAACAACCAACACAACTGGAATACAAGATTCAAATACCGATCTCACCTCGAAAGAGACCAACTGCAGATATTGTGCTAGCTCGCACACCAGAAGGCATTCAGGGGGACTCACAGCTATTGGGTCACGTCGGGAAGATCACGTTTTCCAACCATGACGTAGTGGATGAAAGAAAATATCCAGAGCTTGCACCACAAGTCTTTTTGGAGACAATAGTCGTGAACCCTCTCAGAGGAACTATCACTAAGCCACGCAAGTGGGCAGCCAGAATGGACAGAACTAGAATCCTAGGATTGCTGAAGATACCACACTTTGGCAGAGGCCAATATGCGATGACATGCATCAAGAAACTGTTAGCATTTACGCATGGAGGGGATGTATGGATGGATAAACCCATCCCCATAACTATTGAACTCATTACGCAAATTACAGGACTACCCATATGAGGTATGGATCCCGCGCTGATACTGGATGACAAGTGCAAGGAAAAAGCATTGGCAGAAGAAATGAAGAAGAAATATGGCACCGACAGGGGAACGAGAGGCATTGTAATCAAGTGAATTAACAATGCCACGACACAACTGGGAGAAAAGATCTTAGCATGCAAACTACTAAGAAAATGTCATAAATATGAAGTACCGATAGGAGTTATTGCAGTTGCAGCTTAGTGCGTAGAAGGCACCTTCATGAGATGGGCGCCATACCTATCAAACTTGTTCCAAATCGACTGTAAAGACGCGCAAGAAGAAGGTACGGAGTTTCACTACTCATGGATTCTTACTCTCATCGCTTTCATGGGATGGAAAGAACTGGACTATGTCATCTTATGTACCACACCATGGCTAGGAGGAGGGAGATATCGCATCCTAGAATCCACACCACTGGGCAAGCATAAGAAGGGAAATGGAATTATAATTGAATCTTACCTATGGGAAATGCAGGAAGAAATCAACTGAGCATGGAGGATAACACTAGAGGCTGTCGTGCGATTCGGGGGCATCGCCAATTTTTTGGCTAGACGACAAGCCATGTGGATATAGTCAGGACAGGACCCACATAAATAGTGGCTACAGATGCGTTATTGGGTCACCGAGGAAGACATAGAGATGATCATCCATGAGTGGTTAGATGAATGGAAGATCCCAACCATACCCAGAGAAGTACCAGGACAAACAATAGAAGGAGGGGCTCCGCAACCGAAAACACAGCCTCCACAAGTCCCAGTACCCAAGAAACCAAGAATGGGCCAAATCAAGTCAACTCAAACAGAGGGCAGCTCAAAGCATCCAGGGACCCAGAAGGGGAGAACAAAAACCACTCAGCCAACCAATGAATAGCAAAACCCAGTTGAGGGAGCATGAAAAACCATGACGAACCCCATCACACATGAAATAGGGGGAACTAAGAGATCGACGGTATAGGAAACAGGTGCGTGCAAGAAATCAAAGGCACAACTATCACCACCAAAATACGCAATCACATAGGACAATGGCGAGATGATTTCCAGAATGGTCCAGGATTGTCTCACAGAGGACTTTGATCATGCAGTGCACCATAGGGATCAACTGCAGAAGGAGCTGGAAGAAATGGGGCAACTCCTAAAGAAATTTGGAGAATCCCAAATTACAAGTAGCAGTAGAGGCACAAAGCCATCGAGCGCACGAACCACAGAAATAATGGAGGTACGAGAATGCAACTCAGTTCTTCGAAAACCACATTCCACGGTTTACATAAAGCCGAGCATGCTACGAATGGATGAGATTGTGGTACAGACACCACTAAAGGATTTGGATCAGATCTAGTTGGTCCTAACATGGATGCCAGCAAAGGCCTTATACCAATTGCAGGTTAGCGTCGACCATGAGATAGAGTCTCGAGCACATAAAAACGTGGTCGAGCTACAACAAGCAAAAAAGAAGCAGGAAACATTGGAAATAGTTTGCGTGCAGGCCAAATCTGAAATGCGGGAGGAAAAGGAATGCAATAATGAGTTGGAACGCATAGTGGAAGACATTTTTTGGAAAATTCCAACTACTACGCAAGGAAGTGAACTCCCAGCGGCAAAAATGATCAATCAGATTGTGCAGGCAATTGATCAGTATCAGAAGGAGATCGAGACTCTCCATGTCCATATTAGACCAACCACTCCACCAGTAGTAAAGGTGCAGAGGAAGCAAGAAGCAACAGTGCAACTATAGGATCTAGAAAAATAGGTCAGCACGGCAGCTGACTTGCTGGATAAAGTAGCGCAACTCTAGACAAAGATGGAAGAGGACCCACAGGTCCAACAATGGGACAAGGAGGAGGAAATATCAATGCAACGATCCAAGAATTCAAGAAACAATAGAAAACCATCCCAATCCCAGAACGGGTCAAGGGGACACAAGAGTTAAAGAAGTTACAAGAAGAACGTCTCACTACGCAAACACGGAAATAGGAGCGTTAGGCTCAAATAGAACCGTTCCAGGAATGGATAGCAGCAATACTGGAGCAGGCAGAAGAAGCCAGAACACAGTCAGCACAGACTCAGGAGGAATGTGTAGGACTGATAAGAGAAGAAGTAGTAGTGAAAACAGTCGATATTATCAAGGATAAAACTGCACAGGCACTGACAAAAGCAGCAGAATTGCAGGAGAAGTTCCAGAAAATCACTAGGGAGATCGACGAAGCACAACGCAATTAGGTGACTTAGGATGAGTCACATGTCAGTGTTGGGGGCCTGTTGGCACCATGCCGAAGTGTAAAGAAGGATGATCATGGGAAAGAACGTGTGCAGGAAACTGAAGTGACAACTAGCAAAATATCATCACGTGCAAATGCAAGAAAGTGTGCACAGTGGGAAGCGATAGCTAGAGGAAGAACATCACGTGCATGGGAGAAAAAACTAGTGTAAGAAGGGTTAGGGTTTTGGTAATATTCTGTAAGTGGTTGAATAGCCTGAAATGTATAAATATAGATACAAAAGTATGATATGTGTGTGTGGGTTTTTGGGTAGTAGTTGTTGTAGTTGTCATTGTTGAGTTTATGTTAGTTCTTATGAAGATTGTGATTGTTATTGAGTGATTTTTCCGAGTATTGTTGTTGGCGATACGTGAGGGATTTTAATTGTATGAACCAAGTTTTGTAAGCTGTTGAGAAAGAAAGATATGAGGGAAGGTAGATCTGAGGATTAGACCACAGGCTGCAGATCCTGGTGGGATCTAGTTTGCCTCACATAGATCTTACCCACTTTTGTGGAGAACTGTAAGCGCGCGGTGCAAGGAGATCAAGAACTACTATAATACAAGAGCTAAGAGCCAATTCTTTATGGACATAGCCCAGGAGGGGTGAACCATGGTAACATCTATGCAATATGTTGGATGTTTGTATAGATTTAACTTCTTTCAAGCAATAGATGACTACGATTGATGAATAACCAAACGCATTATTAAAATCTATTTATATTTTGAGTTATATGCATGCGATTCCTGGAAACAAGTAGATTACAGTAACAGTTCGCAGAACAGGGCCTTAATCAAGAAACCCTTTATCTCCTACTCTGTCCTAGGATGTAAACACCTGAGTCTTACAGTCAACCATCCTTAGCTATCTCAGGTGAGACTGTGCAGTACCTTCTGGGGACTGTGTTTCCTTCTGGTTTACCAGGAGGGATGATAGTTAGAGGCTTTTTTCGGAACCTTGAATGACATGAACCCTGGGTCAATAACTCAGATAACCTGAGAAGGGAGTTGATAAAAACCAACACATGTCCTTGGTGCCTCAATGAGATTTTACCAAGGAATTATATTCCTCTTTTTTGTTTCTTTTCTTTTCAATAGGCTTTCGAAATTAGAATGGGTTGGTGGTGTTCTTTCTCCTAGCCACATTTAATTGTTGACTTTGAAGTAGGGTTGTGAATTTATCCTATTTTTTTTTATAGATCTTGAGCCTATAACCATTGTCTAGGAGATGTATCATTTCCTCATATGTTGTTTTGATATTAATTGAGCCATTTTCAGAACATGTTTCTATAAGGTATGACCCCAACCATCTATATTTTACATTAACCTTGAATTAATTGAATGTAGAATCATAGAGAAAGGCCTAATATCCTTATTTGAAAACCCTAGACCCCATTACCTTATCATGCCATATTTTTATTTGTTTCTATACTACCTAAGTGCGAAAAAAGGATTTCTACCTATATTCATCTAGGGAATTCAGTTGTTGTATATTTTCTTGCTAAGCTAATGAGAGGTCCAAAATTAAGATGGAAGATATTCTCAATGTGGCTATCTAAAGTTAATGAGAAACATTTCATCATTTCCATATACCAACTCATAGGGTGTGAACCTTTTGGTGGTCTTAAAATTTGTATTGTATTCCCATACAACTTCGACCATTCTATTTTCCTAATCTTTTTTATGCAAGTTGATTGTCACGGTGAGAATTTTTTCCAATTCCTTGTTGGTCACTTTGACTTGTCCTCTTTCCTGAGAGTGGTAGGTGGCATATTTTGTGATGTCTCGTTCCCAAGAGTAGGCTAGCAGGGAGTGACTTAGAAGTCTATGTGTTCTCGTAGACTATAGTTAGACATAAACAAGGAACAAGATGGAGAAATAAGGGTGAATTGATGGATGAATGATGAATTAAGCCAAAAACTTAGGAAAAGTCACTTAAGCCTAAGTCAAAGAAGAATTAGAATGAAAAGGTGCTAAAGGGGGACTTAATTAATTAATTATTCACCTTAGAAGGAAACATGCCTAGCTTAAGTGAGGTCAATGGTGAATTAGATTGGGAATGGTATGAAGGGAGGAATTTGACCTAATTCCTCATTATGCTTTATTATGATTTGATGTTGAGAGCTCCTAGAGGAGGAAGAGAATCGATCTTGACTGTTTTGTGGATTTCTAGTGGAAACCACCACCATTGATCGGTTTTGGTGTTGAGAGACACACCCTAGCCCATCGGAGATACCATCCAGAGATTTCACCATGCTATTCAAGAGTATCCAATTGTAGTGTGCATAGCTCAGTGAGTGATGGTGAAAGTCAGACTGAGATTTTGTGGAGTTGCACGAGGTCCGAGATTAGATTGTAGTTTCCTTCTGACCAAGTGGAGATCGAGCCAGGGCGCTCATATTGAGCTAGTTTCCATCAGATACTGACAGTGGAATCTTCCAGGGTGCATCATCCAACCATTTGGGGTGCAACTCTTTCGACGAGACATTTGAGGTTGCAGACGGAGCATGAGGGAAGATCTGGGGAAACCCTTTCGACCCAGTTCCTCATTTGGCGAGACGAACATTTTGAGTCCTATAGCAGTAGATTCCATTGGTGGAATCATTTGGGGCGCATCTAGTGTCCCATGAGGTGCGTAAACTCCCCATGGGTCTAGATCCAGTCCCTCAGAGACCAGATCTGACATATGGCACTCATCCATTTCAGTCTAGAGGCCAAGGTGCTTCTATTGGAGCAGTTTCCAGCTCATTTCGACAATCTATCCTTCCAGACGAGTTTTCCAACTGGTAGCAGTTATCGTACTTCTCCATAATCACATATTTCTGTCGATCTATCCGTGCATGCATCATACCTGCCTTCATCTTCTGATCACAGGTATTTTTATGCTATTTTCTTATATTCCAGTGATGATCCATGAGATCTAGCTGACGATTATACACTATATTTCCAGTATGTTATTGTATTTCCATGCTTGAGTCGCATAATACATGTTATTGGGCAGTTGATGTTATTTACTTCCGCATGCATCCTTTATATATTGTTTAAACCATAAATACGCAACATGCACATGAAATAACCAACATGCACATGCAATAACCTTAAATATCTCAAACACACAACTAAAATGCATCCAGAAACCCCCAGTGTATCAGATTTGTGAGACAGAACATTAGATCAATAGCAAATATCTTGATCAGTGGGATCAAGGATATTTCAGTGGTATCAAATATTTAGTCCTGCCAGCCTATGAATAAAGACTATGAGAGCAACAGAAGACCCAAATGGTCGTGAGCACGTAGGTGACGAATATATCACTTACAACAGGCGTAAGGAAAGAAGGCCTAGGCCTAACTTTCCTCCTTTCCCTCCCAGTTCAGAGGAAGAGGAAGAGGCACACAAAGAATCTGAGATAAGAGCAGAGCATGAAGCAAAGAGGTTGCTAGTTGACAGATATGAGTGATCAAAGGGCATTGGTAAGGCCCCCATGGAACTAGAGGCAACCTTCTTGCATGTTATCAGTGATATGTTAGCTATTCAACGGACCATGTCTCATTCCTTGGCTCAAATGACTGATAGATTGGCTATGGTGGACATTTCAAGCACACAAGCCCCAGATGTAGCACAAAGGAACTTAGGGGCAGGAAGTAGACCCCAGTCACCCACTTGCACATACACCCCTATGAGTAGGATTCCTCGAGTGTTGTTTCCCAGTTTCTAGAGGGCACCCCCGGTAGCATCACAAATGTCGATAGCACAGAGAACGAACACTCATGCAGAGGACATTGTAGAGTATAGGAGAGAGTATGCAGCATTGGGCTGTGACTTCCATCAGGATATGACCCTAGTCACGTATTGTGGACTCAGACTCAGGAATCATCCCAGAGAGACACAAAGAGGAGGACTGTAGTTGCACCAACAGTAGGGGCATAACATTGATTTCAACCAAAAAGTTGGTAAACTCACCATACTTTCTTTCGATGGATCGTCCAAATGCACCGACAGATCTTGGGTACAGAAGCTTGAAACCTACTACAATCTCAACCAGATGACCGAGACAGAGGCAATCAGTTTCACCACCTTACACTTAGAGGGTGAAGCACATGAGTGGTGGTATCATGGATTGGTGAAATTGGGCCACAGTCGCATCACCACCTATGTAGATTTCACAAAGAGACTCATGGACAGATTTGATAGGAGGGATCCAGAGATCCATTTCAGAGATCCAGCTTAGTTGAGACAAACTAGCACAATAGAGGAATTCATCTCAGAGTTTTAGTGGGTAGAAGTGGCAGTGATAGATATATCTAAGCCTCGAATGATCTTGTTATTCACATAAGGGCTCACATAACCCTTCAGAGGATTGGTGAAGGCATATTGAACTCACACCCTACAGGATGCCATCCTACGCACTAGAGATTTGGCAGACTCAGTCCCAAAAACTAAACCCTTTTCCAAACCCTTCGTACCACAGAAGGATCAAGACCGAAAGCCATTACAGAGGGAATGGAAGGGTAAGGAGATGTTGGATGATGAGACAAGGTGAGAGCTTATGAGGAAGAATATTTTCTTCAACTGTAGAGATGCTTGGGTCCCAGGCCACAGGTGCATGGGCAAGGGAGAGATTCACTATATTGAGGTGGCCATAGACAATGTGGACACTGAGGAGGAGGAGAAGGATAGTGGATCCACCATCTCAGAGGAGGAGATAGAGAAGGTAGAGGAGAAACCTCCCCATAGACCACCGACATCGGCAAGGGCCCACCCACCGGTTGTTCCATAGCCTCTTTAGAAGGCTAGCAGACATAAACCAACAAAGGGTAGAGTCATAGGGACCCTTTCTGGTGTACCCATGTACGACACCCTTCGAATCAGAGGTATTATTCATGGGTAGTGGGAAATCTCCCTAATATATGGTGGGGCCACCCACAACTTCATCGACGCTTCATTGGTATTGAGACGGGCCCTCCAGAGAGAGAAGTTTGAGGGATTTGATGTTGCAGTAGCAGATGGACATATGGTGGAGTGTATAGATAGATTTCCAGACTTGGAGATTAAGTTGGGAAACTACACCGTGAGAGATCCATTTTATGTGGTTGACCTATCAGACACAGATGTGGTTTTGGAAGTTCAGTGGTTGGTCACCTTTGGTAAAATCACCACCAACTACCAAACCTTGGAGATGGGATTCAAAGATAGTGATGGGAAGAGGGTTGTCCTGAGGATCAATTCAATAGGATCACCCGAGATAGTCTTAGCCAATAGGATGGAGAGGATACTCAAGCATGGGAAGGAAACATTTTCCACAGAGTGCTTGATCACTACATGGAATGATTATGAGGGTCAACCACAGTATCAGACAAATATCAAGAACTTGTTGGGATGACATCAATAGGTTTTTGGTTCGATTCCATGAGGGAGACCACCAGACAGGGGATTTGAGAACACCATTGTGTTGGAGGAGGGAGCCAAAACCATGATCACCCCCCCCCCTATCATCATTCTAAGAGGTTCAAGGATGAGAAAGGAAAAGCAATCAAGGAATTGTTGGCAATGGGACACATCAAACCTAGTAGCAGTCCATTCACCTCTTCAGTTGTCTTAGTCCTGAAGAAGGATGGTACCATGAGGATGTGCATCGATTATCGGGCTTTGAATAAGAAAACCATCAAAAACTGGTATCCTATCCCTCACATTGATGATTTGATGGATGATCTGCATGGGGCAGTTTTATTCTTGAAGATTGATCTATGCTCTGGATATCATCAGATCAAGATCAAAGAGAAGGACATAGAGAAGATGACATTTTAGTGCCATTTTGGCCATTTCAAGTTCTTGGTTATTCCATTTGGGCTAACCAATGCGCCAACCACATTCCAGTCTTGCATGAACCACTTATTCAGGGGGCAGTTGAGGAAATTGGTTTTATTTTTCTTCGATGACATTTTGTTCTATAGAAAGACATGGCATGAGGGGCACTTGGAGGAGGTATTGAGCATCATGGAGGTAGTCTTTGTACGCCAAAGAGTCCAAGTGTGAGTTTGCGATGACATAGTTTCCTTACTTGGGCCACATAATTAGTGAACAGGGGGTTCAGGTACATCAGGAGAAGATCATGGGCATTTTAGATTGGCCAACACCCAAGGGTTTGACAGAGTTAATGAGCTTCTTTGGGTTGTGCAGTTTTTACAATAGGTTTTTCAGGGGATTTTTGCAGTTAGGAGAACCACTCACATATTTGACCAAGAAGGGTGCCTTTTAGTGGATAGAGGAGTCACAACGGACATTTGATAAGATGAAGGAGATTATGAGCACATGCCCTGTTCTATCCCTTCAGACTTCTCGCAGTTGTTCGTCTTGGAGTGTGACACATCAGGGGTGGGAATTGGAGAAGTGTTGATTTAGGGAAGCCATCCCATTTTGTTTGAGAGCAGGAAGATCAGTGAGTCAGAGAGACTCTACCCTATTTATGACAAGAAAATACTAGCAATTATGCACGCCTTAACCAAATTTAGGCAGTATCTGGTGGGCAGAAGATTTGTAGTGAAGACTGATCACAACAGTCTCAAGTGTTTCCTAGATCAGAAAGACCTCAGTGACAGAGAACATAAGTGGGTCTTGACGATCCAATCCTTTTAATTTGACATTGATTATGTCAAGGGAAAAATGAACATCATGGCATATGCCTTATCCAGGAGGCCACTAGGGTGTTCGATGATGGACATTTGCATAGATTGGAAAGCACACTTGTTGGTGGAATATTCCAAAAACAAATTTTCTTGTGAGGTGATGGATGGACAGGTGGTTGATGATAGATACCAGGTACTAGATGATGTCATTTTCTACAAGGAACGGATCTACTTAGTTCCATAATCTACCATAAAGGGGAATATTATGAAGGCGTATCATGATTCGCCTGCAGCAGGGCACCAGGGGTATTTCAAAACTTACAGGTAGATCAGGGACAGATTCTCATGGAAGGGTCTCAAGAATGATGTACTGAAGCACATCCAGGAGTGCACGACTTGTCAGTAGAACAAGTTAGAGTAGACACACCCAACAAGGTTACTACAAGCTCTACACATTCCAGAGCATAAATGGGAGAGCATTTCTATGGATTTCATCACACGCCTCCCTCGCGTGCAGGGAAGGGGTTGTATATTTGTAGTGGTCGACAGGCTAACCAAATTTGAACATTTCTTTACCATACCCATGGAGTACAAGGCCATACAGGTAGCAGAGTTATTTTTCAGAGAGGTATTCAGATCACAAGTCTTACCCAAGCAGATAGTCAGTGATAGAGATGGGCTCTTCATCAGTGCATTTTGGTAGGAGATTTTTCGTTTGGCAAGCACTGAGCTAGCCACAAGTACCAGCTACCACCCACAGATAGATGGACAGACAAAGATCATCAACAAATGGGTGGAGGGGTATCTGAAGAACTATGTGGGAGGACAACAATGCACATGGATGAGTATTATTACAACACGACACACCATATGTCTATCGGGATGTCACCATTTAGAGCATTGTATGGATATGATGCACCCAATTTTGTGGAGACCGTATTTGGGGTTAGCAGGGTCCCAGTGGCCAAAGACTGAGTGGAGGAGAGCCAAATAATTATGTGGGTAGTAAAGGAAAACTTACAGGTAGAACAAAATAAACAAAATATCTATGCAAACAGGTAGAGGGTCGAGCGCAGTTTTGAGGTGGGGGACTTAATTTTTCTATGGTTACAGCCATATCGACAGTCCTCCTTGAAGAAGAGTGGAGCAGAGAAACTAAAACTGATATTTTATGGGTCGTACAGAGTCATCAGGAGAGTAGGTGAGGTGGCATACGAGATAGAGCTACCAGAGGGTAGCAAGATACATAATGTCTTTCATGTTTCTTTCCTTAAAAGGGTAGTGGGACAATAGATCACAATTTCAGAGGAGTTTCCACCCTTAGATGAGGAGGGCCAGTTGGAGTTAGTTCCAAAGGAGGTGCTTGAGTAGAGAGATCAAAGGTTGAGGAACATGGTCATCAGGGAGTGCTTGGTTAAATGGAGGGGTCTTCCAGTGGAAGATGCCACATGGGAGGCAGAGCATATTTTGCAGCACCCAGGATTGATGTTGCTTGAGGACAAGTAATCTTGAGAAGGGAGGACTATGATGTCCCATTCACAAGAGTACGCCAACAGGGAGTGAATTAGTAGTCTATGTGTTCCCGTAGACTATATTCACGAACAAAAAGGGAACAAGATGGAGAAATAAGGGTGAATTGATGGCTAAATGATGAATTAAGCCAAAAACTTAGGAAAAGTCACTTAATCCTAAGTCAATAAAGAATTAGAATGAAAAGGTACCAAAGGGGCACTTAATTAATTAATTATTCACCTTAGGAGGAAAAGCGCCTAGCTAAAGTGAGGTCAATGGTGAATTATATTGGGAATGGTATAAAGAGAGGAATTTGACCTAATTCCTCATTATGCATTATTATGATTTGATGTTGAGAGTTCTGAGAGGAGGAAGAGAATCGACCTTGACTGTTTTGTGGATTTCTAGAGGAAACCACCACCATTGATCGGTTTCAGTGTTGAGAGACACACCCTAGCCCATTGGACATACCATCCAAGTATTTCACCATGCTATTCAGGAGTATCAAGTTTCAGTGTGCGTAGCTCAGCCAGTGAGGGCGCAAGTCAGATTGAGGCTTTGTGGAGTTGCACGAGGTCCGAGCTCAAATTATAGTTTCCTTACTTCCTAGTTGAGATTCATCCAGGGCACTTAGATTGAGCTAGTTTCCATCAGATTCTCACAGTGAAATCTTGCAGGGTGCATCATCCATCCATTTGGGGCACAACTCTTCCGATAGGACATTTGAGGTTGCAGACGGAGCATGAGGGTAGATATGGGGAATCCCTTCTGACGCAGTTCCACATTTGGTGAGACAATCATTTTGAGTCCTATAGCAGTAGATTCTGTTGGTGGAATCATTTGGGGCACATACAGTGTCCTAAGAGGTGTGAAAACCCCCCTAGGGGTCCAAATCCAGTGCCTTAGAGACCAGATCTGACATTTGAAACTCATCCATTTCAGTCTAGAGGCCAGGGCACTTCTATTGGAGCAATTTCCATCTCATTTCGATGGTCTATCCTTCCGGATGCGTTTTCCAGCTGGTAGCGGTTACTGTACTTCTTTGGAATCGCATATTTCTGTTGATCTATCCGTGCACGCATGAGATCTGCCTTCATATTCTGATCACAGGTATTTTTATGTTGTTTTCTTGTATTCCAGTGACGATCCATGAGATCTAGTTGACGATTATACTCTATATTTCCAGTATGTTATTGTATTTCCATGCTTGAGTTGCATAATACATGTTATTAGGTAGTTGATGTTCTTTACTTCCACATGCATCCTTTATATACTGTTTAAACCATAAATACACAACATGCACATGTAATAACCGTCATGAACATGAAATAACCAACATGCACATGCAATAACCATAAATATCTCAAACACACAACTGAAACGAATCCATAAACCCCCAGTGTATCAGATCTGCGAGACAAAACATTAGATCAGTAGAAAATATCTTGATCAATGGGATCAAGGATATTTCATATTTCCTATTGTGTATCTTGTTCAATTGTATGGTATTTTCAATGATATTATAAGTGAAATGGTGGCCCTAATATATAACCATCTCCCTTGGGAATCTGAACCTAGAAAATATGTTTTCATGTAGGAATCATGCTACCTTTTATTCACTTGCATTCTCCATGGAATTTACATCTACCCATTTTTTGAAATAACCAATGCACACTAGGATGCAATTCTTTTGGTTTGAAGGAGGATCAACTGGCCCTACAAAGTCCATACCCCATTTTTCAAAGGGTTCAAATGAGACTTGGAGTTGCAATGACATCTCATCCCCTTTGTAGGTTTTCCCATCCTTTGGAACTCATCAAAATGAGAGACATAGTCATCAACATACGTACGTATATAGGCCAATAGTGTCTATTTTGCAAGATCTTGTAGGATGTCTTCTTTGTAGCATAATTTCATTCACAAGGTTCATTATGGCATGCATGGAGGATGTCATTGTTTGTTTTAAACCCTTAAACCCTTACAGTATAAAAATGCACATGCAATTCTTTATAAAACATATAGAAAACAACAACATTGACACATATTACTTATAAATTTACCATCGAAACCACCCTAATCCATTGACCTAGATTATATTCTTTGATTGAAATTACATTACAATGGGATGAAAAAACACCAAAAGAAAGCCAAAAATAGACAAAAATAGACCCAAAAAAAGCTCTTTTTTTTTTTCTCGGGGACAACACCTCGAACCCTCAAATTGGGGTGGGGGTTGGGGGGGCAACACCTCGAACCCCCAAATTGGGGTGGGGGGTGGGGGGAGGTTGGATGACCCCCCTTGTGACCTCTCCTTTCTCCCATTCCAATGTAGAGTACATGTGATAAATTTGCAAAGGATATAACACATACCCAACAATCATGTACTTCATCCTACTTGATACATCTTTTGATAATCTGGTCTTGTCCAAGCTTGAAACAATAACCCTTGATCCAAGTATAGGTGGAAATTTTCCTAACAACATTTCAATGTTGTATGTAATATAAGTGTTGAGGAAGCCTCCCTATAGATAAGTAGTTGGTTATTTAATCAAACCAAGGATTTTCTATGGATATTACAAAGAGATGCTCATCAAGAAAATTGGCATATACAACCTCATTACCTTTAGTATTTATTATTCTTAATAGAAAATCTACAACAACATTATGTTTTCCTAGCTTGTCAAGGATTTTTAAATCAAATTCTTTTAAAAATCCATCTAATTATCCTACCACTAATATCATATTTGTTCATTAATTTGATAACAACATGGTCTGTATGCACAAATACTAGTTATCTAGTGACATAGTGTTTAAATTTGTTAATGGCATATACAATTGCAAGAAATTACTTTTTTAGTGAAAATATAATTTATTTTAACTCATGATATTTTTTGCTATTAAATTAAATTGCAAAGGGGGTTTTGTCTTCTTCTTGGGTTATAACTTCCCATAATGCTTTGTCATATGCATATAAATGAATTTGGAATGGAATATTCCACTTGGGACCTTTCAATATGAGGAATGAGATGAGATTTTCTTTAATATTTTCAAAGGCTCTTTGGAATTATTATGTCTAGTAGAATTAATTGTCCTTTGATAATAATGTGAAGAAGAGGATTCTAGTTTTATAAATATTTGATAAACTTCCTATAGTACCCTGCATCGACAAGAAAAATTATTTCTTATTTTTGTATTTTTGTTTTTGGGGTCTAGAAAGGCCCTAGGGAGGAGATAAGATGACCTAGGACAATCCCTTCACTCATGAAAATATTGCATTTTTTATGGTTTAGTGATAGATTCATTTCCTCACACCTTTTTGTTACATTTTCAAGATTGGTCAAGCCCCATTGAAATGAATTTCCATAAAGGGTAAAATCATCCATGTAGGTATCTATAGTGTCGTGGAATAAATATGACAATATCATAAGTACAACTCTTTGAAAAGTTGTAGGATAATTGCAAAGGCCAATGGGAAGGACCTTGTCATAAAATGTTCCCTATGGGAAGTAAAGGTAGTTTTATGTTAATCTATAGGGATGATCTATATTTTGTTGTATCCATTAAACCCATCCAAAAATGAAAAATTCATTTTTCCAGATAAGATATCCAACACTCTCCATTTTCCATTTGGGAACTATAAATAGGGCTGAAACCAATTCACTATCAAATATTTCGTGAATGAATCCTACAACTAATTTTTTTTGTAATTATCCTTTAACTATATATTTCAAGGTAGGTCTCATTATTTTCTGAGGTTTCCTAATGGGTGTAAATTCATCCTTGATGTATATATGGTGTGCATAGATGTTTGTTAATTTCATTCATATCTTTGTAATCCCAAGAAAATGTTGCTTTGTGATCTTTAAGGATAGTTAGCAATTGTTGTTATTGGAAAATAGTCAAGTTAGAGTCATTTTTTAGAGTTTTAGAAGGGTATATTTCCATTGTTTGGACTAGAGCTTGGTCATTCTTAGGAGCGAGTAAATAATTCCAATAAAATCCATTTAAATAAATAGAAATTTCATATTTTCATTACTTCCCTTGGCCATTATATTCTTTAATTTTTATATAACTAGAGTTCAAATTTTTCATGTAATTTGAAATAAAAGTGTCATCATTTGTATTTTTCATGACGAAGGTTATTTCAATGGAAACAATAGTGTACTAATGCTTGAAATATTTCCTCTCCTTCTCCTTGTCCTACCCAAATATTTGTTTCCATTTCAATAAGTTACTTGGTAGTGGGGTAGAGGACAAGTTTCTTTTGGGATTGATCATTTTTTATGGTCATATTTCCTACCCTACAATAGATATATGCATTTTCTATAGCTATCCAAGGTCTTTCTAAAATGAGGGGGTACCCATTCATTTTAGGTTCAGATTGAAGTACTATGAAATTTGTTGGATACTCCCATGAATCAATAGACACTACTCCCATGAATCAACAGACACCTTTAGTACATATTCTAAGACTCCTTTAATATTTGTACTTGATGTATATGCTAGTTGGTGTGTGTCTCAATAGTTATTAAAGGTCCAACCCAAGCATAGTGTACTTTTTCATAACATTGATGGTTTCCCTAGATATATAAAGGTATTTTGAATGAGGTTATTATAAATATAGACATCAACAACATGGTTTCTTGGATCTAAGTACTTAGGGGCAAATATTTTTCCTAGCGTAACATATGATAGTTGGTGTATCACATTAATGGTAAGATAATCCTTCCTCTTTCTTTATGGATTCTTAATGCATTATTATTTGATGAATTCGTTGTAGATAGGAACATCCTTAATAGTCTAGAGGAGAGGAATATTGAATATAGAATAAGTGTAATCCTTTTTAGTTTCTATCCTTTTAGAATAAGGTGGGGTTGGTCCAAGGATACATTGTTCTTGTGGAGGATATTACTCTTTGTAGGAGGTTTTAGAGGCTATATAATGAGAGTAGGGGTTTTTAGTACCTACCCTTATCTTATATTGATGTCTTGAATATCCATAAAGTAGGTTTGGTACTTGTCATCTTGGTATTTAATACTTGCTGGAATTTCCTATTGTTTGGATGAGGTGTTGATTGGTTAGGTAACTAAGGTTGATTTGAATTTTTATTATTATTTCTTGTTGAAGCATTGGTTTCTCATGGCGGAGGTGGGGGCAATGATTTTTTGTTTTGGTTTGGAGGTCTCCATCCCTATGGAGTGTTATTCCATTGGTACTTATGCATTGGAGGTTGAGATGGGAATGGTTGAAAGGAATGGTTGAATAGTTGAATGGTAGAGGTTTGTTATGATATTTTTATTGATTATTCATTGGCCAACTAGGCTTATTAGAAGAATAACAAGATTGAGTATGCATCTCTATGTTATACCCATCAAATTATTGAGTATGAGAATAAGGTATATTTGGTTGGAATGACTGACCTAACTTTTTCCTTCTTTGATTGATGAAGCATAGTGGTTCCAAATTCTCCTCATCTCCATAATATGAAATATTGTTACTTGGAAAGGAGGGAAATTTTTTATTTGAATGTTTTTCTTCACAAATTTCTATAGTGTTAAGTGGAAATTAATTTCTAGTATGTTTTTTTGTGCATTTATGATATAAAATAACTAGAATTTGTTTTTCTTATTTCTTCCTCTTTATTTATAATGTAGCCATTTGCATGACCAGTGAGTGTAAAATGACAATTTTCATATCCTCTAATGAGCATCATATTTAATTTTTAGTAAGAATTTCAAAGTTAGATGACTGTGGTGCAACATTTATTCCATTCATACTATTGTTTCTTGTAGATATGGAGCATTTCTTAAATACTTGCTTGATGTTTTCATACTCCAACTGGAAGATTTTGGAATATGTAATGAGGACTTTGTGTGGTATTGTTAGAATGTATTAATTTGGAAGGTAATAATTTCTACTCTTATGTAAAATAGTTATCCCACGTGCATCATGAAGCAATGTACTCTTGTTATCATTGATTATATAAAGAGGATAAATTACATTTATCCCACATGTATTATTGGGATGTAATTTCTCCATACCTATTGGTATATAATAGAGTTAAGAGAGACCAATGAGGTACATTGAAATGTAGGATCACATAGTGATCATATACATTGGAATGATGTGAAGATGGACTGTGATGTGTGGGAGCTCACATGTAATATTTTGGTGTACTTTGTTTCTCTTGTCTCTTTCTTATTATGATTAAATGTTGTTGTTAAATGGAAAGGATGATAAACTAGTAAGGTTCTTGTGTTTAATATTGTTGTATGTTTATTTGTTGATGCATGGTATCAACGGATAAGTATTTTCGCACAAGTCTTCAAGGAGAAGGTGAAGGTATATAAGGAACCCAATTGAGATCCTATCAAGTTTTCAAAGGAGAAGGTGAAAGGATTCATAAACATAGCTAAAAATGGCACATGGTTGAAGGATGTGTTGAAGGAGAAAATGAGTAATATTCAAGAAACCATAAATTTCTGCGCATATCTCATAATTGAGCAAGAAAGTAGTCATTGGAAAGGTATTGGACAAAAGAGTCCAATTATGCACCCATAAATTTGATTTGAGCAACATAATTTCCAAGAATTCATAAAGAGAGTTTTTTGGTGATTTTGAAAGGGAAAAAACAAAATATATGTATAGGTTCCAAAATTGTATGTTGTGAGTTTTACTTAACAAATGTTGTTGAGTGCATGCTACCAAATGTTATGGTTATAGATAGAAAATATAAAATGCAAGTGATGTCTATGTATAGGGGATAAAAGAACAAAGATAGTTCTTCAAAATGAGCATTTGGTTTCCTTAAGAAGTTGTTGAGTCAGATATTTGGATTCAATGAGAAAAATGGAAGACCCTTAATTGAATTCTTGTTTGGGGAAAGAATTACAAATGAAAATTATGCACATTAGATGTGGATGCTAGGTAGGAAATCCATTTTCAATACATGATAATGCATGTGCCACAAGTTCATATGGATATGCAAAGCATGGAAATATAGGAGGATGGTTTTCTGGCATATGAAAGAGTTTGGACCTGGTATCAAGGATGAGCAGAGGCACTTGAAGACATAGTGTTATGTCAAGAATCCCTCATGAGATGTTAAAAGCCCCAAACTGAATAATGTTAAGGAAATAGTGTAGGTGAAACCATGAAGACTTGGGATTACAGGTATATATAATTACGTGTAAAGGAATTTCACTATGAGCAATCCACTTATTCTAGTGAAAGTGATCAGTGGAATCAAGGTGAAAAAGAATATCATTTAAGTGGAGAAAGTAGTGAAAGATTATTCACTCTAAAGGAATCCAAGGTAAATATAAATAAGTACATTGTGGGAAGATATGTTCTAAGGGGATTGTTATGTCAGGATGCTAGTCTTCTGATAAAAGGGCACTTAATGTATACATGGAGATAAGGGAAACATTTCCAAGGATCATCCATATAGTTTTGGGGTAGTACCTCCATTATTGTTATTAGAGTAATGCAGTGGAAGCATGGTATGAACGTTAGAACTTAAAGGGTGAAAGCATGGTGAAAAGTTCCAATGTATGAATAATGCAATGCATCACGTGCATACTAGTTTTATAAGTAAGTAACCATACTTCTGGGGAAGGAACTACACAAATATAAGTGAATTCTAGATTTGGATGAAGTGTAGGAGTAAGTGAAGATAATGGGAAATGTATCATTAGTTGGATTCCAAATTATTTCATTCTATTGCAACACTCAAAGAACTATGACAACAATAAAAATTAGATTTTGAATGCATGTAGAGAATGTTGGGTGAAATTCAAAGGTGTTGAGCACATACCCAAGGTAGATTGGGATTTCAATACAAAAGAATTCAATAATGGAGGTGATTTTATGAAGGGAAATAAATAAGGAACCATGAAGAAGAAAATGGTTCTATACTTGCTATGGAATGAAAAAGAAGAAAAATATGAGGAGAACCCATCTGAAGTGGAAAGGATCCATTGGTTATATTTTATCAGACTAAAAGTACCAATGGAGTTTAGGAATTCAACTTGAGACCCAAATGGGTTAAGAAAGGAGAAGTGAATGGTGCAAGAAATCACAAGAGTTGAAGTGCTCAAACAGGGCAAGAAAAATTAGTTGGTTTAGTAAAGTAATTGGATGTTGAAGATCTAGGAAATACATGAATTATGAAAATTAATATCAGCATAGGGTATGGATAGAAATGCAAAAGTGGTCAAGTGTGGTTGGTTGAAAAGTTCTCATGGAAGAAAGAAATCATGTCCAATGATTCTAATAACAGAGTAAAGGGATACAAGAATTTAGTGAGACTTGAGGATAGTCGTGAACAAAAAAATAAGGAGGTACATGAAGAAACAAGTTGTTGCAATTGTTGTAGCAACAATTATAGTATGACCATTTGAACATCGATATATAGTAAAGGAAGTTGAAATGCACATGCATTAATGAACATTCTAAGGATGCATTATTAGTACTTAAGTATGCATTAGTGAATGTAGATTTGTTAATATGTGTGTGTGTGTGTGTGTGTGTGTGTGTGAATACTAGAAATGGTCTATTTCTATATATATGAATATGAAAGTTTCTAATGATGGATGTTGTTCCGGGAAAGAGAGATGAAAGTGTTGTTGATGGTGTTGTTGCATATGGAAGGAAGCAATCGAAAGCTTAAGTGTTTATTATAAGAATGATAAAGAAGACATGGGAACTCCTACTATTACTAGGTAATGAGTTAGCATCATATTTATTTAATGGAAGCTATGCAGGTATGAACTTTAAGTATTTGTGCTGCAAAATTTCTAAAGGGAATTAGGTCAGAATTTCCTGAGCCATAGTTATTTTATAAAAATGATTTTATTTTATAATTTGAATGCATTACAAAGAATGATATTCCATTTGGTATGGTGGAGGAAAAGTTCTTGGGATAGTTATAAAGTCTATTTAGATTTTAAATTCATTCATGTGACATAATAACATGTCATGATTTTGTTGGTTATGAGTTCATAACCAAAGAAAGTCAAGGGATATAATCTCGGTATAAGAATGAATGCCCACAAAACTAGTCATGTATGAGGCCATAGAATGGTTGGATATGGAAAGAGTATAGTTCTACACAAGTATCCAATGAGCTTCCTAGTCGTAATTAAGGTTTGGACTACAACCTTTTTGCGAACACTAAAAATCACCATTGAATTATACTCTTGGTGTAGTTTTCAGGTTGAAAAATAAGGTATCCAAATGGCTAAGTAGGAATTGGGAAGTCTATGGATGACGTGTCGAGGAATTATCCAAACCCTCCAATTCACCATGGTGGGATACATGACTTAGAAAAAAGGGGCATTCTGACAGAAATGAAAGGGTGAATTGAATATTATGCATGGATACATTATGAAAATGTGCAAGTGGTAGTGTTGCCACATGCATGATAATACATATTTGTATATGATTGAAGGCAGAATTTAATGCATTAGGTGAAATGCATGTATATATTATATTACATGGAAATAACTATGCTAACAACTGAAATGATGTAATTCTTTCCAACTCATGAAGTTAAGGACATTATAGGGGATGTTAGATAATGAAAAAAGAGATTTGTAGGTTAAAGTAGTCACGTGAAGATGGACTACAGGGAAGATTTGTTAGGGAAACATAGTAATGAAAATAAATATGTATATAAGAATGAAAAGTTTGGTTGTTGATAATACATGTGCAGGGAATGAAACCTTCATTCCAATTAATGAATGGATTGAAGTGATTAAATTGTTAAATCCATATAATTTTTAGATCACTTCATGAACTTTTGTTATTTTTAGATAACTTTATGAACTTTAATTTTTAAATCCATATAATTGTTTTCCAAGGATACCAAAAGCACATTGCTTCAATTTCCTATGAATAGTAGGCAAAGCATAAACACAATTATTTTTCAACAAATGAAGGATTTCATAATTAATGTGTCAAAATATAACATACCATAAGTGACTTAATGGAAATGTACCTTCATGGTCGTAGTGAGAAAGGTATTCATAATATTTCACTTCAGAAGATGTTCCTCTCAACTTTAACAATCTTCCATCCTCCACTGATGTCATAAAAACCATGTTGTCGAAATCCTTCCTTATATCAAATTTTCCACTGAAGACATGAATAGAGTGGCCTTGTCATAGAATGTGAAAAAGAGACAACAAATTCCTTCACAGCTCAGGAAGATAGATCACATCAGACATAAGAAAACATGATAATACAAGAAATTTAATCCCAACAATGCCAATTCTTGAAGGTTTGATACTTGTTTTATCTGAAAAATAAACTATACCATATATATTGTCATTGAAATATTCAAAGAAGCCTCTCTAGAATGTCATGTGGCATATTTCACTTGTGTCAATTATCCATGCATCTCTCCAAGAAGAAAATGAAATGTTAAATAAATCTTCAATTACTCCAATATTGCAATTGACAACAATATAATAAGTAGATTTAGGTGTTTTACCTTTCTCTTATTTATGATCTTGCTTGTATTTAATATTATCCCATGGGATTATGCATGTTTTTTCTTCATGTGATCCATTCTTTCTGCATCAGACACAATGACTATTAGATCTCTCACCTTGATTGTGCCTACCCCCTTCCTTTCAAATTCTTTCTTCCATATCCTCTTTTACTGTCTTCTCCTATAGAAGAATAATGTGATTGATTCTTCCCTTTATGATAAAGGAACAAAGTCTCTCCGGATGAAATATTTTTATTATTTCCAAAGGCTTTCTCACATTCTACAACTTTATTCACCAAAGTTCCAAATGTGATGGACTTTATTTGACCACTAGGTTGTAGGGATTCAAGGTAGTGAGAATATGTAGCATAGAGGGAATTAATGAAAGATGTGAGATGAATGTCTATCTTCACTAAGTGTAATCAATTTCATGCATGATATATTTGATCTCAGAAGATAAATCCATGGGATCATTATCCTTCAATTCTAGGTTGAAGAGATTCACCAGTAATTGTATGAGTTCCAATTATAAGTGTGAGTCATACAAACCCTTCAATTTATTTAAAGAAGCATAAGAGTCTATAATAAAAATAACATGGTGTCTCACCTCTTCATTATCCATCATAGCAATCAAGGCATACAATTTCTTGTATTTATTATTCCACATGGAAAGATCCTTATCTGCTATAGGTATGGCAGGTTCATTATTATTCTCTCCTTCACAAATTCCATCCCACAAATCATTAAAATTTAGAGTGTGTTTGATATTTCTACAGCATTCTAGGTAATTTTGTTTTCCATTCATCACCATGCCAACAATGGAGATGAGATAATTCATTTTCCAACAACAACTACATATTTCTAGGTAAAAAAATGGGTCAAAAGTCATCCATATCTCGAAGAATATCTGGTGCAATAATGTATGTAATTGAGGCATGAAGCAAGCTCTCAAACCCTTTGAAAGTGATTCAAAATCCTCCTTGTTTACCCTCAACTTTAATGTAACTTCAAACAAATGAATATTGAAATACCAAATTTGTGGGATTTGCAAGAAAGTGGTAGAAACAACAAGACAAAAGTCATAGCCTCAAAGATATGCCAATTATGAGTCACTAATTCACTCACAGTACCATCTATATCTTCATTCAAATAATAATTTATATTTCCTAAGAAGGTAATCATTATTCTTTAATCCTTTTGTCCAATAGGAATCCATGAATAGTTCTACCAATGGTTATGAAAGTGATGACCAAAGAAATGGTTGTGACAAACTTGGCTGGAATCATGGTAGTTATTTTTGTATCGGTAATCACAAGAAATTTGTATCACCTATTGTATGGGTTTATATTCAAAGTTATCAGTGTAAGCAAATTGAAGAAATTGATATAATGTAGAGGGGAATATATGGATGGAAGATTCACTTTGGGGCAACAAAATGGAGAAATGCAGGGTGTTAAATATCTTGAACGATGATGAGAGGACCCAAGGATTAATTAATAGGTAATCAAGTCATAGATTGTTTATATGTTAGATGGATTCAGTGATCAGAGAGGTAGCATGCATATGTAGAATGGACCCTAGACAGAGACAAACTGCATATGGATAGCCAAAGCTATGGTTATATCAAACGTAAGAGAGAGGGTGGGTGTGAACAATTGTGGAGGAAACCCTAACACCTACAAACATAAAACCTTAGAGTGAATAAATAGAGAGACAAACCTACAAAATAATCTTTCTAAATGTGGGGGAATGAAACTCCCAAAGGAGGAGAGAATCATGGAGATATAATAACCAACTCTCATACCACTCGTAGGTCAAGGATGAGTAGAGTGAGTAAGTGACTCCACATATTATTTTCATTAATGTAAGACATTCATAAATACAATTTGAGGTGACCTTTAGTTTCATCTTCCAAAAGGTCGGAATGACTCTTCTTATTCACCCACGACTCTTCATATTTCTCCTAAATAATATTTACAAGCTACCTCAATCCTTAAGTATTAGGTATCTAACAAAAAATACGTAAACCTCCCTTCCATTTAATTAGACATTTGATTTATATTATCATGTAAACCTTGGTATGTGTTTTTATGATTGGTTCTATAATCCCTTTATAACTCTAGCGTGTTTTAAAATTGACATAATCAATATCACACCTCCTTGTATTAAACAACTTTATTAGGATATCCATTGATTGTTAGTATCCATTTTTACCACACTAATCTACTCAATAATGTTAGTTGGTAGTTAGATTTGTCCTTACTTTATTTAGGTATGGATTTGTATGAAATATGTCAAATTTTAAATCAATTTACAAAATCACAAATTCATTGGGGTATTAATTGATAATTACATATATATTTACCTTGTCTTATAGTGAATCTACACTATTTTCAATGTGTGCACCATTTATATACTTAACAATCAATAATAAGTACCCATTTCCATGTATCATTCGGTCAATCAAATCTCACTATGTTTCACTTATTAGATAGTTAGGACAATTTCCAAATTCCCCATTCACCAAATCTACTAAGTCACTCTTTCTCCCTAAGTCATTAATGAACATGGTAATGGACACAAACATTCTTACCTGGTCCATTAGGCATTACATGCATCATGTTATGCTATACATATGGTATCGGGAGCAAAGATACCTCATCACAGGTAAGTAAAGTATGACTTCTTCCCCTACTTGGGGATTTTTTTAACACATAAAATATACATTATGCTTGCATTATAATGATTATAGTTAGTTGAACATCATTGATATATGGCAACATCATCATTCAATGTGACTCGCTTGTGTCATTATCATCCCATATGAGTTGCTTCAACTAAGTGGAGAAATGCGATGTGAAAAGTTAAGCTATAATCATAAATCATTATGTGCCATATAGATGTCACAATGTACAAGTACATTGTGACACTTTACACTAAATTTATAAAGGGTCTTCCTTAGTATTCATGTATTATCATGTCCTTTCCTTTCCATGTTGTATTCTAGTGGTCCCCTTCACATCCTTACTTATGTTATATGCATCCATTGTTAATTATTTTCATCTTACTCAACTTTTACCTTATTCGTACCTTCACATCCTTACTTATGTTATATGCATCCATTTTACCTTATTCGTACCTTGGCCAACAATATTATTACCTTCCCCTATGGTTCATATGATTTTTTTGATGCTCAACTAAAATGGTTGCGCTTAACTACAGATAACAATGACCATCATGGATTGTGTGATTTTGTTGATGTTATATTAAAATGAATGTATTTATATATGGATAAAAATTACCCAGGGTGGATTGAGTAATTCAAGTGCGTTAAAGGTGAAATTGATGTTGCGTGATATTTCTTCTAACACCTCCTACTTATTGTTTCAATATAAGAGAATTGTATTTATTTGGTGGGTTTTAATTCCTATTTACTTACACGAACCATTTAGAAAGTTTTATATATTTACTTACACGAACCATTTAGAAAGTTTTATATTTTCACTTGTGGATTTTGCTAGTTTTTTTCCCATCTCACACAAATTAAAAAACAATCCATATTTGAGAGACCTTGCACCATCTTAATGGTTGGAGTTGTGACTAATCATTAATGTAACTCTAGCTTAGAATTTTTTTTCATCTAAAAGAATTCTCATTGCTACATTCCATGGAAATATTGGGTTGTGAGGCTCAATATCACTCTTTTGGCTATAATTCTCTTTTGGCTATAATGTTGGTCCTTTCTTAGAATCAACATTAAAAAAATATCTTTTCTGAAACCCCTTGCCTTCTCACAATTTAGATTGAGTGTTATCATTATATAAAGCATTAAATTTATAGTTCATGGTTCATTTTACTTTACTACAATCAAGTGTTTTTTGAACATTTTTTTAGAACCCGTGTTTTGTGACAATGAATTTGAGGTTGAGGGTTTGATAATAAATCATGAAGGTTTTGGAATCCATTTCTTTTTAACTTTATGTTGGTGCCTTTATATGGTTCTTTAAAATTTGACTAGTTTTGATAAGCAATGTTGCTTTGTATTGAATTTTAGGTTGAGGATGTGATAATAATCCATGAGGTTTTTGCATCCATTTATTTGTATCCCCGTGTTGGTGCCCTTATATGATTATGTATATCTTGACGAGTTGTTTTAGTGTGAAGCCTTTATATTCTCTTTTTTCCTCAACAACATTGAGTATAGGGAATATTAACACTATATGGTTGACATAATAACTATCTAGTAATAATAATTAACCATGGTGAACCTAAGTGAACCACTTAATTCCCAATTATTAGCCTTTAATGCAATGTCAAGAACATAATAAAACCTGAAACATATGGAATGATATAACATAAAAATGGAAGGATGATTACATTTCATTTCAATATCTTTTTGAGAGAGGGTAAATATCTAATGCCACTTCAAGGGGTCTTCCAAAAATATAATGACAAATCACCAAGATACAACTAATTATCCTTATGACGATTTCCCTCCTTCTTAATAACCTACTTATGATCATAGAGTAATCCATCATCCTAGTTGGCATTATTTTTTGAGTATGGCCCAAATACATAATGCTCATCCATAGTGATCCTAGGTGAACCAATCAGTCCCCAACCAACAATCTTTAATGTAATGATAAGAAAAGAAAAAAAACTCAAAAATACATAATGATTTAACATAAGAAAATGCTTGTTGGACATACTATAAAACAAGATACCAATGAAAAGTCATTAATGCATATGGTGATGGATACAAACATTCTTACTTGGTCCATTAGGAATTACATGCATCATGCTATGTTATACATATTGTATCGGGAGCAAGGAGACTCCATCATAGGTAAGTAAAGTATGACATATTGCCTCATTGGGGATGTTTTTAGCACATCAAATGTACTTTATGCTTGCATTTACAATATAGTTACTGGATACTCATTGATAAGTGACATCATCATCATCATCATCCAATATGAATTTCTTGTGTCATTATCATCCCATATGAGTTTCTTCAACTAAGTTGAAGAACATAATGTGAAAAGTTAATCTATTATCATGCAATCGTAAATCATATATCATTGTGTTCCATATAGATGTAACAAGTACATTGTGACACTTTACATTAAATTTATAAAAGTGTCTTCCTTAGTCTTCATGCATTATCATGTCCTTTCCCTTGCTATGTTGTAGTCTAGTGGACCCCTTCACCAAATCAAATAACATTGTCTAATATATTTTTATCGCATTCTTCTTAACTAATATTCATTTATAGAAAGAATTTATATGTTTGTAGTTAACTTTATTTTACATGTTTATTTTATGTTAAATCTTGTGACAATATTTTCCCTCAATCTTCCTCATTCAAGTGTAGGTTTCATGTTCAAACCCCTTCATGCTTGTAACCATGACCCGTTTATGGTTGGATGAGCGGCTTGTAAATTTTCCCTCAACTTTTTCTATGGTCAATTACGTGCTAAAAGCATATGGTCAATCAATTTCATTTAAATTCCATCTCCCCTAATGTTCATGTGACTTAAAAAATACATCAAGGGAATCTCTTGATTTTTCGGAGGATAACATATGCATTTCCCCTCTCCTACACACAGATGAACATGCATGACCTTAACTTTACCCGAATTCAATTCCATCAATTCTTGTGCCATCTATGTTATATAGGCTCTTAATCCATTCATTGGAACTGAGGTCATCCATCAATGGATGAGAAATATTATCCCATGAAAACATCCAACTGACATTTGGAGCACCGAATACCAATTATGTTCCAAGAGGACCAATTTTCATCTAAGAAGCAATTCGAAGCTAGTCTATGTCTTGTAGACATTGTGATCAACCCACCTAATAATAAACACTTTCATGATTAGGGTTAGTCATAGAATTAAGAGGTGCAAAACACATGCATATGTGATAGGTGTAATAAAAGTTACTTGCAACAAAAACAAACTAGACACGATTATTATCATACTTAATCAGGATTGTGACATTACATAGCTCGAAACCAACAAGCAATCAGAGACCAATCATCCAATACATGAAATTTTTAACTATTGAAAATCAAAAGAACCTGACTAATGGCCATAGTAAAAAGGATCTATGTTGGAAGAATTTAGGAGAGGCCTCAAGATGCAAGTGTCTCACCAATATCATATATGTTGGCAAGAAGAGTGAGTTCCAAGATAATATGTGTTGTGTCAACAAAGGATGGAAATATTATGTTGACATATCAATGAAAGAAGAGGGTTCTCCACTGATGATCACTATATCGATGAGAAATAGGGATTCACCACTGGTGCGTTGGTGGTAGGAAGTTGTCTCAATGTTGTTGTGTCGACGATCATAAGACTTTGAAAAAGACTTGAATCATGTTGGTCGAGGATACAACAATGTTTCTGACATATATTGTATTGATGAAAGATAAAGGATGCTTTCTAATACACAGTGTATCGACGGGCCAAAGTGATCTTCAAAATTGCTCAAAATTATCAAAACTAGAGGGTAAGAAGAGACATCCAGGCTTTTACATTTGCATGAATGAGTTTTAAAGGTTTTCTAGTGGTAATAAACTCTAAAGGGGGGAGCTATTTCTTCAATTCTAAAAAATGACTTCAACGTTGAAGTTAAGAAATTAAGGGAGGGTGTTGTTCCTGGCACAATAGAGCCTATTGCAATCCACCTTCCTATGTGGCATTATATAATGAGTATGGACCAAATACATAATTAGTACACACCACACCTACTGTGTTTGCTTTATTTAATGATTATGTCATCATTATATATTTACTAACACTCACCACACTTACCATGTTGGACTAAATGACTATGGATTCATTACATAATTATGACACACCTATCCCTAATTTACAAAGATGGATAGTTAATGTTGTATGTCTTATTAGATAATTAATCACACATATGGTTACAAAGTCTTCTTTTACTAAAGTATTAGACCTTAATACATCAATAGGTGGTCACATAACAAGGATTCCCTTCTCCAAAAAATGTTTCTCTCAAAGCCCAGGTAAATTTGGGTGTTTCAAAAAAGGGATTTAATATCTATGTTATGTCCTTTACTAGTCAAACCATTCATTTTATGAGTTATTTCCATCGTTGAATTAAAGTTGTTTCATCTGACTCTTGAGAGTGTCTTCTAATTCCATATTCATTCGACCTTCATAATGAAAATCTACGAACTCTATGTTGGTTGCATATGTCATTGTTCCAATTATCATAACATATAAAACTATTTGAAACTTCAAGCTTTGACTCTTCTTAAAATTTGACTCTTCTTAAAATATAGTACTCATTACTTGGTAGCTGGTATCCATCATTTTTTACCATGATCCTAACATATATTAAATCGTTAAAATACCTATTGATGTCTAATGGGACCATGATTCTAACATCTATTAAAACTTTAAACTACTTATTGATATGTGATGGATCATTATTTAAAACTTTAAACTACTTATTGATATGTGATGGATCATTATTGGACATGAGGGTCATGGGGTGATCCAATGGATTCCTTTTTTATTTCTCAAATACTCCAAGACATTATAGGTATTATTCCTTGTATCTCTAGGTCCTTATTTCCTTCAGTTGTGTTGGCCGCTTCCTTTTTGAGGTGCAACCAAGAGTTGACTTGAGTGCAAGTGTTTTTTGGCCCTTTATTTTTGGATTTGGATTGGAGGTAGGTGCTAGTTGGGTATGCACAATATCATGGTCACACCAACAATTTTGACAATGTATTCGATTACAATACATTTGTCATTGGTTTCTTTTGGAATTTTGTTCAATATATTGACTTTTTTTTTCCAATTTATAAAACAATTTTATAAATGTATTCGATTACAATACATTGACCACAATACATTTGTCATTGGTTTATTTTGGAATTTTGTTCAACATATTGACAAAAAAAAATTCATTTTCTAATTTATAAATGAAGATGTAATTGATTATAATACATTTTTCACTGGTTTCTTTTGTAATTTTGTTCAAGGTAGTTGAAAAGTCATTGTAACTCGAAGGAGATCAAGTCAAACACCGATGGCTAAATAATATAATTATATATTCACCGGAAATATCGCGGAATCAATGTGAGACCATCTATGAGAATCTCAGTTTTCGTTTATCACTAAATGGCAAGAAGAAGCACTCGTTGCAACAATTCTAAACGAAAATTCCCAAAAATATCTAATAATTAAGTTTCAGCGTTTTTTCAACAATCTTTGCACTTCTAAAAGTTTAAGTTTTCTCAGTAACAGATTAAACAGTTACAGAGAAAGATAAGTTTCTCAGTAATAAAATAAACATTTATAGAGAAAGATATGTTTGCATAGGTCTGGAGAGAAGTCTCTGACTTGCACTGGGGAAGAAGGTAAGATAAGGCGATCGTCACATGAGGGACCTGCAGTTTCTGTCGCTCAGCAGTCAATATCAATTCATTCTCAGCTCAAGACAGAATAAAAATTATATTAATAACGATGATTTTTTGGGGGACAATATATGCACTTCCCCTCTCTTACACACATGTTTGTGTGTCCTTAGCTTGATATATAGACCTCCGATTAAGCCAAGTCCATTCTTTACCTTATTTCATACATATTGATTATTTGGTACACACTTTTTTCTTAGTAATTTTGGTGATTGGAAAATGTTAAGGTAGAGATGGGTAGAGGGAATAAGTAACTTTACTAATGATTTGCATTAACCCGAGACATCCTTAAATACAATGTGAGGTAACATTTGGTTTCATTTTCCAAGTGGTTTGAATGACTCTTCCTATTCACCTACCACTTTTTATATTTCTCTTAAATAATATTTACTATAATATTTATAAAGTACCTCCATCTCTAAGGATTAGGCATGTAACATTGCTCCCCTTAATTTGAAGAGGTGTTTAGGAGTCCAAGCATCATTCCAAACTTTTCATTTTTTTCTCTTCCAAGTGCTTTGGTGAAGATGTCCACAATTTGCTCATTTGTGGAACAAAGTCTCAAACGAATAGTCTTAGCCTCTACATGATATTGAATTAGATGGTACTTCGTGTTGATGTGTTTGGTTTGATCATAGAATCTGAGATTCTTGGCCAAGTTGATTGCAAAAGTACTATCAACTAGAAGATGAGTAGATTCATAGTAGATTTCACCTATTTCTCCTTCAAATATTCAAGTATTTTCTTTAACCACAAAATCTCCTTTGTTTCTTTTGCAATTGCCACATATTTTGCCTATGTTTTGGAATATGTTGGAATTGACTTTTTATGTGTTCTCTAGGAGTCAAATGTTGATCCAAGACTCATGAGATAGCCTAAAGTTGACACTCCATTTTCTTTATCCCCATCAAATTTTGATTCAGAATATGCAATCGAGTTGAAGTTATCCACCTTAGAATACTTGAGTCCAATGTCTTGTGTTCCCTTCAAGTATTTTAGAACTCTTTCTGCAACAAACTAGTGTCCTTCACAAGGTTTTTGCATGAACCTAGAAATAATCCCTACTACAAATGAAATATCTAGTCTAATAGTGGTAAGGTAGATAAGACTTCCCACAAGCTGTCTATACTTGACTGCATCCTCAAATTCATTCCCTTATGTTGATGTGAGCTTCAAATTCTGTTCCATTGGAGTAGAGAGAGGGTTATATGGAGTAGAGAGAGGGTTATACTCATCCATGCTAAACTTGTTCAACAATTCTCCAATGTACTTCTTTCAGGAGATGAATATGTAATTTGCATTTTGAGTCACTTCAATTCCCAAGTAGTAGTGAAGATGTACCAAATATGTCATCTCCAATCCTTTCTTCAATTATTTCTTTATGGATGCAATATAACTTTCATTTTCCCAATTATCAACAGATCATCTACATACACTACAAGATATACAATAGTTTTACCAACTTTCTTGACAAACAAAGTTACATCATCAAGATTAAAGTGCTTGAAATTCAATTTCAGAAGATGTTCAGTTAGCTTTCCATACCAAACTCACGGTGCTTGTTTTAGGACATATAAGGATTGAATGAGTTTTCATACTCTATTCTTGTCCCTTCATGACAAAGCCGTATAACTAAGTCATGAAGACATTCTCTGTCAAGTATCCATTCAAGAAAGTAGACTTCACATCCATTTGATGAAGTTTCCATCCATTGTGTTCTACCAATGCAAATAGAGTACAAATGGTAGCCCATTTTTACTCCTCATAATCAATGCCTTCTTTCTATGCAATTTTTTTTTCCATGAACCTCATTTTCTTCTTTTCAAGTGAGCCATTTGTTTTGTACTTTCTCTTGAAGACCCATTTTCATCCAATTGGTTTGGTTCTGAATGAAGGTTCTACCAACTTCCATGTTCCATTCTTGATGAGACCATCATACTCCTTTTTCCTAGATTCTTTCCACTGATCATAAGAAGAATCTTGTTGAAAGAAAGTTGGCTCAAATTTAGTAGATAAATTCAATTCATAATCATATAAAACATCCATATCATCTACATCACCTGAATCTGAATTATCTACATCACCTCCATCTTGTCTTGTAGAACTTCTAGTTCCTATGTTTCCAACCTCATCATGATGAACACATTCAAATGTCTCTATGAGAAACTTTGGTGGACCTTTCTGAGATGGTATATGTTGTTCCACTAATTGAGATGGTGTTACATTTCCATCTAAGGTTCATCATTTCAATCCTCTCAATCACATCATCCAAACAAACTTCATGTTCTAATGAATTGGCTAGAACTTCATGGCGGGGAGATGGTGATTCAAAAGGAGTTTCGAGAGATTGATCCAAGATATGGATCCCCCCTTCAAGATGTGGAATCTCATCATCAAACTTGTGATATGTATTTACATGGGTGAATCTATATAGATGATCAAGCCACCTCTCAACAATTTTTTCATTCTTGGAAGATTCAAGAAAAAAATATATTTGGAAAGAATGAAATTCATGTTTAACTCATTGTAAAGACAATACGCATCGATGGTATTTGAGTACCCCAAGAAGATGCATTTTTGACTCCTTGCATCGAGCTTTTTTCTTTGCTCCTTATGAAATAAGACATAGCAAGTGAAGCCAAAGACCCTGAGATGCCTCATAGAAGGAATGTGGTCATACCACATTTCATAAGGAGTCTTGTTTCCAAGAGCATTAGATGTTCTCATGTTTTTCACATATACTTCACATAGAAATGCATCATCCCAAAACATCAATTTCACATTTTTGAAAAACATCATGGAACAAACCATATTTAAGATAGTCCTGCTCATTCTTTGAGTTACACAATTCTATGGAGTATTGTATGGAATAATGGTTTTATTCTTGATCCCCTATTGGTGAATACAGTTTTCAAATTCATTCAATGTATTTTCTATTCCATTATCAGTACATAGACTACTAATATGTGATTGTGATTCATTTTGGATCCATACATGAAAATTTTTAAAAGTTTAAAAAGTCTTTGATTTATCTTTCAACAAGTACACTTAACACATCCTGGTGTAATCATCAATAAAAGACATGATCTATTTATTTCCATTAGTCTATGGAATATGCACTGACCACACAAGTCATAACATATAAATCCAAGTTTTCTACATGCTCTGGAAGTGGAATCATGGAAAGTTTGTTTGCTATGTTTTCCAAAGATACAAGCGTCACATTGCTTCAATTTCTTAGGAATAGTAGGAAAACCAAATTATTTTTCAACAAATGAAGGATTTCATAATTAATGTTTCCAAATATAACATGCCATAAAAGACTAGATGGAAATGTAACTTCATTGTGGTGAGAGAGGTATGCATAATAATGTCCATGAGCATACTTCCATTTCAAATTCAACAATCTTCCATCCTCCACTCCAATCATAGCGACGATGTTGTCAAAATCTTTCCTTATTTCAACTTTTCGACCGAGGATATGAACAAATTAGTTGTGTTGTCAAATGTGCAAAAGAGAAAACAATTCCTTCATACCTTACGAATATAGAGGGCATCATGCATAAGAAAATCTCATAATCCAAGCAATTTAATCCAAATAATTCCAATTCCCAAAGGTTTGAAACTTGTTCTATCTGCAAAATAATCTATATAACATCTATATTTTCATTGAAATATTCAAATAAGCCTCTCTAAAAGGCCATGTGGCATGTTTCACTTGTTTCAAGAAACCATGTATCTCTCAAAGAAGCCTCTCTAAAAGGTTATGTGGTATGTTTTACCTATGCCATGCAGCCATGCATCTCTCCAAGAAGCAAACAAAGTGTTAAATAAATATTCAATTACTTCAATATTGCAATGGAAAACAATATAATAAAAAAATTTAGGTGCTTTACCTTTCGCCAAATATGATTCTTTACCTTTGTCTTTTTTTTTATCCTCCTTGTATTTGATATTCTCCCATGGGATTCCACATGTCTTTGCTTCATGTGACCCATTCTTTTTGCAATGGACACAGTGAAAATCAGATCTCTCACCTTGATTGTGCCTACCCCCTACCTTTGGAATTTTTTCTTCCACGTCCTCTTTTATTACCTTCTCCTCTAGAAGAATCATGTGATTGATTCTCCCGCTTCTGAGAAAGGAACATAGACTCTCCTGTGGGATGAGTTGTCTTCTTTCTAAAGGATTTCTCACGTTCTGCAACTTTCTTCACCAAAGTGCCAAAGGTAGTGAGAATATGTAGGATAGAGAAACTTAATGAAGGCTATGAGAAGTATTTATATCTTCACCTAGTGACATCAATGTCATGCATGATGACTTTGATCTCAGAAGTTGAAGTTGAATCCATGGAATCATCATCCTTCAACTCTAGGTTGAAGAGCTTCACCAATGATTATATGAGTTCTAATTCTGAGTTTGAGTCATACAAACCCTTCAATTTTTTTAAAGAACCATAAGAGTCTATAATATAAATAATATGGTGGCTCACCTCTTTACTTTTTGGTACAATAATCAAGCATATTATTTCTTCTCTTTGTTATTACATATGACAAAATCATTATCTACTATAGATATGTTAAACGGATCCATTTGAAATAACTCTCCACGAAATTTTTTAAATAAATAGTTTAGTTGATAATTCATATCATCTTTTTAAATTTTCCATTTTACTTAGGATTATTTATAAGTAAACAGGATATGTAACCCTTATAACCAACACCATTTCACTTATACATAGACAAGATGTGTAACCCTTATAACCAACACCATTATGATAAAGACTTTCCCACAACCTTGGAAACCTACTATTAAAGAGTAAGTACTTCTAGCTTACCCACTTATTTATCTTAACATAGAACACCCCAGGGCTTAAACATGAAACATTTTTTTACCCTTATAACCAACACCATTGTGATAAAGACTTTCCCACAACCTTGAAGACCTACTATTAGAAGGAAGAGTAAGTACTTCTAGCTTACCCACTTATTTAGCTATGATATCCATTGATATGGTTATCTTATTAACTTAGAACACCCCAGGACTTAAACATGAAACATATTTTTTAACAATACTAAGCTTGAAAGTAGGCTATTTCTACCGTGGGTCTTAAACATTAAACATTTTATCTAATAATACTAAGGTTAAAATTAGGTTATTTCTATTTTACCAAGTGGCTCCTATACATTCATAAATTTATACTAATTCTACTTTACATTCTTCGAATTATATTAAATCAAAACACCCGAAGCCTTGGACATTTTCTCTAACCATCCTAAACTTTATAAACTCAAAATTAAAAAAAAAAAACTTTCATACTATAATTTTGAAGTATTGTCCATCAATAATATGCCAACACCAACCCTATTTTTCTTAATCCTCCCCATGTTTGGGGTCCTTTCCTACAATCTTATTGTTAGGGCTTGAATCTTGATGATCTCATTTCAGTTCATATGTCACATTATTATGCAGAACAATTCTAGTCAGCAGTGTATTGCATACGTGAGCTTTGATTCTTTCTTTATGTCGCATCTACAAAAACTTTTAACCTGTCAGCACTCTCCAAATGTCTTGGAATCTGGATCATAGCCTACGTCCGTCAGCTTCGTGTGGTGTAATCTGACAGTTTAGAAGGAGAAACGATTGCAACTTTTATCCTCTCAGTTGCGCAAGGATGAGATTAGTTGTGTGTATCCTGTTCCTTATTGTCCTATCGAGTGTAAGCGCTCAGACAGCTGTGAAGCCTGGATCATGGGAGCTTGTGGTTGTCAATGGAGGTGTTTCTGCTATGCATATGACCACCACGTATAAAAATACAGTGGTCATGTTCGACCGCACGGACTTCGGTTCTTCGCAATTGCGCCTCCCAAATGGTCGTTGCAGAGACGATCCAAATGATTCAGCACTCAAACACGACTGCTGGGCTCACTCCATTGAATACAACATCGCTACTAACGCGCTGAGGCCGTTGATGGTCTGGACCGATACTTGGTGCTCCTCTGGCGCCTTTCTTGCCAACGGTACTTTGGCTAGCACTGGTGGATACAACGACGGAGCCCGGGCCGTCCGTTATTTCGTACCATGTGCAAATTCTGTATGTGATTGGGATGAATCTGACCCAAATGGACTTCAGGAGAATCGATGGTATGCTTCCAATCAGATCCTTCCTGATAATAGTATTATTGTTGTGGGAGGCAGGGCAGCTTTCTCCTACGAGTTCGTGCCTGGAGGGCAAGCATATACGTTGCCGTTTCTTTCGCAGACTAATACTGCCAATGTGGAGAACAATCTCTATCCTTTTCTTCATCTCTCATCTGATGGAAATCTCTTCATCTTCGCCAACAGGGATTCCATCTTACTTGACTACAAAAGCAACAGTGTTGTAAAGAAGTTTCCAACAATACCAGATGGGCCAAGAAATTACCCTTCCTCTGGCTCATCCGTGTTGCTGCCACTATCGGCATCTGATGGATTTCAAAGGATCGAAATTCTCATCTGTGGTGGTGCTCCTG